>JAKFHT010001768.1:735000-755000 GCA_023783455.1 Erythrocebus patas | reverse complement strand
ATTCCTGGGTTCGATGGATCCTCCTGCCTCAGCGCCCTGAGCAGCTGGGACCTCAGGCATGCACCACCACATCTAGCTAATTTATATATATATTTTTAAGAGATGGGGTCTTGCTATGTTGCCCAGGCTGATCTCAAACTCCTGGGCTCAAGTGATCCCACCCTGCCTCAGTCTCCCGAAGTTCTGGAATTACAAGCATGAGCCACCATCCCTGGTCAGTTTTGTATTTGTTTAGACACAGGGTCTTGCTATGTTGCCCAGGCTGGTCTCGAACTCCTGGGCTCAGACCATGCCCCACAATGGCCTCCCAAAGTGCTGCTATTACAGGTGTTCTGTCTCTGGCTACAGGTTTCTGTTCTTATCAACAGCTTGGTTTATATCTGCTATATTGTTACAATTGATGAACTAGAATGGACGCATTCTTAGGTGCTAAAGTCCAGAGTCTACATGAAAGTTCACTATCTGTGTTGGACGTTCTATGGGTTTGAAGAAATGTATAAAGACATGAATCCCAGCCAAGCATGGTGGCTCACGCCTGTCATCCCAGCACTTTGGGAGGCTGAGGCGGGTGGATCGCCAGATCAGGAGTTCGAGACCAGCCTGACCCACATGGTGAAACCCCGTCTCTACTAAGAACACAAAAAATTAACCAGGTGTGGAGGCAGGTGCCTGTCATCCCAGCTACTTGGGAGGCTGAGGCAGGAGCATCGCTTGAACCTGGGAGGCGGAGGTTGCAGTGAGCTGAGATCGCGCCACTGCACTCCAGTATGGGCAACAGAGTGAGACTCTGTCTTAAGAAATAAACATAAAATGAAAAAAGGCCAGGTGCAGTGGCTCACTCCTGTAATCCCAGCACTTTGGGAGGCTGAGGCGGTGGATCGCCAGATCAGGAGTTCGAGACCAGCCTGACCCACATGGTGAAACCCGTCTCTACTAAGAACACAAAAATTAACCAGGTGTGGAGGCAGGTGCCTGTCATCCCAGCTTCCTCGGTCTCTCAAAGTGCTGGGATCACAGGCTTGAGCCACTGCGCCCGGCCCACTGTTGGTTTCTTTACTTGTGAAAAGGAGATGTGCTTTGAAATGCACCCGCCTGCCCGTTGCCCTGTGGGGGCCGGGAAACTATCTGCAAACAAAGCAGAGTGATTTCTCCCTGTGGCCTGGAAGCCCGAGAAAGCTTGATTTTTCACCACCTCCGGATTCCTGCAGAGAACAAAAGGAGAATTGAGGGAGAAGCTGGGACCCTTTGTGATGAGTGTCCTGCTTGGAGCTGTGGCGCCTGGCTGAGCACGCTCCTGGAATCACAAAGGCAGGCTCAGAGAAGACAAACCTCACAGGGCATAGCCAGCCGGCAAAAGGCCAAGCAGAGCCTCCTCCCCAGAGTTTTGTTTCCTTCTTTTACTCGTGTTTTTTTTTTTTTTTTTTTTTTTTGCTCCGTTGCCTAGGCTGGACTGAGCTGTACTCCAGCCTCAAACTCCTGGGCTCAAGTGATCCTCATGCCTCAGCCTCCTGAGTAGCTGGGACCACAGGTATGCACTACCATGCTTGGCCACATTTTGTATTTTTTTAAATAAACCAGGTCTTGCTATGTTGCCCAGGCTGATCTCAAACTCCTGGGCTCAAGCAATCCTCCTGCCTCAGCCTCCTGAGTAGCTGGGACCACACGCATGCACCACCACACCTGGCTAATTTTTCTATTTTTTTTTTAAGAGGCAGGGTCTTGCTGTGTTACCCAGGCTGGTCTTGAACTCCTGGGCTCAAGAGATCCTCCTGCCTCAACCTCCTGAATAGCTAGGACCACAGGTGTCCACAACCATGCCTGGCTAGTTTTGGTATATATATATTTTTTAAAATAAGGCCTCACGATGTTGCCCAGGCTGATCTCAAACTCCTGGGCTCAAGTGATCCTCTTGTCTCAGCCTCCTGAGTAGCTGGGACCACAGGTGTGCACAAGCATGCCTGGCTAATTGTAATGTTTTACAAACAAGATCTCACTATGTTGCCCAGGCTGATCTCAAACGCCTGGGCTCAAGGGATCCTCCTGCCCCTCGGCTTCCCAAAGTATTGGAATTAACAGGTGTGAGCCACTGCACCTGACTAATTTTTATATTTTTGTAGCGACAGGTTCTTGCTATGTTGTCCAGGCTGGTCTTGAATTCCTGGGTTCGATGGATCCTCCTGCCTCAGCGTCCTGAGCAGCTGGGACCTCAGGCATGCACCACCACATCTAGCTAATTTATATATATATTTTTTAAGAGATGGGGTCTTGCTATGTTGCCCAGGCTGATTTTAAACTCCTGCGCTCAAGTGATCCCACCCTGCCTCAGTCTCCCGAAGTTCTGGAATTACAAGCATGAGCCACCATCCCTGGTCAGTTTTTGTATTTGTTTAGACACAGGGTCTTGCTATGTTGCCCAGGCTGGTCTCGAACTCCTGGGCTCAGACCATGCCCCCACAATGGCCTCCCAAAGTGCTGCTATTACAGGTGTTCTGTCTCTGGCTACAGGTTTCTGTTCTTATCAACAGCTTGGTTTATATCTGCTATATTGTTACAATTGATGAACTAGAATGGACGCATTCTTAGGTGCTAAAGTCCAGAGTCTACATGAAAGTTCACTATCTGTGTTGGACGTTCTATGGGTTTGAAGAAATGTATAAAGACATGAATCCCAGCCAAGCATGGTGGCTCACGCCTGTCATCCCAGCACTTTGGGAGGCTGAGGCGGGTGGATCGCCAGATCAGGAGTTCGAGACCAGCCTGACCCACATGGTGAAACCCCGTCTCTACTAAGAACACAAAAAATTAACCAGGTGTGGAGGCAGGTGCCTGTCATCCCAGCTACTTGGGAGGCTGAGGCAGGAGCATCGCTTGAACCTGGGAGGCGGAGGTTGCAGTGAGCTGAGATCGCGCCACTGCACTCCAGTATGGGCAACAGAGTGAGACTCTGTCTTAAGAAATAAACATAAAATGAAAAAAAAAGGCCAGGTGCAGTGGCTCACTCCTGTAATCCCAGCACTTTGGGAGGCTGAGGTGGGCAGATCACGATGTCAGGAGTTTGAAACCAGCCTGGCCAACATGGTGAAACCCTGTCTCTACTAAAAATAGAGATGGGCACCTGTCATCCCAGCTACCCAGGAGGCTGAGGCAGGAGAATTGCTGGAACCCGGGAGGCGGAGGCTGCAGTGAGCTGAGATCGCGCCATTGCACTCCAGCCTGGGCGACAGAGTGAGACTCTGCCTCAAAAAAATTAAAAAATATATATTACATTTTATATTTTTATATTTTTATACTTATATTAAAATACAAAATTTTATATTTATATTAAATTTATACTTATATTAAATACTAAATTTATTTAAATTTATTTAAAATAAACTTTTTATTTAATATATTTAATATTTATATTAATAATAAATTTAAATAAATTTATTTAAAATAATTTTATTTAATATATTTAATATTAATATAAATATTAAACAAATATTCATTAATGTTAATATTAAACAAATTTTTCCTATTTAATATTTATATTAATAAATGTATTCATTGCACTTAAATTTAAACATTTAAATGTATACATTTATTTGAATTTAAATATTTAATGTAAATATGTAAAAATATTAAAAGTATTTCAAAATAAAAATCTTTTAAAGCATTTTAAAATTTTAAGTATTTAAATGAATATTTAAATTTAAATAAATATATTCATTAATATAAATATTACACAAATATTTATTTAATATTTAATTTTATATTAATGAATAAGTTTAAATATATTTATTCATTTACATATTACACAAATATTTAATGTTTATATTAATGAATACATTTATTTAAATTTATATTAACTTTAATTTATTATATTAAATTCATATTAAATTTAAACAAATAAAATTTATTTAAATTTATTTAAATTTATAAATTTATGTAATTTATAATTTATAATTTTATATATATAATTTATAATTATAAATTATATAAATTTATAAAATTAAAATTTATTTAAACTTAAATACATAAAAATTAAATTTATTTAAATGTATTCGTTAATCTAAACATTGAATATAAATATTAAATAAATAAATGTACATAACAACTACATTTATATTGATATGAAAAGATACATATTTTAAATCCTGTTACCAACTAAATATATTTGCCTGTCGGAGAAGCACGTGAAAGAGGAAAAGGACCATCAGAGCAGATCAAGGATCCCCTTGGAGGGCGGCCTGGTTGGGACTCAGTGTCCTCTCTGCTCTTGGTTTCCTGTGGTCAACACAGGGGCAGACAGGGTGGCTGTTTTTAGGGTCTGCGGAGAATCAGAGCCCCTCCCGAAACCCCGCTAGAGAGGCAACACATTCTTAATTCAAGTCCACACTCAGGGAAGTCAACCCTGTATGCAGAAGAAAGATGACAAGGAGAACAATGTCCACTAGCTTTGAGACGCGGACTCCCCCATCTGGGGGGAGAATGTCCAAGTTAGTCCCAAAGGCACATCCCGTCCACTGCAGGTGCTGTGTGTTGGGGTTAGCCTTCCAGAAACTTCAGGGCCGAGAAGACCGTTCCCCAACAGAGCTGGGACAACCCTGTTTTCTGAACCATTTCAGAACGCAAGCCAGGGAACTCCTGGGTTATCACTGGGCAGGTGGGTGCAAACGTCACGGCAGAATTACTTTGGCAATTCTGATAAAAGTTACTGATACAGTTATTTCTGCACCAAGCTGATAAGAAGCAACGCACTGTTTCTCCCCGAGAAACCCTCCCCACGGTTGACATCTAGAATCTTGCGAGAGCTGGATCTGTCTGGTTTCCATCTCTTCCCTCTCACTTCTGGATCATCAAGGTGTTCAAAGTCCTTCACAAGACTCCAAGAGGCCAAGTTCTTGTTTTGAGTTTACCATGTCAGTCCATTCATTTCTTCTTGTTTATGGATTTACCTGTGTATTTTGAGACAGGTTCTTGCTCTGTCACCCAGGCTGGAGTGTAGTGGCACGATCTCGGCTCACCGCAACCTGTACATCCCGGGTTCAAGCCATTCTCCTGCCTCAGCCTCCTGAGTAGCTGGGACTACAGGCGCCCGCCACCTCGCCAGGCTAATGTTTGTATTTGTAATAGAGATGGGGTTTCTTCTTGTTGGCCAGGCTGGTCTCGAACTCCTGAGCTCAGGTGATCCACCCGCCTCGGCCTCCCAAAGTGCTGGGATAACAGGTGTGAGCCGCCGCCCCTGACCAGCAAGCTAATTTTTTATGAGCAGCTCTCAGCTTGCAAAACAAAACAAAACAAAACAAAACAAATACCTTCACGTATGAATAAATGATGTCTACAAAAAGCAAATCCTACAGTCATGGGTGCACGTCCTTTTTCTTTGCAGTTCTACTGAATTCTTCCTTTGGGAATACAACGTACACCATTCTTTTATTATTATTATTTTTTAATTCTTTTGTTAAATTAATATAAATATTAAACAAATATTTCTTATTTTTTAATTCTTTTGTTAAATTAATATAAATATTAAACAAATATTTCTTCTTTAATATTTATATTAATAAATGTAAATTTATTCATTAACATTTAAATTTAAATATTTAAATGAATGCATTTATTTGAATTTAAATAAATGTATTATTTATTTAAATAATACACTGCCCGAGAACACAAGTGAGGGATGGTATCTGCATACGTTGAAAACGCTTGTGTTTTCTGGTGCAGAGATTTCCCTGGACTAATAGCATTTTTCTGTGTGGCAGGTACCATTTACGATGAATAGAGTTTTTCTTCTTTTTTTTTTTTTTTTTTTTTGCAGTGTTATGGACTCAAGAAAATGTCATCTTTTTTTTCTATTCCTTTTAAAATCAAATTACAATGTGACATTCCATAAAATATCTTTCGTGCCACTAATAAAAACGAGATCCCCGGCTGCCTTCACCATTAAGGCCCGGGGTCCCACACGCTGCCTGTGATACAGTTTACAGCCTCCCTTTGATGTCAGCGTTTCCTATGTTTAAAAAAGAGCTCCATTATTTATTAATAGCCTTCTGTGTTTTAAAAGTTTCTTTTTCTTGTGTGGAGAGGGGGAAAAAAAAAATCATTTGCCTTTTCAATGGGGTGTCAGATTCGCCGTCCAAACCTTCTAAAAGGTTATCGTTGTTTAAGAACGAACAAGTTTCTTTCTGCAGAATCAATGAAGACTCTGTTTCCTGGGGCCACTCGCCCCGCCGTCCCTCGGTGGGCTCTGTGGAAAACTTAATTTCACCGTTTTGCAGAGCACAGGGCTCTGGGACGTGTCTCTGTGGTTAACTGTTTTCACATGGAGGCCAAAGAAAAATGCAAAGTCCTCACGCGTAATAAATAATCTGCAGGCTGCCTTCTGTCCTGGGCGTCTTGCAACGAGCTGGGGGTCAGAGCTCACGGAGATGTCCAGTTCAATTAGATGCTTTGTAAAACCTGCTAGCAATTAACTCAGCCAGGAGCTGAGACCTTACACCAGGACTAACAGGGGGTTAGATCACGGTTCAGAAGCTGAGAGGTAAATGCCTCTACCAGTATCTACCAGCTTGACCAGCTGGAGCAAATGACCCACCTCCAAATTCTAGTATTATTATTATTATTATTATTATTATTGAGACAGAGTCTCGCTCTGTTGCCCAGGCTGGAGTGCAGTGGTGCAATCTCGGCTCACTGCAAGCTCTGCCTCCCGGGTTCAAGCGATTCTCCTGCCTCAGCCTCCCGAGTAGCTGGGATTACAGGCACCTACCACCACATCTGGTTCATTTTTGGTATTTTTAATAGACATGGAGCAAATGACCCACCTCCAAATTCTATTATTATTATTATTATTGAGACAGAGTCTCGCTCTGTTGCCCAGGCTGGAGTGCAGTGCCACGATCTCGGCTCACTACAAGCTCTGCCTCACGGGTTCAAGCGATTCTCCTGCCTCAGCCTCCCGAGTAGCTGGGACTACAGGCACCTGCCACCACATCCGATTCATTTTTGGTATTTTTAGTAGAGACGGGGTTTCTCCATGTTGGCCAGGCTGGTCTTGAACTCCTGACCTCGTGATCCACCTGCCTTGGCCTCCCAAAGTGCTGGGATGACAGGTGTGTCCAATGGAATAGAATTTACACCCAGGCTGGGTGCAGTGGTTCATGCCTGCAGTCCCAGCACTTTGGAAGACTGTGGCAGGTGGATTGCTTGAATCCAGCCTGAGTGACACGAAAAGACCCCCAACTCTACAGTTGGGAGTGTACACACTTAGACCTGGACGGAGTGTCTGTCCTGTCATAGACAGGAGTAGCAATTTTTAATTTTTTTGAGATGGAGTCTAGTTCCATTGGCTAGGCTGGAGTGCAGTGGTGGGATCTCAGCTCACTGAAACCTCTGCCTCCCGGGTTCAAGTGATTCTCCTGCCTCAGCCTCCTGAGTAGCTGGGATTACAGGTCTGCACCACCAGACCTGGCTAACTTTTGTGCTTTCAGTAGAGGCGGGGTTTCAACATGTTGGCCAGGCTGGTCTCGAACTCCTGACCTCAAATGATCCACCCACCTTGGCCTCCCAAAATGCTGGGATGACAGGCGTGAGCTGCTGCGCCCGGCCTACTTTTACAGTGCCCAGGACTATTTCATTTTTACTGTAATATAATTAATTCCATTCTTCAAGGTATTACATGTAAGAAGCCGCAGGGTAACCTTGTTGGTGGGTGGATCCTTGGTGGCTGAACTGCCTCTGAAATTCCTCTATCATCGAGAAGAGCAGGGGTAAGTGTTCTGAGGGTGTAGAGAGGTGAGAGGAACAGCCCCTGGTGGAGTTAATCCCAGGACTGCAGGTGACCCGGGGTTGATGAAGTCATCTGTGACAAGTAAATGATATAAACAGGGTCAGGTCAACCTGTACAGGACTATGAACTTAATACACTTTAATAGACTGCTTCCTGGCTGTGACGAGTTTGTGAAGTAGAAAGAGTATCACCAGCCCAGAGCCTACGCAGGATGAGGACCTCTATACAATTGACCTCTCCTTCCCTGAGTGAAGAATACATGAAGTGACCAGGGTGTCACCAACCCAGAGCCTATGCAGAATGAGGACCTCTATACAATTGACATCTCCTTCCCTGAGTGAGGAATACATGAAGTGATGAGCCCAGAGCCTGCCCAGGACCAGGACCTCAATACCCTTGACCACTCTTTCCCTGTGTGAGGACTATATGAAGTGAGGAGGAATCTCACCAGCCCAGAGCCTGCACAGGACGAGGACCTCAATATCCTTGACCCCTCCTTCCTCAAGTAAGGAATATATGAAGTGAGAAGGGAGTCACCAGCCCAGAACCTCCACAGGACCAGGACCTCAGTACACTTTACCTCTCCTTCCCCGTGTGAGGAATATATGAGGTGATGAGGGTCTCATTAGCCCACAACTTCCACAGGACCAGGACCTCAATCCACTTGACTTCTCCTTCCTCATGTAAGGAATAGATGAAGTGACGAGGGTGTCATCAGCCCACAACCTCCACAGGACCAGGACCTCAATACGCTTCACCTCTCCTTCCCCGTGTGAGGAATAGATGAAGTGAGGGGGGAGTCTCACCAGCCCACAGCCTGCACAGGATCAGGTGCTCAATACCCTTGGCCCCTCCTTCCCTCTGTAAGGAAGATATGAAGTGAGGGGTTCTCACCAGCCCAGAGCCTGCCCACGACTAGGACCTCAATCCACTTGACCTCTCCTTCCCTGTGTGAGGAATAGATGACGTGAGAAGGGTCTCATCAGTCCAGAGCCTGCATTTTCATCCCACTCTTCCAATTTGGCCACAGCACCGTAGAGGAGGACAGTCCCAGAGCCCCCCAAAATAGTCATTGAAGGCAAACATCAGGAAGACAAGAACTAGCTTGGCATACTTCATATTCCTATGCCATATTTTATCAGGGCAGACAGCTTTGAGGCTGATGTTCAAAGAATCCAAAAAAGGTAAGCAAGTAATTATGCGTCCTTAATTGTAATACTCATTAAGTATTCCACCTTTATCATTAGCATATCATAAGATATCTTTCTTAGGCAGATGAAAATTGTGGAGATCCACTCTAGACAGCATTTGGTGAGATTAACACTCAACCTACATCCCTATCAAGGTAGCAGAAACTCATCTCAGCAGGTGTGACCACTTATTTTGCCACGGTTCACGGAGATGATCCTAAGTGTGTCCGTCACCAAAAGGGAATCTGTAGGGTGAGAGGGATAGGTGCGTTGTCAAGGGATGTGTGCTGACGTCTGAGGCTGTTTTCCGGAATCTTCACTGTGACCTCTGAGCAGGGATCTCTCTTTCCTCTTTCCATAAGGAGAGGAGGGTGTCATCACCGCAGATCCTACACAGGACTAGGGACTCAATACACTGGACCTCTCGTCCTCTGCATGAGATCTGATGTCTCCCTATCTGTTCCTGGTATGGCTTACAACTTAACCTGAGGACACCAAGAACCCACACACGCTTTGCTGGGGCTACATCACAAGCTTCCCATGATGTTCCCTTTGGCTCAGTTTCTACGGAGTATTCTTGGGTTTATCATATTTACATACAGTCCTTGTTACCTTAACCTTAAAGCATCCTTGGCTGGGTGCAGTGGCTCGTGCCTGTAATCCCAGCACTTTGGGAGGCTGAGGTGGGTAGATCACGTGAGGCCAGGAGATCAAGGCCAACCTGAACAACATGATGAAACCCTGTCTCTACTAAAAATACATTTTAAAAAATTATGAGCTGGGCGTGGAGGTGGGCACCTGTAGTCCCAGCTACTGGGGAGGTTGAGGCAAGATAATCGCTTGAACCCAGGAGGTGGAGGTTGCAGTGAGCTGAGGTCATGCCACTATACTCCAGCCTGAGCAACAGAGTGAGATTCAGTCTTTTTTTTTTTTTTTTTTTTTTGAGACTGAGTCTTGCTCTGTCACCCAGGCTGGAGTGCAGTGGCACAATCTCAGCTCACTGCAACCTCTGCCTTCCAGGTTCAAGGGATTCTCCTGCCTCAGCCTCCCAAGTAGCTGGGACTACAGGTGCCTGCCACCACACCTGGCTAATATTATGGCATTTAGGGTCCACCTTAATTCAGGATTATCTCATCTCAAACTCCTTGAGTTCATCATATCTGCAAAGACCCTATTTTCAAATAAGGTTTCGTTCACAGATACTGGGAGCTTAAAACAACAGAAATTTATCCTCTCTCTGTCCCAGAGACCAGGAGTCTGAGATCAAGGTGTCTCAGGGCCTTGCTCCCTCCTCAGTCTCCAGGGGAGGCTCCTTCCTGCCTCTCCCAGCTCCTGGGGGCTCCAGGCGTCCCCGGGCTTGTGGCCGCATCACTCCAGTCTCTGCCTCCATCTCCACGTGGCCTCCTCCTCTGTGTCTGTGTCTCCTCTTCTGTCTCTTACAAAGACACCTCTCATTGCATTTAGGGTCCACCCTACTCCAGGATGATCTCATCTCCAGATCCTTAATCACATCTACAAAGAACCTTTCTCCAAATGAGGTCCCATTCCCAGGTTCTGGGGCTTAGGACGTGAACAGATCTTTTGGACGTCACCACCCAGCCCATTGCAGTTGTGTTTGGCTCCCTCTTGAGGCTCTAGGGTAGGATCCTTCCTGCCTCCCAGTTCCTGGGGCTCCAGGTGTCCCTGGGCTTGTGGCCGCATCACTCCAGTCTCTGCCTCCATCTCCAAGTGGCCTCCTCCTCTGTGTCTGTGTCTCCTCTTCTGTCTCTTAGAAGGACACCTGTCATTCTGTTTAGAGCTCAGCTAATCCAGGGTGATCTCAAGATACTCAACTGAATGACACCCGCAGATACCTTATTTCTAAATGAGATTCTATTCACAAGTCTACGGGTTAGGACATGGACAGATCTTTGGACGCCACCACCCAACCCATTGCAGTTGTGTTTGGCTCCCTCTTGAGGCTCTAGGGAGGATCCTTCCTGCCTCCCAGCTCCTGGGGCTCCAGGTGTCCCTGGGCTTGTGGCCGCATCACTCCAGTCTCTGCCTCCATCTCCACGTGGCCTCCTCCTCTGTGTCTGTGTCTCCTCTTCTGTCTCTTACAAAGACACCTCTCATTGCATTTAGGGTCCACCCTACTCCAGGATGATCTCATCTCCAGATCCTTAATCACATCTACAAAGAACCTTTCTCCAAATGAGGTCCCATTCCCAGGTTCTGGGGCTTAGGACGTGAACAGATCTTTTGGACGTCACCACCCAGCCCATTGCAGTTGTGTTTGGCTCCCTCTTGAGGCTCTAGGGTAGGATCCTTCCCGCCTCTCCCAGTTCCTGGGGGCTCCAGGTGTCCCTGGGCTTGTGGCCGCATCACTCCAGTGTCTGCCTCCGTCTCCACGTGACCTCCTCCTCTGTGTCTGTGTCTCCTCTTCTGTCTCTTAGAAGGACACCTGTCATTCTGTTTAGAGCTCAGCTAATCCAGGGTGATCTCAAGATACTCAACTGAATGACACCCGCAGATACCTTATTTCTAAATGAGATTCTATTCACAAGTCTACGGGTTAGGACATGGACAGATCTTTTGGACGTCACCACCCAACCCATTGCAGTTGTGTCTGGCTATTTCTTGAGGCTCTAGGGGAGGATCCTTCCTGCCTCTCTCAGCTGCTGGGAGCTCCAGGTATCCCTGGGCTTGTGGCCACATCACTCCAGTATCTGCCTCCGTCTCCACGTGGCCTCCTCTTCTGTGTCTGTGTCTCCTCTTCTGTCTCTTAGAAGGACACCTGTCATTGGATTTACAGCCCACCCTACTCCAGGATGATCTCATCTCCAGATCCTCAATCACATCTGCAAAGAACCTTTTTCCAAATGAGGTCCCATTCCCAGGTTCCAGGGCTTAGGACATGGACAGATCTTTGGACGCCACCATCCCAACCCATTGCAATTGTGTCTGGTTCTTTCTGGAGCCTCTAGGGAGGATCCTTCCTGCCTCCCAGCTCCTGGGGCTCCAGGTGTCCCTGGGCTTGTGGCCACATCACTCCAGTCTCTGCCTCTGTCTCCACGTGGCCTCCTCCTCTGTGTCTGTGTCTCCTCTTCTGTCTCTTAGAAGGACACCTGTCATTGGATTTACAGCCCACCCTACTCCAGGATGATCTCATCTCCAGATCCTCAATCACATCTGCAAAGAACCTTTTTCCAAATGAGGTCCCATTCCCAGGTTCCAGGGCTTAGGACATGGACAGATCTTTTGGACGTCACCATCCCAACCCATTGCAATTGTGTCTGGTTCTTTCTGGAGCCTCTAGGGGAGGATCCTTCCTGCCTCTCCCAGCTCCTGGGGGCTCCGGGTGTCCCTGGGCTTGTGGCCACATCACTCCAGTCTCTGCCTCTGTCTCCACGTGGCCTCCTCCTCTGTGTCTGTGTCTCCTCATCCGTCCCTTAGAAGGACACCTGTCATTGCACTTAGGGCCCACCCTAATCAAGGATGATGTCATTCTAACTTGACTGCATAATGGGTAAAGACCGTCTTTCCAAATAAGACCACATTGCCCAGTTGTACGGCTTTGGACTTCAACATATATATATATATATATATATATATATATATATATATATATATATATTTTTTTTTTTTTTTTGAGAGTCACGTCTTCAACCCATAACATGAAATACTATATATTATTCCCTCTTCAACCCAGAACATGGTATATTTTATATTATAGATGGTTCTTCTTCTTTCTACACTGTCAATGTATCATTTTCTATTTATCTATTGTAAATGGTTGAGGAAAAGAACGTATTATGAGGTCATATTATGATGAGCTCTGTTCACCCCTCCTGATGGAAAACGAAGGTGGCTAAAATGCTAAATTGAGAATTCATTTGTCCCCTAGAGATATAGCCCTGGTTATAGCCAACATGTTGGCCAGGCTGGTCTTGAACTCTTGACCTCGTGATCCACCTGCCCCGGCCTCCGAAAGTGCTGGGATGACAGGCGTGAGCTGCTGCGCCCGGCCTACTTTTACAGTGCCCAGGACTATTTCATTTTTTACTGTAATATAATTAATTCCATTCTTCAAGGTATTACATGTGTAAGCCAGTCGAGGGTAACCTTGTTGGTGGGTGGATCCTTGGTGGCTGAACTGCCTCTGAAATTCCTCTATCATCGAGAAGAGCAGGGTAAGTGTTCTGAGGGTGTAGAGAGGTGAGAGGAACAGCCCCTGGTGGAGTTAATCCCAGGACTGCAGGTGACCCGGGGTTGATGAAGTCATCTGTGACAAGTAAATGATATAAACAGGGTCAGGTCAACCTGTACAGGACTATGAACTTAATACACTTTAATAGACTGCTTCCTGGCTGTGACGAGTTTGTGAAGTAGAAAGAGTATCACCAGCCCAGAGCCTACGAGGATGAGGACCTCTATACAATTGACATCTCCTTCCTGAGTGAAGAATACATGAAGTGACCAGGGTGTCACCAACCCAGAGCCTATGCAGAATGAGGACCTCTATACAATTGACATCTCCTTCCCTGAGTGAGGAATACATGAAGTGATGAGCCCAGAGCCTGCCCAGGACCAGGACCTCAATACCCTTGACCACTCTTTCCCTGTGTGAGGACTATATGAAGTGAGGAGGAATCTCACCAGCCCAGAGCCTGCACAGGACGAGGACCTCAATATCCTTGACCCCTCCTTCCTCAAGTAAGGAATATATGAAGTGAGAAGGGAGTCACCAGCCCAGAACCTCCACAGGACCAGGACCTCAGTACACTTTACCTCTCCTTCCCCGTGTGAGGAATATATGAGGTGATGAGGGTCTCATTAGCCCACAACTTCCACAGGACCAGGACCTCAATCCACTTGACTTCTCCTTCCTCATGTAAGGAATAGATGAAGTGACGAGGGTGTCATCAGCCCACAACCTCCACAGGACCAGGACCTCAATACGCTTCACCTCTCCTTCCCCGTGTGAGGAATAGATGAAGTGAGGGGGGAGTCTCACCAGCCCACAGCCTGCACAGGATCAGGTGCTCAATACCCTTGGCCCCTCCTTCCCTCTGTAAGGAAGATATGAAGTGAGGGGTTCTCACCAGCCCAGAGCCTGCCCACGACTAGGACCTCAATCCACTTGACCTCTCCTTCCCTGTGTGAGGAATAGATGACGTGAGAAGGGTCTCATCAGTCCAGAGCCTGCATTTTCATCCCACTCTTCCAATTTGGCCACAGCACCGTAGAGGAGGACAGTCCCAGAGCCCCCCAAAATAGTCATTGAAGGCAAACATCAGGAAGACAAGAACTAGCTTGGCATACTTCATATTCCTATGCCATATTTTATCAGGGCAGACAGCTTTGAGGCTGATGTTCAAAGAATCCAAAAAAGGTAAGCAAGTAATTATGCGTCCTTAATTGTAATACTCATTAAGTATTCCACCTTTATCATTAGCATATCATAAGATATCTTTCTTAGGCAGATGAAAATTGTGGAGATCCACTCTCTAGACAGCATTTGGTGAGATTAACACTCAACCTACATCCCTATCAAGGTAGCAGAAACTCATCTCAGCAGGTGTGACCACTTATTTTGCCACGGTTCACGGAGATGATCCTAAGTGTGTCCGTCACCAAAAGGGAATCTGTAGGGTGAGAGGGATAGGTGCGTTGTCAAGGGATGTGTGCTGACGTCTGAGGCTGTTTTCCGGAATCTTCACTGTGACCTCTGAGCAGGGATCTCTCTTTCCTCTTTCCATAAGGAGAGGAGGGTGTCATCACCGCAGATCCTACACAGGACTAGGGACTCAATACACTGGACCTCTCGTCCTCTGCATGAGATCTGATGTCTCCCTATCTGTTCCTGGTATGGCTTACAACTTAACCTGAGGACACCAAGAACCCACACACGCTTTGCTGGGGCTACATCACAAGCTTCCCATGATGTTCCCTTTGGCTCAGTTTCTACGGAGTATTCTTGGGTTTATCATATTACATACAGTCCTTGTTACCTTAACCTTAAAGCATCCTTGGCTGGGTGCAGTGGCTCGTGCCTGTAATCCCAGCACTTTGGGAGGCTGAGGTGGGTAGATCACGTGAGGCCAGGAGATCAAGGCCAACCTGAACAACATGATGAAACCCTGTCTCTACTAAAAATACATTTTAAAAAATTATGAGCTGGGCGTGGAGGTGGGCACCTGTAGTCCCAGCTACTGGGGAGGTTGAGGCAAGATAATCGCTGAACCCAGGAGGTGGAGGTTGCAGTGAGCTGAGGTCATGCCACTATACTCCAGCCTGAGCAACAGAGTGAGATTCAGTCTTTTTTTTTTTTTTTTTTTTTTGAGACTGAGTCTTGCTCTGTCACCCAGGCTGGAGTGCAGTGGCACAATCTCAGCTCACTGCAACCTCTGCCTTCCAGGTTCAAGGGATTCTCCTGCCTCAGCCTCCCAAGTAGCTGGGACTACAGGTGCCTGCCACCACACCTGGCTAATATTATGGCATTTAGGGTCCACCCTACTCCAGGATGATCTCATCTCCAGATCCTCAATCACATCTGCAAAGAACCTTTTTCCAAATGAGGTCCCATTCCCAGGTTCCAGGGCTTAGGACATGGACAGATCTTTGGACGCCACCACCCAGCCCATTGCAGTTGTGTCTGGCTATTTCTTGAGGCTCTAGGGAGGATCCTTCCTGCCTCCCAGCTCCTGGGGGCTCCAGGTGTCCCTGGGCTTGTGGCCACATCACTCCAGTCTCTGCCTCCATCTCCACGTGGCCTCCTCCTCTGTGTCTGTGTCTCCTCTTCTGTCTCTTAGAAGGACACCTGTCATTGGATTTACAGCCCACCCTACTCCAGGATGATCTCATCTCCAGATCCTCAATCACATCTGCAAAGAACCTTTTTCCAAATGAGGTCCCATTCCCAGGTTCCAGGGCTTAGGACATGGACAGATCTTTGGACGCCACCACCCAGCCCATTGCAGTTGTGTTTGGCTCCCTCTTGAGGCTCTAGGGTAGGATCCTTCCTGCCTCTCCAGTTCCTGGGGCTCCAGGTGTCCCTGGGCTTGTGGCCACATCACTCCAGTCTCTGCCTCCATCTCCACGTGACCTCCTCCTCTGTGTCTGTGTCTCCTCTTCTGTCTCTTAGAAGGACACCTGTCATTCTGTTTAGAGCTCAGCTAATCCAGGGTGATCTCAAGATACTCAACTGAATGACACCCGCAGATACCTTATTTCTAAATGAGATTCTATTCACAAGTCTATGGGTTAGGACATGGACAGATCTTTGGACGCCACCACCCAACCCATTGCAGTTGTGTCTGGTTCTTTCTGGAGCCTCTAGGGAGGATCCTTCCTGCCTCTCTCAGCTGCTGGGAGCTCCAGGTATCCCTGGGCTTGTGGCCACATCACTCCAGTCTCTGCCTCTGTCTCCACGTGGCCTCCTCCTCTGTGTCTGTGTCTCCTCTTCTGTCTCTTAGAAGGACACCTGTCATTGGATTTACAGCCCACCCTACTCCAGGATGATCTCATCTCCAGATCCTCAATCACATCTGCAAAGAACCTTTTTCCAAATGAGGTCCCATTCCCAGGTTCCAGGGCTTAGGACATGGACAGATCTTTGACGCCACCATCCCAACCCATTGCAATTGTGTCTGGTTCTTTCTGGAGCCTCTAGGGGAGGATCCTTCCTGCCTCTCCCAGCTCCTGGGGGCTCCAGGTGTCCCTGGGCTTGTGGCCACATCACTCCAGTCTCTGCCTCTGTCTCCACGTGGCCTCCTCCTCTGTGTCTGTGTCTCCTCATCCGTCCCTTAGAAGGACACCTGTCATTGCACTTAGGGCCCACCCTAATCAAGGATGATGTCATTCTAACTTGACTGCATAATGGGTAAAGACCGTCTTTCCAAATAAGACCACATTGCCCAGTTGTACGGCTTTGGACTTCAACATATATATATATATATATATATATATATATATATATATATATTTTTTTTTTTTTTTGAGAGTCACGTCTTCAACCCATAACATGAAATACTATATATTATTCCCCTCTTCAACCCAGAACATGGTATATTTTATATTATAGATGGTTCTTCTTCTTTCTACACTGTCAATGTATCATTTTCTATTTATCTATTGTAAATGGTTGAGGAAAAAAGAACGTATTATGAGGTCATATTATGATGAGCTCTGTTCACCCCTCCTGATGGAAAACGAAGGTGGCTAAAATGCTAAATTGAGAATTCATTTGTCCCCTAGAGATATAGCCCTGGTTATAGCCAACATGAGGTGATTTTCTTGTCTTCCTTTTCCGTTCCTACAATGATCTATATTCCATTCTCCTTGTACACTACCTCCGTGTGATCTTTGCTTAGATAAACTTTCATCAAAAGAGTAATGAACAGAAACTTTAAAAAATAGATTAATCACCAAATAATTGCGTTCGGAGTGTATCCACGTACAGAAAAACCAGGGCATCCACAGATAAGAACAGATTTCAATATTTATGAAGGGCTTTTTTCTATAATTAAGAAGAATTCTGCAATACATTTTTATTGTCATTATTCTTTTGATTCTTAATCCATAAATTGTTATCAAATCATTAAAAGAAAAATGTATAACCCCCAACGTGAATTATGCTTCCTTTGATGAGCCTGGCAGAATCTCAGTTCTTTTCAGGTTTTTGGATCACATTGGAGGAGACGTAAACGGCATTAGAACTTTTCAGACTAATTATAAGTCTGAAAACAGGGCCAGAAAACAAGGAAGACAAATAGGAAGACAAAAAGGAGTGGAGTGAGACATGTCCAGATGGAGTGGCATGAGGCATTTACGTGTTATTACCGTGGAAATTCTCTAAAGAGGGAAAATGTTTTGTGTCATAGTTTAAACCCAAAAATGAAATCCTAAGGCTTCGAACCCATTGAATCTTTATTTTTTATTTTTTATTATTAGTATTTGTTGAGATGGAGTCTTGCTCTGTCGCCCAGGCTGGAGTGCACTGGCCGGATCTCAGCTCACTGCAACCTCCGCCTCCCGGGTTCACGCCATTCTCCTGCCTCAGCCTCCCGAGGAGCTGGGAGTACAGGCACCTGCCACCACCACACCCGGCTAATTTTTGTATTTTGGGTAGAGACGCAGTTTCATCACATCGCTCAGGCTGGTCTTGAACTCTTGACCTCGTGATCCACCTGCCCCGGCCTCCGAAAGTGCTGGGATGACAGGCCTGAGCCACCGCGCCCGGCCTGAACTGACCCTCTCTTAACTAAGGGGACTCCAGAGAAAAACTGGATTCCCGGCTGGGCTGGTGAATATTGAGTGTCACCTTGATTGGACTGAAGAATGTAAAGTGTTCATCCTGTGGCTGTGCCTGTGAGGCGACTGCCAAAGGAGATTCGTATTGCAGCCAGTGCAATGGGAGAGGCAGACCCACCCTCAACCTGGATACCATCTCCTCAGCTGCCAGGCGGGCTAGCGTAGAAGCAGGTAGAGGATCGTGGAAGAGTTAGACGGGCTGAGTCGTCCGGCCTCCACCTTTGTCCTGTGCTGGACGCTTCCTGCCTTTGAACAGAGACTCCAGCTGGCTCCATCAGTTTTTCGACTCTCGGACGTGCACCGCCGGTTTGCCTTCAACCGAGACTGGTTAGGTTAGGTTAGGTTAGGTTAGGTTAGGTTAGGGTTCAACGGCTGCCCTGTTGGTCTCCCTGCTTTTGATGTTTTGGGATGTTTTGGGATTTGGCTACTGGTTTTCTGGCTCTTCCACTGGCCGACGGTCTGTTGTGGGGCTTCGCCTTGTAATGGCATCTGAGTTAATTCTCCTCATAAATTCCCTTTTATTTTATTTTGTTTTTATTTTATTTTGAGATGGAGTCTCGCTCCTGTCACCCACGCTGGAGTGCAGTGGTGTGATCTCGGCTCACTGTAACCTCCGCCTCCCGGGTTCAAGCGATTCTCCTGCCTCAGTCTCCCGAGTAGCTGGGATGACAGGTGCACACCACCACACCCAGCTAATCTTTTGTATTTTTAGTAAAGACGGGGTTTCACTCTGTTGGCCAGGCTGGTCTCGATCTCCTGACCTCAGGTGATCCGCCCGCCTCGGCCTCCCAAAGTGCTGGGATTGCAGGTGTGAGCCACTGCACCTGGCCAATACACTCCCTTTTACCTATTAATCAATCCTATTAGTTCTGTCCCTATAGCAAAGCCTGATTAATATGCTGCCCATGATGAAAATGCAGATCAAACAGCCATGGTTATATCCATGGTTATATACTCCTTTGGAGTTTAGGCCCCGCTGACCATTAATGTTAAAAAAAGGTGAATACATTTTTTTAAAAAGGGGGTCATAAGACACACAGAACAGACTCTTGGCAGCAATAAGATGCCAAATTCCCACCTGAGTCTGGTGTACCATTATGTGACAGAGAGCAGGACCTGGAGGAAATCCAAATATTTTACCCTAAAATGTATTATTATTATTATTATTATTATTATTTGGCTGGACGCAGTGGCACACGCCTGTGATCCCAGCACTTTGGGAGGCTGAGGCAGGTGGATCATGTGAGGTCAGGAGTTCGAGACCAGAATGACCAACACGGTGAAACCCCATCTCTACTGAAAATACAAAAATTAGCCAGGCGTGGTGGCAGGTGCATCCCAGCTACTCAGGAGGCTGAGGCAGGAGAATCACTTGAACCCGGGAGGCGGAGGTTGCAGTGAGCCGAGATCGTGCCACTGCACTCCAGCCTGGGCAATGGAGCGAGACTCTGTCTCAAAAAAAAAGGAAAAGAAAAAATGTATTTTCTTAACACATTTTGAAATGACCCCACCAAGCCATCGTTTGTGGGGCAAATTTGCATCCATTGAGAATCTCCTTTCTTTCCTAGTTCTTTTCTAGACTTAAGAGAGATAAACTAAGACTCTGACAACTTTCAGGTCCTCAAAGAGGCATTTTCCTCCATTCTGTCTAAAGGCTGCTATCTGGATAATTCATCCACGTGGTAAGAATCTTAGCTTCCACAAACCCCCTTAATTTTAACTCAAGCGTTTCTTCCAAGTCT
>JAKFHT010001768.1:702500-732500 GCA_023783455.1 Erythrocebus patas | reverse complement strand
TTCTTAATCCATAAATTGTTATCAAATCATTAAAAGAAAAACGTATAACCCCCAACGTGAATTATGCTTCCTTTGATGAGCCTGGCAGAATCTCAGTTCTTTTCAGGTTTTTGGATCACATTGGAGGAGACGTAAATGGCATTAGAACTTTTTAGACTAATTATAAGTCTGAAAACAGGGCCAGAAAACAAGGAAGACAAATAGGAAGACAAAAAGGAGTGGAGTGAGACATGTCCAGATGGAGTGGCATGAGGCATTTACGTGTTATTACCGTGGAAATTCTCTAAAGAGGGAAAATGTTTTGTGTCATAGTTTAAACCCAAAAATGAAATCCTAAGGCTTCGAACCCATTGAATCTTTATTTTTAATTTTTTATTATTAGTATTTGTTGAGATGGAGTCTTGCTCTGTCGCCCAGGCTGGAGTGCACTGGCCGGATCTCAGCTCACTGCAACCTCCGCCTCCCAGGTTCAAGCGATTCTCCTGCCTCAGCCTCCTGAGTAGCTGGGATGACAGACATGTACCACCACGCCCGGCTAATTTTTGTATTTTAGTAGAGACGGGGTTTCACCGTGTTGGCCAGGCTGGTCTTGAACTCCTGACCTCAGGTGACCCACCTGCCTCGGCCTCCCAAAGTGCTGGGATGACAGGCCTGAGCCACCGCGCCCGGCCTGAACTGACCCTCTCTAACTAAGGGGACTCCAGAGAAAACTGGATTCCCGGCTGGGCTGGTGAATATTGAGTGTCACCTTGATTGGACTGAAGAATGTAAAGTGTTCATCCTGTGGCTGTGCCTGTGAGGCGACTGCCAAAGGAGATCTGTGACAGCCAGTGCAATGGGAGAGGCAGACCCACCCTCAACCTGGATACCATCTCCTCAGCTGCCAGGCGGGCTAGCGTAGAAGCAGGTAGAGGATCGTGGAAGAGTTAGACGGGCTGAGTCGTCCGGCCTCCACCTTTGTCCTGTGCTGGACGCTTCCTGCCTTTGAACAGAGACTCCAGCTGGCTCCATCAGTTTTTCGACTCTCGGACGTGCACCGCCGGTTTGCCTTCAACCGGAGACTGGTTAGGGTTAGGGTTAGGGTTAGGGTTAGGGTTAGGGTTAGGGTTAGGGTTAGGGTTCAACGGCTGCCCTGTTGGTCTCCCTGCTTTTGATGTTTTGGGATGTTTTGGGATTTGGCTACTGGTTTTCTGGCTCTTCCACTGGCCGACGGTCTGTTGTGGGGCTTCGCCTTGTGATGGCATCTGAGTTAATTCTCCTCATAAATTCCCTTTTATTTTATTTTGTTTTTATTTTATTTTGAGATGGAGTCTCGCTCCTGTCACCCACGCTGGAGTGCAGTGGTGTGATCTCGGCTCACTGTAACCTCCGCCTCCCGGGTTCAAGCGATTCTCCTGCCTCAGTCTCCCGAGTAGCTGGGATGACAGACATGTACCACCACGCCCGGCTAATTTTTGTATTTTAGTAGAGACGGGGTTTCACCGTGTTGGCCAGGCTGGTCTCGATCTCCTGACCTCAGGTGACCCACCTGCCTCGGCCTCCCAAAGTGCTGGGATTGCAGGTGTGAGCCACTGCACCTGGCCAATACACTCCCTTTTACCTATTAATCAATCCTATTAGTTCTGTCCCTATAGCAAAGCCTGATTAATATGCTGCCCATGATGAAAATGCAGATCAAACAGCCATGGTTATATCCATGGTTATATACTCCTTTGGAGTTTAGGCCCCGCTGACCATTAATGTTAAAAAAAGGTGAATACATTTTTTTAAAAAGGGGGTCATAAGACACACAGAACAGACTCTTGGCAGCAATAAGATGCCAAATTCCCACCTGAGTCTGGTGTACCATTATGTGACAGAGAGCAGGACCTGGAGGAAATCCAAATATTTTACCCTAAAATGTATTATTATTATTATTATTATTATTATTATTATTTGGCTGGACGCAGTGGCACACGCCTGTGATCCCAGCACTTTGGGAGGCTGAGGCAGGTGGATCATGTGAGGTCAGGAGTTCGAGACCAGAATGACCAACACGGTGAAACCCCATCTCTACTGAAAATACAAAAATTAGCCAGGCGTGGTGGCAGGTGCATCCCAGCTACTCAGGAGGCTGAGGCAGGAGAATCACTTGAACCCGGGAGGCGGAGGTTGCAGTGAGCCGAGATCGTGCCACTGCACTCCAGCCTGGCAATGGAGCCGAGACTCTGTCTCAAAAAAAGGAAAAGAAAAATGTATTTTCTTAACACATTTTGAAATGACCCCACCAAGCCATCGCTTGTGGGGCAAATTTGCATCCATTGAGAATCTCCTTTCTTTCCTAGTTCTTTTCTAGACTTAAGAGAGATAAACTAAGACTCTGACAACTTTCAGGTCCTCAAAGAGGCATTTTCCTCCATTCTGTCTAAAGGCTGCTATCTGGATAATTCATCCACGTGGTAAGAATCTTAGCTTCCACAAACCCCTTAATTTTAACTCAAGCGTTTCTTCCAAGTCTTTAACTCTTTCAACCAACTGCCAATCAGAAAATCTCTGAGGCGGGCGCAGTGGCTCACGCCTGTCATCCCAGCCCTTTGGGAGGCCGAGGCAGGTGGGTCACCTGAGGTCAGGAGTTGGAGACCAGCCTGGTCAACATGGTGAAACCCCGTCTCTACTGAAAATAAAGAAATTAGTTAGTAGTTAGGTGTGGTGGCAGGCGCCTGTCATCCCAGCTACTTGGGAGGCTGAGGCAGGAGAACTGCTTGAACCTGGGAGGTGGAGCTTGCAGTGAGCCGAGATGGTGCCACTGCACCTGCAGCCTGGGCAACAAGAGCAAAACTCCATGTGAAAGAAAGAAAGAAAGAAAGAAGAAAGAAAGAAAGAAAGAAAGAAAGAAAGAAAGAAAGAAGGAAGGAAGGAAGGAAGGAAGAAAGAGAGGGAGGGAGGGACAAAGAAAGAAGAAAGTGAGGGAGGGAGGAAGGAAGGAAGGAAGAAAGGAAGGAAGGAGAAGAAAAGAAAGAAGGAAAGGAAAAGAAAGAAAGAAACAGAAAGAAAGGAGAGACAGAAGGAAGGAAAAAGAAAGAGAAAGAAAGAAGGAAGAAAGAAAGAGAAAGAAAGAAAGAAAGAAAGAAGAAAGAGAGGGAGGGAGGGACAAAGAAAGAAGAAAGTGAGGGAGGAAGGAAGGAAGGAAGGAAGGAAGGAAGGAGAAGAAAAGAAAGGAAAGGAAAAGAAAAGAAAGAAAGAAAGAAACAGAAAGAAAGGAGAGACAGAAGGAAGGAAAGAAGAAAGAGAAAGAAAGAAAGGAAGAAAGAAAGAGAAAGAAGGAAAGAAAAGAAAGAAAGAAAGAAAGAAAGAAAGAAAGAAAGAAAGGAGAGACAGAAGGAAGGAAGGAAGGAGAAGGGAAGGGAAGAGAAGGGAAGGGAAGGGAAGGGAAAGGGAAAGAAGAGAAAGAAAGAAACAAAGAAAGAAAGAAAGAAAGCAGAGAAAGCAGACAAAGCAGAGAAAGAAAAGAAAGAAAGAAGGAAGAAAGGAGAAAAAGAGAAAGGAATTATGGAAAAGAAAACAGGGAGAGACAGTGGGAAGACAGCCGGAAGGGGCCCTGTCCTTTCCCGGGGCCCTGGCCGGCCGTGTGTGTGATGGCAAATTGAAACAGGGCTGCAGCCCCGTCCTTCATGGAAAGTGACTGAGAGATCTGTCAGGCCCCGTGTGCGCATTTGATCTGCAGAAAGATTGAATTAGGCAGGGGATTAGAGTGGGGAACGTTGTGACGCTTGCCGTTGTGAAAACAAATGTCAGGTAGGCGTTCATTAGGCGGGCTGGGAGCCAGCCAGGGCTGTAGGAAGCATATTTATAGCCCACGAGGACACAGCGTTTGACCTTGTCCTGTTGGAAGAAGCAGGAGGTGGGCGGATCCCAGGAGTTGATTTGTATGGCAGTGGCAATGAGCGGTCGGGGGCTGTTTGTTGCACGTCTCTGTGGGCTTCGGGCTGCAGGGTTCTTTTGTTGCTGGTGTGCGTGTCATCTCATGCGTGCATATGAGCACACAGCGTGGTACACGTGCATGCACGCCGCACACGCAGTGCACACAGCGTGGTACACGTGCATGCACGCCGCACACGCAGTGCACACAGCGTGGTACACGTGCATGCACGCCGCACACGCAGTGCACACAGCGTGGTACACGTGCATGCACGCCGCACACGCAGTGCACACAGCGTGGTACGGAGGTGGTTCATGCAGATTTTGTCTTTGCTAGATTGTTACTCCAGGCATGCACAATCTTTCACACGCAGTAATCATGCGAATATGCACACTCAGGCATGCACACGCAGTGTGGATACACATGGCTGCCTGGGAGGAGGCATATGCAGATTTATTCTTTGCTAGGTTCTTGCTGTGGCCATGCACATGTGCACACACACACACGTATGCACACACAGTGAGGTTACCCATGCATTCTTGGGAGGAGGTATATGCAGATTTCCTCTCTGCCAGATTCTTGGTCCAGCCATGCACTAGCTCTCACATGTGGGTAGTCATGCAAACATGCACATACATACATGCACACACATGCACACACAGTGTGGATATATATGAATGCCTGGGAGGAGGTATATGCAGATTTATTCTTTGCTAGGTTCTTGCTCCAGCCATGCGCAAGCTCTCACAAGTGTACACTCATGCAAACATGCACACATATGCATGCACACACAGTGTGGACACACATGCATGCCTGGAGGAGGCATATGCAGATTTATTCTTTGCTAGGTTCTTGCTGTGGCCATGCACAAACTCTCACACGTGTGTGCACAGAGTGTGGTTACACATTTATGCCTGGGAGTTGGCACCTGCTAATTTTCTCTGCTAGATTCTTGCTGTGGCCATGCAGAAGCTCTCACGTGTGTGTGCAGTCAGCCAAACACACACACACACACACACACACGCAGTGTTTCTATGCATGACTGGCTGGGAGGAGGAAATCCAGGTGAAATGTCTCTTTGCTTTGTGATCCGCTCCAAGCTCCATTGTGACCAGACACCTGACCTCACTCAAATCCAGGAAAATTGTAAATTGGGTCAACCCTCAAGGGGGATCTTCTTTTTATCCAACTGACAACTACCACGTACGTGTTTACTTGTTTGTAAGCATATTTTCCTTCTCTTTCTTTCTTTCTGTTTCTTTCTTTCTCCTTCTTTCTTTCTTTCTTTCTTTCTTTCTTTTTCTTTCTCTCCTTTCTTTCCTTCTTTCTTTCTTTCTTTCTCTTTCTTTCTCTTTCTTTCTCTCTCCTTCTTTCTTTCTTTCTCTTTCTTTCTTTCTCTCTCCTTCTTTCTTTCTTTCTTTCTCTTTCTTTCTTTTCTTTCTTTCTTTGTTTCTTTCTTTCTCTCTCCTTCTTTCTTTCTTTCTTTCTTCTTTCTTTTCTTTCTTCTTTCTTTCTTTCTTTCTTTCTTTCTTTCTTTCTTTCTTTCTTTCTTTCTGTTTCTTTCTTCCTCTCTCTCCTTTCTTTCTTTCTCTTTCTTTCTTTCTCTCTCTTTCTTTCTTTCTTTCTTTCTTTCTTTCTTTCTTTCTTTCTTTCTTTCTGTTTTTGAGACACGGTTTCAGTCTATCACTGGGGTGAAAGTGGCACCATCGTGGCTCACTGCAACCTCCGCCTCCCAGGTTCAAGCGATTCTCCTGCCTCAGCCTCCTGAGTAGCTGGGATGACAGACATGTACCACCACGCCCGGCTAATTTTTGTATTTTTAGTAGAGACGGGGTTTCACCGTGTTGGCCAGGCTGGTCTTGAACTCCTGACCTCAGGTGACCCACCTGCCTCGGCCTCCCAAAGTGCGGGGATGACAGGCCTGAAGAACTGTGCGCGGCCTATTTTAAAATTCTTACAGATGTAAGGGGTTTAAGTGCAATTTTGTTGCATGTGTGGACTGCAGAATGGTGAACTCAGAGCTTTTAGTGTATCCATCACCCAAATAGTGTATATTGTACCCGTTAGATAACATCTCAACCCTCTGCTTCAGCCTCCCAAGTAGCAGGGATTACAGGTGTGTGCCACCACGCCCGGTTACTTTTTGTATTTTCTTCTTCTTCTTTTTTTTTTTTAGAAGAAACAGGGTTTCACCGTGTTGGCCAGGCTGGCCTCGGTCTCGAACTCCCGACCTCAGGTGGTCTGCCCACCTCGGCCTCCCAAAGTGCTGGGATGACAGGCGTGAGCCCCTGTGCCCGGCCGCAGGTGTCTTTTTGATAGAAAGAGTTGTTTTCCTTTGGATAGATACCCAGCAGTGGAATTGCTCGATTGAAGGGTAGTTCTACTTTTAGTTCTTTGAGAAATCTCCAGGTGTGTAAAACAAACAGCTCTGCTATTGCCTCTGGCCTGAGGTTTGGAATGTTTGGGGCGGGCAGGGGGAGAAAAATGGTGCAGACGCTTCACATTGGCCCCAGCCAGCCTGATGATATCCTATCGCACCTGCCAGGGGCCTTGTGGGGGACTCCCCGCTGCTAACAAGCATGGCTCATTTAGCATGCAAATGTTCCTTGGAGAATCGAGCTATCCATCACTGGCCCTTCTGCCAGGACCTGACCCCTCCTTTCCTCCCCTCCCCACGCCATGGTCTCCAGTCACAGGCGGTCTTATCTTAACACACACATCGGCTGGGCTGGGCTGGCAGTGGGGAGCTCAGTGTGGTGAGGCCCAGAATGAAGTGTATGTTATGTTAAGGGCTTTCTTTTAGAAAAAAAAAAAAACATGAAATCTCTCACAAGATCCGTTCTGGTACATTGGCCATAGCAGCTCTGTGGGGTCCTGAACTGGTTCATGGAGGAGGGAGGGAGGAAGAGAGGGAAGGAGAGAAGAAGGGAAGGAGGGAAGGAGGGAAGGAAGGAAGGAAGGAAGGAAGGAAGGAAGGAAGGAAGGAAGGAAGGAGGGAGGGAGAGACAGAGGGAGGGAGCGAGGGAGGGAAGCAAGGAAGGAAGAAAAGAAGGAAGGAAGAAAGGAAGGAAGAGAGGGAGGGAAAGAAAGAAGGAAGGAAGGAAAGAAGGAAGGAAAGAAAGAAGGAAGGAAGGAAAGAAGGAAGGAAGAAAGGAAGAGAGGGAGGGAAAGAAAGAAGGAAGGAAGGAAGGGAGGAAGGGAGGAAGGGAGGGAGGGAGGAAGGGAGGAGGGAAAGAACAAAGGAAGGAAGGAAGGGAGGGAGGGAGGGAAAGAAGGAAGGAAAGAAGGAAGGGAGGAAGGGGGGAGGAAGGGAGGGAGGGAGTAAAACAGGAAGGAAGGGAGGGAGAGAAAGAAGGAAGGAAGGAAGAAAAAAGAAAGAAGAAAGAGAGGGAGAAAGAAACGACGAAGAATGGAAGGAATGAAGGAAGCAGAGAAGGAAGGAAGGAGAGATGGAGAAGAAAAAAAGGGAGGGAGGAAGAGAGGAAGAAAGAAGGGAGGAAAAGGAGGGAGGACAGGAGGAGGGAAAAGTAAGAAAGGAAAGAAAGGAGGAAAAGAAGGAAGAAGAAAGGAGAGAGGGAAGGACAGAAAGAGGGAGAGAGAGAAAGCGAGAAAAAACCACTATCTATCTATCTATCCTATGAATGTCTGATGTATCTATTAATCATCTCTCTGTCATCTGTTTATCATATATCAACCTGTCTGATTTATCTTTCAATCATCTACATATCTCTCTGTCTTATCTATCTATTCATCTTATCTATGTATCTATTACCATCATGTATCTATCTATGTATCTCTCATCTATCTTCTATACATCTATACACCTAAGTATCTATTACCATTCTATTATCTATCTATTATTCTATCTATCATCTATACACCTAAGTATCTATCTATTACCATCACCTATCTTCTATCTATCTATCTATCTATCTATCTATCTATCTATCTATCATCTCTGTATCTTCTATCTCTCTATCATCTATCTTCTATCTCTCTATCATCTATGTATCTATCATCTATTTTGTCTATACATCTATCTCTCTGTCATCTCTCATCCACCTATATGTCCATTTTGTATTATGGCGCGATACACGTAACATAAGGTTTACCTTTTAACAACTTTAAAATGTACAGTTCAGTGCCACGAAGTCCATTCCCAACGTTGGGCCACCATCACCACTATCTCCTTTCAAAACATTCTCATTAGATTGCACGGAACGGACACCAGGTGACGCCTGCTCAGTCAGAGAACGGACGTTGGTTCCGCAAGGGGCTGGGGCTCAGAGAATGGCGGGCAGAGCATGGCCAGGAAGGCTGACTTCAGTCTCCAACCCCAGCCTGTCTCTGCATCTGCATCTCTGACCTGTTGGAAGAGGGGTTGACTGACGGACAGCTGCCTGTCATCTCTCCTCTTCGATTACAGCCCTTCCTCTGGTTCAACCTCTCTCTCTGTCTCTGCCTCTCTGTCTCTCTGCCTCTGTCTCTGCCAACCATCCAGCCACTGCTCTCTCTCTCTCTGACCCCCACGGCGGATGCCACACCCCACCCCACATTTCCAAACACACACAGAATAGTCTCGCTAGTCAAAGTCTCACTATTCAAAGTGATGCTGAATCTCTATGTCAATTTCCAAATCGTCAGCAGAGGGAATCTGGGAAGACAGCCGGAAGGGGCCCTGTCCTTTCCTGGGCCCTGGCCGGCCGTGTGTGTGATGGCAATTGAAACAGGGCTGCAGCCCGTCCTTCATGGAAAGTGACTGAGAGATCTGTCAGGCCCGTGTGCGCATTTGATCTGCAGAAAGATTGAATTAGGCAGGGATTAGAGTGGGGAACGTTGTGACGCTTGCCGTTGTGAAAACAAATGTCAGGTAGGCGTTCATTAGGGCTGGGAGCCAGCCAGGGCTGTAGGAAGCATATTTATAGCCCACGAGGACACAGCGTTTGACCTTGTCCTGTTGGAAGAAGCAGGAGGTGGGCGGATCCCAGGAGTTGATTTGTATGGCAGTGGCAATGAGCGGTCGGGGGCTGTTTGTTGCACGCCCTGTGGGCTTCGGCTGCAGGGTTCTTTGTTGCTGGTGTGCGTGTCATCTCTGCATATGAGCACACAGCGTGGCAGCGTGCATACATGCAGTAGCGTAACGCATGCATGCGCGCTGCATTACGTGCACAGCGCAGTACACGCGTACGCATGCACGCACACGCAGCACACAGCGTAGGTACACGCATGCATCGCCGCACGTGCACACAGCGTGGTACGGAGGTGGTTCATGCAGATTTTGTCTTTGCTAGATTGTTACTCCAGGCATGCACAATCTTTCACACGCAGTAATCATGCGAATATGCACACTCAGGCATGCACACGCAGTGTGGATACACATGGCTGCCTGGGAGGAGGCATATGCAGATTTATTCTTTGCTAGGTTCTTGCTGTGGCCATGCACATGTGCACACACACACACGTATGCACACACAGTGAGGTTACCCATGCATTCTTGGGAGGAGGTATATGCAGATTTTCTCTGCCAGATTCTTGGTCCAGCCATGCACTAGCTCTCACATGTGGGTAGTCATGCAAACATGCACATACATACATGCACACACATGCACACACAGTGTGGATATATATGAATGCCTGGGAGGAGGTATATGCAGATTTATTCTTTGCTAGGTTCTTGCTCCAGCCATGCGCAAGCTCTCACAAGTGTACACTCATGCAAACATGCACACATATGCATGCACACACAGTGTGGACACACATGCATGCCTGGAGGAGGCATATGCAGATTTATTCTTTGCTAGGTTCTTGCTGTGGCCATGCACAAACTCTCAGGCACACGTGCACAGAGGTGAGGTTACACATTTTGCCTGGGAGTTGGCATTTCTCTCTGCTAGATTCTTGCTGTGGCCATGCAGAAGCTCTCACGTGTGTGTGCAGTCAGCCAAACACACACACACACACACACACACGCAGTGTTTCTATGCATGACTGGCTGGGAGGAGAGGAAATCCAGGTGATGTCTCTTTGCTTTGTGATCCGCTCCAAGCTCCATTGTGACATGCAGACACCTGACCTCAGTCAAATCCAGGAAAATTGTAAATTGGGTCAACCTCAAGGATCTTCTTTTATCCAACTGACAAACTCACGTGTGTGCACTGTTTACACATGGGCACACACATCTTTCTTCTTTCTCTTTCTTTCTTTCTTTCTTTCTTTCTTTCTTTCTTTCTTTCTTTCTTTCTTCTTTCTTTCTTTCTTCTTTCTTTCTTTCTTTCTTTCTTTCTTCTTTCTTTCTTTCTTTCTTTCTTTCTTTCTTCTTTCTTTCTTTCTTCTTTCTTTCTTTCTTTCTTTCTTTCTTTCTTTCTTTCTTTCTTTCTTTCTTTCTTTCTTTCTTCTTTCTTTCTTTCTTTCTTTCTTTCTTTCTTTCTCTTTCTTTCTTTCTTTCTCTTTCTTTCTTTCTTTCTTTCTTTCTCTTTCTTTCTTTCTTTCTTTCTTTCTTCTTTCTTTCTTTCTTTCTTTCTTTCTTTCTTTCTTTCTTTCTTTCTTTCTTTCTTTCTTTCTACGGTTTCAGTCTATCACTGGGGTGAAAGTGACACCATCGTGGCTCACTGCAACCTCCGCCTCCCAGGTTCAAGCGATTCTCCTGCCTCAGCCTCCTGAGTAGCTGGGATGACAGACATGTACCACCACGCCCGGCTAATTTTGTATTTTAGTAGAGCGGGGTTTCACCGTGTTGGCCAGGCTGGTCTTGAACTCCTGACCTCAGGTGACCCACCTGCCTCGGCCTCCCAAAGTGCAGGGATGACAGGCCTGAAGAACTGTGCGCCTATTTTAAAATTCTTACAGATGTAAGGGGTTTAAAATTTTGTTGCATGTGTGGACTGCAGAATGGTGAACTCAGAGCTTTTAGTGTATCCATCACCCAAATAGTGTATATTGTACCCGTTAGATAACATCTCAACCCTCTGCTTCAGCCTCCCGAGTAGCAGGGATTACAGGTGTGTGCCACCACGCCCGGTTACTTTTTGTATTTTCTTTTTTTTTTTTTTTTTTTTTAGAAGAAACAGGGTTTCACCGTGTTGGCCAGGCTGGCCTCGGTCTCGAACTCCCGACCTCAGGTGATCTGCCCACCTCGGCCTCCCAAAGTGCTGGGATGACAGGCGTGAGCCCCTGTGCCCGGCCGCAGGTGTCTTTGATAGAAAGAGTTGTTTTCCTTGGATAGATACCCAGCAGTGGAATTGCTCGATTGAAGGGTAGTTCTACTTTTAGTTCTTTGAGAAATCTCCAGGTGTGTAAAACAAACAGCTCTGCTATTGCCTCTGGCCTGAGGTTTGAATGTTTGGGGCGGGCAGGGGAGAAAAATGGTGCAGACGCTTCACATTGGCCCCAGCCAGCCTGATGATATCCTATCGCACCTGCCAGGGCCTTGTGGGGACTCCCTGCTAACAAGCATGGCTCATTTAGCATGCAAATGTTCCTTGGAGAATCGAGCTATCCATCACTGGCCCTTCTGCAGGACCTGACCCTCCTTTCCTCCCTCCCACGCCATGGTCTCCAGTCACAGGCGGTCTTATCTTAACACACACATCGGCTGGGCTGGGCTGGCAGTGGGGAGCTCAGTGTGGTGAGGCCCAGAATGAAGTGTATGTTATGTTAAGGGCTTTCTTTTAGAAAAAAAAAAAACATGAAATCTCTCACAAGATCCGTTCTGGTACATTGGCCATAGCAGCTCTGTGGGGTCCTGAACTGGTTCATGGAGGAGGGAGGGAGGAAGGAAGGAAGGAGGGAAAGAAGGAAGGAAGGAAGGAAGGAGGGAGGGAGGGAAGGAAGGAAGGAAGAAATGAAAGAAAGAAACAAGAAAGAAAGAGAGAGAGAGAAAGAAAGAAAGAAAGAAGGAAAGAAAGAAGGAAAGAAAAGAAAGAAGGAAGGAAGGAAGGAAAGAAGGAAGGAAGGAAAGAAAGAAGAAAGAAAGAAAAAGAAAGAAAGAAAAAGAAAGAATGAAAGAAAGAAAGAAAAAGAAAGAATGAAAGAAAGAAAAGAAAGAATGAAAGAAAGAAAAAGAAAGAATGAAAGAAAGAAGGAAGGAAGGAAGGAAAGAAAGAAGAAAGAAAGAAAAAGAAAGAAAGAAAGAAACAGAAAGAAAGAAAAAGAAAGAATGAAAGAAACAAAGAAAAAGAAAGAATGAAAGAAAGAAAGAAGGAAGGAAGGAAGGAAAGAAAGGAGAAAGAAAGAAAAGAAAGAAGGAAAGAAGGAAAGAAGGAAAGAAAAGAAAGAAGGAAGGAAGGAAGGAAGGAGAGAAAGAAACAGAAAGAAAGAAAGAAAAGAAAGAATGAAAGAAAGAAGGAAGGAAGGAAGGAAAGAAGGAAGGAAGGAAAGAAAGAAGAAAGAAAGAAAAAGAAAGAAAGAAAAAGAAAGAATGAAAGAAAGAAGGAAGGAAAGAAAGAAGAAAGAAAGAAAAGAAAGAAGAAGAAGAAAGAAAAGAAAGAAAAGAAAGAATGAAAGAAAAGAAAGAAAAAGAAAGAATGAAAGAAAAGAAAGAAAAGAAACAGAAAGAAGAAAGAAAAGAAAGAATGAAAGAAAAGAAAGAAAAAGAAAGAATGAAAGAAAAGAAAGAAGAAAGAAAGAAGGAAGGAAGGAAGGAAGAAAAGAAAAGAAAGAAAAGAAAGAAAGAAGAAAGAAAGAAACAGAAAGAAAGAAAAAGAAAGAATGAAAGAAACAAAGAAAAAGAAAGAATGAAAGAAAGAAAGAAGGAAGGAAGGAAGGAAAGAAAGGAGAAAGAAAGAAAAAGAAACAATGAAAGAAAGGAAAAGAAAGAAAGAAAGAAAGAAAGAAGGAAAGAAGAAGGAAAGAAAGAAAGAAGGAAGGAAGGAAGGAAGGAGAGAAAAAAGAAAGAAACAGAAAGAAAGAAAGAAAAAGAAAGAATGAAAGAAAGAAGGAAGGAAGGAAGGAAAGAAAGAAGAAAGAAAGAAAAAGAAAGAAAGAAAGAAACAGAAAGAAAAAGAATGAAAGAAAGAAAGAAGGAAGGAAGGAAGGAAAGAAGGAACGAAGGAAGGAAAGAAAGGAGAAAGAAAGAAAAAGAAAGAAAGAAAGAAAGAAAGAAAGAAAATCAAGGCATTAAGATTCCCTCAGTATCAAGAACATGGATCCATTTCCTATGCTGGTGACGGGGAGAAAGTGGCAGATGGTCACTGTACAGACGCATCCCTGATTTCTCAGAGTCGTGTTACCTTCTGAGTCCCAGGCTCTCATTTCACAGAGGAAACTAATAGAAACGGGACGACCATGGGCCTGGGATCGCCCGCTGGTGAGTAGCCGAGTCGGGTTCCTACGGTGCAGGTACCTGGCCCACAGGTGCAGGCCGTTAGGTGATGTCACAGGGAAGCAACCGGCCTTGGGCGGTGGTACCTGGCCCTCCACAGTCTGCTGACCACCCCCACATTTTGCAGAAATCCTGTAAGCTCGAAACTCCAAGAAACCTGAAAGGCAGGTTTCATCCGTGGCTTTCATCCAGAAAGGGCAGGTGCACGGTGAGTCCCCCGTGTCTCTCTGCAGCTGGACAAGAACCGTTTGATTTTTCTGTTTCTACACACAGGCCGATGTGGAGGCTTGAAGGTCCGTAGCTAACATGAGGGTGGCTGTGGCCGGTGCAGGTTCCTCACCTGATTGCATCTCCTGACTCTGCTTTTTTTGTACCTGGCCAGTGTCATGTGAAGACACCACCAAACAGGTTTAGTGAGAGTCATAAAGGTTTTTAATCACCTGGGTGCAGGTGGGCTGAGTCCGAAAAGAGAGTCAGCGAAGGGAGAGAAGGGTGGGGTCGTTTTATAGGATTTGGGTGGGTAAAAGGGAAATCCCAGTCCAAGGGGGGCTGTTCTCCGGTGGGCAGGAGTGGGAAGGTGAACCCGGCCCACGGTCAACGTCCGTGGATCCTTCCCGGCCGACGCGCTGGCAGTCCCAGCGGCTGGAAGTTCATGTTCCTAATTTCTGCTTCTCACCGTAGTTAATAAATCAGAATGCAGATGAGACACTCATGGTTAATTTTCCGCAGCGAGAGCCCGGAACGTCGGAGCCCATGAACCGCAGGAAGTCTCGGGCTGTGAATTGTTTGATGCTGACAAGTCCAACAGCTTAGAAATCATAATTATAAGTTACACGTGGCTGAGGGGTTGTTCTCCTGACATAAAACTAATTTCATGTTTTTATTCATACTCTGTGAGAGAAGACAGGGGAAGGGGGCTGGCCTCGGAGGGGGCGCTCCTGCAGATATCACAAGCCCTGTCTCGGAGCCTTAACGAGATCAGACGGCCTGCTTCCTCCTTTGTCACTAACTGACTTGCCTTGAGGGGCTCTTGAGGACTTGGTGGAGGCTGTCCCTGCTTTCCCCACCCCCCCCCGGAGAGTGCACCTGTGAGGACGTGGCCGACCCAGAGGGACTTCACCGACGGGCGACCACATTTGCCCCCAGCACTGTGGCTCCAACAAACCTCCACGTGCAGACCCAGGCCCTGTCTGTAGAAGTCCCCTGGGGCTACCATTCAAAAAAAAAGACCACAAACTGGGGTTGGAGGGGGCCTGAAGCAGCAGAAATAAGCTTCTCTGCTTGTCCAGGAGGCCAGAAGGCTGCGATGAAGGGGTCTGTGGGGTTGGTTCCTTCTGGAAACTGTGATAGCTTATTCACGTCACGCCTTGCTCTTATGTTCTGGTGACCCCAGCCATCTTCGGTGGCCCTTGGTTTGCAGACGCATCTTTCCTATCTCTGCCATCACCTTCACCGTGGTCTTGACGGCCGTGTGTGTTTTCACAAACTCTCTCGTCTCTTTTATGGTGAGTCTAGTCATTAAGGTCCATCCAAACCCAGGATGACCTCCTAGTCACGTACCTCTTAACCTATGTACGCCCAAGGTTGCAAGTTTTTAGAATTTTTGCAGTCAGACCTTGATGATGACGTTGGGGACTAGGAGATAAAGAACTTCCACATGCCTAGAGTTCCAAAAATGGAACACTAGGCATAAATGAGTGTTTACATCTACAAAGATCCTATTTCCAAGTCAGGTCCCCTTTGCAGATACCGTGGTTAGAAATGGAGCATATCAGCCGGGTGCGGTGGCTCACACCTGTCATCCCAGCACTTTGGGAGGCTGAGACGGTGGATCACGAGGTCAGGAGATCGAGACCATCCTGGCTAACACGGTGAAACCCCGTCTCTACTAAAAATACAAAAAACTAGCTGGGCGCGGTGGCGGGCACCTGAAGTCCCAGCTACTCGGGAGGCTGAGGCAGGAGAATGGCGGGAACCTGGGAGGCGGAGCTTGCAGTGAGCTGAGATCATACCTCTGTACTGCAGCCTGGGCAAGAAGAGTGAAACTCAGTCTCAAAAAATAAAATAAAATAAAATAAAAATATATATACATGTTAGCCAGGCATGGTGGCACATGCCTGTAGTCCCAGCTACTCAGGAGGCTGAGATGGGAGGATTGCTTGAATATAGGAGTTCAAGGCTACAATAAGCCATGATAGTGCCACTGCATTCCAGCCTGGGCAACAGAGTGAGACCCCCATCTCGAAGAAGAAGAAGAAGAAGAAGAAGAAGAAGAAGAAGAAGAAGAAGAAGAAGAAGAAGAAGAAGAAGAAGAAGAAGAAGAAGAAGAAGAAGGAGGAGGAGGGGGAGGGGGAGGAGGAGGAGGAGGAGGAGGGCTGGGTGCGGTGGCTCACGCCTGTAATCCCAGCATATTGGGAGGCTGAGGTGGGTGGATCACAAGGTCAGGAGTTTGAGACCAACCTGGCCAACATGATGAAACCCCGTCTCTACTAAAAATACAAAAATTAGCCGGGCATGGTAGTGGGCACCTGCAATCCCAGCTACTCGGGTGACTGAGGCAGGAGAATCACTTGAACCCAGGAGGTGGAGGCTGCCGTGAGCCAAGATTGGGCCACTGTACTCCAGCCTGAGTGACAGAGCAAGACTCCATCTCATAAATAAATAAATAAATAAATGAAATAAAATAAAATAAAAAGCACCTTGAGATTTATGGCATCAGTGCTGGTGTAAAGGAGAAGATGGAGGGTCAGGATGGAAAAGTCCTAGGTACCAATCTAGAGTAGAGGAGGAGAGTGTCTTCAAGGCTCTTCCTTGAAGACACTTCCAGCTACTCAGGAGGCTGAAGCAGGAGAATCGCTTGAACCTGGGAGGCGGAGCTTGCAGTGAGCACTCCAGCCTGGGTGACAGAGCAAGACTCCATCTCGAGAAAAAAAAAAAAAAAAAAAAAGATGTGCTGGACATGCGAATATAACTTAAGGGTGTATAATATGAAGGGAAGAAGATGTGGACTAACCAATATTGCTGACGCCATCTCACTGGTGATGATATTATGGCAGTTGTGGAAAAAGCTCTGTGTTAGGAATCAGGGTGTTAGGTCTTGATTTTGCCACAGATCTTTTTTTTTTGAGACAGAGTCTCGCTCTGTCACCCAGGCTGGAGAGCAGTGGCATGATCTTGGCTCACTGCAACCTCCGCCTCCTGGGTTCACGCCATTCTCCTGCCTCAGCCTCCCGAGTAGCTGGGACTACAGGCTCCCGCCACCACACGTGGCTAATTTTGTCACAGACTTCTTGATGTGACCTTGAGAAATTACTGGATGTAGCCGGGTGCAGTGACTCACACCTGTAATCCCAGCACTTTGGGAGACCGAGGGAGTGGATCACCTGAGGTCAGGAGATCGAGACCATCCTGGCTAACACGGTGAAACCCCGACTCTACTAAAAATACAAAAAACTAGCTGGGCGCGGTGGCGGGCACCTGTAGTCCCAGCTACTCGGGAGGCTGAGGCAGGAGAATGGCGGGAACCTGGGAGGCGGAGCTTGCAGTGAGCTGAGATCATACCTCTGTACTGCAGCCTGGGCAAGAAGAGTGAAACTCAGTCTCAAAAAAAAATAAAATAAAATAAAATAAAAATATATATACATGTTAGCCAGGCATGGTGGCACATGCCTGTAGTCCCAGCTACTCAGGAGGCTGAGATGGGAGGATTGCTTGAATATAGGAGTTCAAGGCTACAATAAGCCATGATAGTGCCACTGCATTCCAGCCTGGGCAACAGAGTGAGACCCCATCTCGAAGAAGAAGAAGAAGAAGAAGAAGAAGAAGAAGAAGAAGAAGAAGAAGAAGAAGAAGAAGAAGAAGAAGAAGAAGAAGAAGAAGGAGGGGAGGGGAGGGGAGGGAGGAGGAGGAGGAGGAGGAGGGCTAGGTGCGGTGGCTCACGCCTGTAATCCCAGCATATTGGGAGGCTGAGGTGGGTGGATCACAAGGTCAGGAGTTTGAGACCAACCTGGCCAACATGATGAAACCCCGTCTCTACTAAAAATACAAAAATTAGCCGGGCATGGTAGTGGGCACCTGCAATCCCAGCTACTCGGGTGACTGAGGCAGGAGAATCACTTGAACCCAGGAGGTGGAGGCTGCCGTGAGCCAAGATTGGGCCACTGCACTCCAGCCTGACTGACAGAGCAAGACTCCATCTCATAAATAAATAAATAAATAAATGAAATAAAATAAAATAAAAAGCACCTTGAGATTTATGGCATCAGTGCTGGTGTAAAGGAGAAGATGGAGAGTCAGGATGGAAAAGTCCTAGGTACCAATCTAGAGTAGAGGAGGAGAGTGTCTTCAAGGCTCTTCCTTGAAGACACTTCCAGCTACTCAGGAGGCTGAAGCAGGAGAATCGCTTGAACCTGGGAGGCGGAGCTTGCAGTGAGCACTCCAGCCTGGGTGACAGAGCAAGACTCCATCTCAAGAAAAAAAAAAAAAAAAAAAAAAGATGTGCTGGACATGCGAATATAACTTAAGGGTGTATAATATGAAGGGAAGAAGATGTGGACTAACCAATATTGCTGACGCCATCTCACTGGTGATGATATTATGGCAGTTGTGGAAAAAGCTCTGTGTTAGGAATCAGGGTGTTAGGTCTTGATTTTGCCACAGATCTTTTTTTTTTTGAGACAGAGTCTTGCTCTGTCACCCAGGCTGGAGAGCAGTGGCATGATCTTGGCTCACTGCAACCTCCGCCTCCTGGGTTCACGCCATTCTCCTGCCTCAGCCTCCCGAGTAGCTGGGACTACAGGCTCCCGCCACCACACGTGGCTAATTTTGTCACAGACTTCTTGATGTGACCTTGAGAAATTACTGGATGTAGCCGGGTGCAGTGACTCACACCTGTAATCCCAGCACTTTGGGAGACCGAGGGGAGTGGATCACCTGAGGTCAGGGGTTTGAGACCAGCCTGGCTGACAAGGCAAAACCCTGTCTCTAGAAAAAATATACAAAACTAGCTGGATGTGGTGGTGCATGCCTGTAATCCCAGCTACCCGGGAGGCTGAGGTGGGAGAATTGCTTCAACCTGGGAGGCGGAAGTTGCGGTGAGCTGAGATTGCACCATTGCACCCCAGCCTGGGCGACAAGAGGGAAATTCCATCTCAAAACAAACAAACAAACAAAAAATAAATCATCGGATGTTTCTTCCTTCAATTGAGGGCCTTGGTAATAAACAGGAAAAGACGGGTGAAAACCACAAAGCAAAGTCACCACACTTTCACCAGAATGGCTAAAATGAAAACGATACGGTAGTACACACTGACAAGGTCAGGGAGCAACTGGAACTCCTCGACGTGGAAAGTGTAGTTGACCTGAACATTTGGGAAAACCATGTGATTGCATCTACTAAAGTAAGGCATGGTCTATACCCCTAGCAATTCTGCCTCTAGGTATGGGTCTAGCAAAAAAGCATCCACAGGCACTCACCCAAAACACGTTGTGAGAACGTTCATGGTGGTGTACGCATGTTCTCACTCATGAGTGGGAGTTGAACAATGAGAATACATGGACACAGGGAGGGGAACATCACACACTGGGGCCTGTTTGGGGGTGGTGGAAAAGGAGAGGGGTAGCATTAAGACAAATACGTAATGCATGCAGGGCTTAGAGGATGGATTGATGAGTGCAGCAAACCGCCACGGCACGTGTATACCTGTGTAACAAACCTGCACATTCTGCATGTATCTTTAATAACTTTAACAACTTTTTTCTTTAATAACTTTTTTACTTTAATAACTTAAAGTAAAATAAAAAAAAAAAAGAATGTTCATGGCAGTATAATTTGTAACGGCCGAAACTGACACCCATCCCGATATCAACAGTTGGATACATGGATTGTGGTATATTCATGCAATGACCTATCCCAAAGTAACAAGAATGAACAAAGCAGTACAGTGCCCAATAGCCTGGCTGTGGCTTTCAAAAACTGAAAGTCGTGGGGGTGTGAAGAAGGAGCCGCGCACACAAGACCATACGTGGAATGGGCTCAGTCCTACAAAGTTTGGAAGCAAACACACTGGTTGCTTCTAACTTCTGCTGGAAGTGAGAAGAGGGGTTACCTTTGGGAGAGTGGATTCATCCATTTTTATGCTGCTGATAGAGACATACCCAAGACTGGGTAATTTATAAAGAAAAAGAAATTTAATGGGCTCACAGTTGCACGTGGCTTTGGAGGTCTCACAGTCATGGCGGAAGCAAAGGAGGGGGAAAGGCATGTCTTACATGGCGGCGGTCAAGAGACAAGACTGACAGCCAAGTGAAAGGGGTTTCCTCTTAGGAAACCATCAGCTCTTGTGAGACTTATTCACTGTGATGAGAACAGTATGGGGGATACGGCCCCCACGATTCAAGTATCTCCCACTGGGTCCCTCCCACAATACATGGAAATTACAGGAACTACAATTAAAGATGAGATTTGGGTGGGGACGTAGCCAAACCACAGTACGGGGAGAGTGACCAGGATGGCGTGTGTGTCTGTTTGTTCTCTCCGTTTCTGTCCCTGGGTGGTTGATATCTCAGTGTTTGTCACATAGTCACAAGAAAGTGGGGTCTGATGGGTTGCTGGACTTTTCTTTGGAGGGACCCCTAACTTGAGTTAGTGCTCTAACCATTCTGATTTCTCTGTTGTCTTACAGGGCTTCTGTGCACCCTGCATTCATGAACCATTGAGGAGACGTAAGTCACAGATTCTTCTCTGTGCACCCTGCATTCATGAACCATTGAGGAGATGTAAGTCACAGATTCTTCTTTCAGAAGCCTTGCTCTTGTAGGTGGGCACGTGGGGAATTGCTAGTTTTAGATTTTACTTTTGAGCGGTGGCTCATGCCTGTCACCCAGCACTTTGGGAGGCCAAGGTGGGTGGATGGTGAGGTCAGGAGTTCAAGACCAGCCTGGTTAACACGGTGAAACCTCATCTCTACTAAAAATACTAAAATTAGCCGGACGTGGTGGCAGGTGCCTGTCATCCCAGCTACTCGGGAGGCTGAGGCAGGAGAATGGCTTGAACCCGGGAGGCAGAAGTTGCAGTGAGCCGAGATTGTGCCTCTGCGCTCCAGCCTGGGCAGAAGAGTGAGACTCTGTCTCAAAAATAAACAGATAAATAAATAAATAAATAAATAAATAAATAAAGTTTTTATATGAAGACTTATGAAAAAAATAAGCTTGGCAGGGTGCAGTGGTTCACGCCTGTCATCCCAGCACTTTGGGAGAGGCTGAGGCAGGTGGATCACAAGGTCAGGAGTTCGAGACCAGCCTGGGCAATATGGTGGAACCCCGTGTCTACTAAACATAAAAAAAATTAGCCGGGCGTGGTGGCGAGCGCCTGTCGTCCCAGCTACTCGGGAAGCTGAGGCAGGAGAATCGTTTGAACCGGGGAGGTGGAGCTTGCAGTGAGCCGAGATGGCGCCACCGCACTCCAGCCTGGGCAACAGAGCGAGACTCTGTCTCGAAAATAAATAAATAAAAATGAAAATAAATAAACAAATAAACAAATAAATAAATGAATAAATAAGTTTTGAGATGAAGGTGTGTGTATATATATGTATATGTATGTGTGTGTGTGTGTGTGTGTATATATATATATATACAGTGAACAAGAACAAGAAAACCAACACGAAATGGAAGCTTGCTGCCTCATTAAATGGTATCATTTGCCAAGTATTCCCCTCTGCCCGACTCCTCGCTATGGCTTATTTCTCTACAGTTCCCTTTTTATTTTTAGATGGATGCTACATGTCTCAGGTTTTCTGAGAGGCTCCCTGGTGTCCCCTGGAGTTGCTGGAGCTCACCTGGCAGAGACCCCCCCGGCCCCTTCCTCATGGACAGATCCACGAAGGCTTCCCAACGACGTCCTCAAATGCCAGGTACGAAGGTGCTTTCTTAGAAAGACGCCGTGGGATACGGGTGGGAGAGCGGGTAGGGACTGAAGCTACCCTGTGGGTCTAAAGTTGAGGCCCAGAGCTTGGGCGTTCAGGCTGTTTTGGTTATTGTGACAAAGACATGTTGTCCGGAGTGGAGGAGGGAGTTCAAAGGAGCCAGGAATCGCTGGAGCAGCCGTTCCACCTCCTGAGCCTCTTTTCTGGGTTTTTCAGGCACACAGTGATTCCGATGTGTGCACAAGGAACGTGGGCTGTTTTTGTGGACTGTAGTCTAACCGTGGCCGGGTGCACGGTGGCTCACGCCTGCAATCCCAGCACTTTTGGAGGCTGAGGCAGGTGCATCGCCAGGTCAGGAGTTCTGGCAGGTGCATCGCCAGGTCAGGAGTTCGAGACCACCCTGGTTAACACGGTGAAACCTCATCTCTACTAAAAATACAAAAATGTTAGCCAGGTGTGGTGGCAGGTGCATCGCCAGGTCAGGAGTTCGAGACCACCCTGGTTAACAGGATGAAACCTTATCTCTACTAAAAATACAAAAATGTTAGCCGGGCATGGTGGCAGGTGCATCGCCAGGTCAGGAGTTCGAGACCAGCCTGGTTAACACGGTGAAACCTCATCTCTACTAAAAATACTAAAATTAGCCGGACGTGGTGGCAGGTGCCTGTCATCCCAGCTACTCGGGAGGCTGAGGCAGGAGAATCGTTTGAACCGGGAGGTGGAGCTTGCAGTGAGCCGAGATCGCACCACCGCACTCCAGCCTGGGCAACAGAGCGAGACTCTGTCTCAAAAATAAATAAATAAAATGAAAATAAATAAATAAATAAATAAATGAATAAATAAGTTTTGAGATGAAAAAAGTTTTTTTTCTCAAAAAAAAAAAAAAAAAAAATGAGCAATGGCTGAAGGGTTGAGCACTGTTCCAATGGTAAATTCCCAGCCCCTTCCACACCTCCATCCATGGGGAGCTGCAATGAATATACCAGGACATTGAACGACCTAGGTCTCGAAAAGAAAAATAACAAGCCTGGTCATTTGTGTGAGACACCATGTGAAGCCGTTTTCCAATCTCTAGCAAAATAAAACCAACAGCAGCACACACACAGGTGCATGGAGCCCTGTTGGAAGGAAGCAGCACCTGTAGCCCTTTGAAAGAACAGAGAAGTTGTGCGTGGCGGCTCTGGGCGCCCACCTCAAATAGACAATGACACAGCAACCGAGGAAAGTGTCCACTTTTGACGGTGCCGCTGGATACGGCGAGTGATTCAGCTTTTGTGTCTACAGCCCAACGGCCAAGGCGGTATCACCCACTGAGGAGAGTGACCTCTGTCAGCAGCAACAGCAAGCAGCTTTTGGTGTCCTGCAAAGGCTTCAAGACTTGGGGAAAGTTCAACCCACATTCTGCAGCTTTGCAAAAGCGATCCAAGGAAATGAAACTGAAACAAACAAACAAACAAACAAACAACCAAAAAAATATCTGTCACTCCTTTGGCCTTCTTGGATCTCCAGCCCTGTACTGGTCACGTGCGTCTCCAAAAAAAAAAAAAAAAAATCATCTCGGTGTATCCGGAAAGGAAAAAAAAAAAATAGAACAAGAGAACAACAGCAAAGTGCAATTCAGAATCTCCCTCTTTTCAGACGAGAGCCCTCGGCCGACGTTGCCTTGGAAAGGAAGAAATTGAGAATATGTCCACGTCTGCCTCTGCTTTCAAGACGGTGCCTGGCAGACGAACGTGGCCCGGCCTGTTTCTGTCCCTGGGTGGTTGATATCTCAGTGTTTGTCACATAGTCACAAGAAAGTGGGGTCTGATGGGTTGCTGGACTTTTCTTTGGAGGGACCCCTAACTTGAGTTAGTGCTCTAACCATTCTGATTTCTCTGTTGTCTTACAGGGCTTCTGTGCACCCTGCATTCATGAACCATTGAGGAGACGTAAGTCACAGATTCTTCTCTGTGCACCCTGCATTCATGAACCATTGAGGAGATGTAAGTCACAGATTCTTCTTTCAGAAGCCTTGCTCTTGTAGGTGGGCACGTGGGGAATTGCTAGTTTTAGATTTTACTTTTGAGCGGTGGCTCATGCCTGTCACCCCAGCACTTTTGGGAGGCCGAGGTGGGTGGATGGTGAGGTCAGGAGTTCAAGACCAGCCTGGTTAACACGGTGAAACCTCATCTCTACTAAAAATACTAAAATTAGCCGGACGTGGTGGCAGGTGCCTGTCATCCCAGCTACTCGGGAGGCTGAGGCAGGAGAATGGCTTGAACCCGGGAGGCAGAAGTTGCAGTGAGCCGAGATTGTGCCTCTGCGCTCCAGCCTGGGCAGAAGAGTGAGACTCTGTCTCAAAAATAAACAGATAAATAAATAAATAAATAAATAAATAAATAAATAAAGTTTTTATATGAAGACTTATGAAAAAAATAAGCTTGGCAGGGTGCAGTGGTTCACGCCTGTCATCCCAGCACTTTGGGAGAGGCCGAGGCAGGTGGATCACAAGGTCAGGAGTTCGAGACCAGCCTGGGCAATATGGTGGAACCCCGTGTCTACTAAACATAAAAAAAATTAGCCAGGCGTGGTGGCAAGCGCCTGTCGTCCCAGCTACTCAGGAAGCTGAGGCAGGAGAATCGTTTGAACCGGGGAGGTGGAGCTTGCAGTGAGCCGAGATCGCACCACCGCACTCCAGCCTGGGCAACAGAGCGACACTCTGTCTCAAAAATAAATAAATAAAAATGAAAATAAATAAACAAATAAATAAATAAATAAATGAATAAATAAGTTTTGAGATGAAGGTGTGTGTATATATATGTATATGTATGTGTGTGTGTGTGTGTGTGTGTATATATATATATATACAGTGAACAAGAACAAGAAAACCAACACGAAATGGAAGCTTGCTGCCTCATTAAATGGTATCATTTGCCAAGTATTCCCCTCTGCCCGACTCCTCGCTATGGCTTATTTCTCTACAGTTCCCTTTTTATTTTTAGATGGATGCTACATGTCTCAGGTTTTCTGAGAGGCTCCCTGGTGTCCCCTGGAGTTGCTGGAGCTCACCTGGCAGAGACCCCCCCGGCCCCTTCCTCATGGACAGATCCACGAAGGCTTCCCAACGACGTCCTCAAATGCCAGGTACGAAGGTGCTTTCTTAGAAAGACGCCGTGGGATACGGGTGGGAGAGCGGGTAGGGACTGAAGCTACCCTGCGGGTCTAAAGTTGAGGCCCAGAGCTTGGGCGTTCAGGCTGTTTTGGTTATTGTGACAAAGACATGTTGTCCGGAGTGGAGGAGGGAGTTCAAAGGAGCCAGGAATCGCTGGAGCAGCCGTTTCCACCTCCTGAGCCTCTTTTCTGGGTTTTTCAGGCACACAGTGATTCCGATGTGTGCACAAGGAACGTGGGCTGTTTTTGTGGACTGTAGTCTAACCGTGGCCGGGTGCACGGTGGCTCACGCCTGCAATCCCAGCACTTTTGGAGGCTGAGGCAGGTGCATCGCCAGGTCAGGAGTTCAACACCACCCTGGTTAACACGGTGAAACCTTATCTCTACTAAAAATACAAAAATGTTAGCCAGGTGTGGTGGCAGGTGCATCGCCAGGTCAGGAGTTCGAGACCACCCTGGTTAACAGGATGAAACCTTATCTCTACTAAAAATACAAAAAATGTTAGCCGGGCATGGTGGCAGGTAGATCACGAGGTCAGGAGTTCGAGACCACCCTGGTTAACAGGATGAAACCCTCTCTACTAAAAATACAAAAAATTAGCCGGGCATGGTGGCAGGTAGATCACGAGGTCAGGAGTTCGAGACCAGCCTGCGCAATATGGTGAAACCCCGTGTCTACTAAACATAAAAATTAGCCGGGCATGGTGGCGCCTGTCATCCCAGCTACTCGGGAGGCTGAGGCAGGAGAATCGCTTGAACCCGGGAGGCGGAGGTTGCAGTGAGCCGAGATGGCGCCACTGCACTCCAGGCTGGTGACAGAGCGAGACTCCGTCTCAAAAATAAATAAATAAAATGAAAATAAATAAATAAATAAATAAATAATAAAAAGTTTTGAGATGAAAAAAAATAAGTTTTTTTTTCTCAAAAAAAAAAAAAAAAAAAAAAGCCATGAGCAATGGCTGAAGGGTTGAGCACTGTTCCAATGGTAAATTCCCAGCCCCTTCCCACACCTCCATCCATGGGGAGCTGCAATGAATATACCAGGACATTGAACGACCTAGGTCTCGAAAGAGAAAAATAACAAGCCTGTGGTCATTTGTGTGAGACACCATGTGAAGCCGTTTTCCAATCTCTAGCAAAATAAAACCAACAGCAAGGTACACACACAGGTGCATGGAGCCCTGTTGGAAGGAAGCAGCACCTGTAGCCCTTTGAAAGAACAGAGAAGTTGTACGTGGCGAAGCTCTCTGGGCGCCCACCTCAAATAGACAATGACACAGCAACCGAGGAAAGTGTCCACTTTCGGCTGACGGTGCCGCTGGATACGGCGAGTGATTCAGCTTTTGTGTCTACAGCCCAACGGCCAAGGCGGTATCACCCCACTGAGGAGAGTGACCTCTGTCAGCAGCAACAGCAAGCAGCGAGCTTGGTGTCCTGCAAAGGCTTCAAGACTTGGGGGAAAGTTCAACCCACATTCTGCAGCTTTGCAAAAGCGATCCAAGGAAATGAAACTGAAACAAACAAACAAACAAACAAACAACCAAAAAAAAATATCTGTCACTCCTTTGGCCTTCTTGGATCTCCAGCCCTGTACTGGTCACGTGCGTCTCCAAAAAAAAAAAAAAAAAAAAAAAAAATCATCTCGGTGTATCCGGAAAGGAAAAAAAAAAAATAGAACAAGAGAACAGCAGCAAAGTGCAATTCAGAATCTCCCTCTTTTCAGACGCAGAGCCCCCTCGGCCGACGTTGCCTTGGAAAGGAAGAAATTGAGAATATGTCCACGTCTGCCTCTGCTTTCAAGACGGTGCCTGGCAGACGAACGTGGCCCGGCCTGTTTGACCTGCCTGGCAGGACTCCAATCAGAAAAGATAAGAACATGTTTAATTGATCAGTCGGCCTCGGCGCCGAGCTTTGAAGGTGAGGAGAGTGATATTATTCTAATGATGAAGAGGAGCTGTGTGATCTTCGGAGAATTTCTGCTCTCATCTGAGCCTCTTTTCTGGGTTTTCAGGCACACAGTGATTCCGATGTGTGCACAAGGAACGTGGGCTGTTTTGTGGACTGTCCCAGCACTTTTGGAGGCTGAGGCAGGTGCATCGCCAGGTAGGTGTTAGCCAGGTGTGGTGGCAGGTGCATCGCCAGGTCAGGAGTTCGAGACCACCCTGGTTAACAGGATGAAACCTTATCTCTACTAAAAATACAAAAATGTTAGCCAGGTGGTGGCAGGTGCATCGCCAGGTCAGGAGTTCGAGACCACCCTGGTTAACAGGATGAAACCTTATCTCTACTAAAAATACAAAAAATGTTAGCCGGGCATGGTGGCAGGTAGATCACGAGGTCAGGAGTTCGAGACCAGCCTGCGCAATATGGTGAAACCCCGTGTCTACTAAACATAAAAAAATTAGCCGGGCGAGGTGGTGGGCGCCTGTCATCCCAGCTACTCGGGAGGCTGAGGCAGGAGAATCGCTTGAACCCGGGAGGCGGAGGTTGCAGTGAGCCGAGATGGCACCATTGCACTCCAGGCCTGGTGACAGAGCGAGACTCCGTCTCAAAAATAAATAAATAAATAAATAAATAAATAAATAAATAAATAAATAATAAAAAGTTTTGAGATGAAAAAAATAAGTTTTTTCTCAAAAAAAAAAAAAAAAAAAAGCCATGAGCAATGGCTGAAGGGTTGAGCACTGTTCCAATGGTAAATTCCCAGCCCCTTCCCACACCTCCATCCATGGGGAGCTGCAATGAATATACCAGGACATTGAACGACCTAGGTCTCGAAAGAGAAAAATAACAAGCCTGTGGTCATTTGTGTGAGACACCATGTGAAGCCGTTTTCCAATCTCTAGCAAAATAAAACCAACAGCAAGGTACACACACAGGTGCATGGAGCCCTGTTGGAAGGAAGCAGCACCTGTAGCCCTTTGAAAGAACAGAGAAGTTGTCGTGGCGAGAAGCTCTCTGGGCGCCCACCTCAAATAGACAATGACACAGCAACCGAGGAAAGTGTCCACTTTCGGCTGACGGTGCCGCTGGATACGGCGAGTGATTCAGCTTTTGTGTCTACAGCCCAACGGCCAAGGCGGTATCACCCCACTGAGGAGAGTGACCTCTGTCAGCAGCAACAGCAAGCAGTGAGCTTGGTGTCCTGCAAAGGCTTCAAGACTTGGGGGAAAGTTCAACCCACATTCTGCAGCTTTGCAAAAGCGATCCAAGGAAATGAAACTGAAACAAACAAACAAACAAACAAACAACCAAAAAAATATCTGTCACTCCTTTGGCCTTCTTGGATCTCCAGCCCTGTACTGGTCACGTCGTCTCAAAAAAAAAAAAAAAAAAATCATCTCGGTGTATCCGGAAAGGAAAAAAAAAAAAAAAATAGAACAAGAGAACAACAGCAAAGTGCAATTCAGAATCTCCCTCTTTTCAGACGCAGAGCCCCCTCGGCCGACGTTGCCTTGGAAAGGAAGAAATTGAGAATATGTCCACGTCTGCCTCTGCTTTCAAGACGGTGCCTGGCAGACGAACGTGGCCCGGCCTGTTTGACCTGCCTGGCAGGACTCCAATCAGAAAAGATAAGAACATGTTTAATTGATCAGTCGGCCTCGGCGCCGAGCTTTGAAGGTGAGGAGAGTGATATTATTCTAATGATGAAGAGGGAGCTGTGTGATCTTCGGAGAATTTCTGCTCTCATCTAAGCCTCTTTCTCAATGTGATCGACGCCATGCGAGCCGACCGCTGGGGTGGACAAATTAGGGAACGTGTGGGCCGTCCTCTGCGAAGGTTCTCAGTGGGAAGCACCTTACATATTCAGGCGTGGGGAGAGGAACCTCGAGGCATGAAGCCAGACGCGGGCTACGGGAGACGGGAGCTGTCTCCGGCTATCCTTCTGGGAAGACAGTCTCAAGATGGTACGTGCCATCCTGGCAGCCGGCCCGTCATCGTGCTTTTCTGTGACATGCGTTGGCTGGTTTCTGTCATGGAAAACACGCCACCTCCCCAGGACAGTTCTTGTGGAAAAATTCTTCCAGGCACCTGTTGCAGCTTGAGCTGTGTCCACGGCTTCTCTGAACCTTGACTGCTTCCCTCAAACAGGTGTTCAATGATAGGCCGTATATCGTACTTGTTTTCTCCCCAGCTTCTGCCACAGATCGTAGCTCCTCTAAGGGGGATAACTAGGTTGTTCGATGCGTAGATTTGATATTTTAAGAGCGGGTTTGGCTTCGCAGAAAGGGAGAGCAGAAAATAAAGAATTCTCCCTATAGCCCCTTGATTTTCCTCCCAACAGTTTCTGCTATTGTTGACATCTTCAGTTCAGGGAGGACGTCTGTTACAATTGATAAACCCATATTGGTTATTAGTCACTAGAGGTGGTAGTGGATGCTGAGGTCCCTCTTGGCCTTGTACGTAGTGGACACTGAGGTCCCTCTTGGCCTTGTATGTAGTGGACACTGAGGTCCCTCTTGGCCTTGTATGTAATGGACACTGAGGTCCCTCTTGGCCTTGTATGTAATGGACACTGAGGTCCCTCTTGGCCTTGTATGTAATGGACACTGAGGTCCCTCTTGGAACTGTACATAGTGGACACTGAGGTCCCTCTTGGCCTTGTACGTAGTGGACACTGAGGTCCCTCTTGGCCTTGTATGTAATGGACACTGAGGTCCCTCTTGGCCTTGTATGTAATGGACACTGAGGTCCCTCTTGGAACTGTACATAGTGGACACTGAGGTCCCTCTTGGCCTTGTATGTAGTGGACACTGAGGTCCCTCTTGGCCTTGTATGTAATGGACACTGAGGTCCCTCTTGCCATTGTACGTAGTGGACACTGACGTCCCTCTTGACCTTGCACATCCTCTGCGTTTGGACGGGTGTCCGATCTCATGCAAGCGTCAGTGTAGGATCATAATGAAGCACAGAAGCTACAGAGCCCTAAACATCATCTCAGAACCATTTATTTACCTACTGTCTCATCATCCATCATTAATCAATCCATCCGTCCTTGATCCATCAGCTTAACACGCTGCTCCGTGTCCGGGGCTCCTCCCAGTCCCACGGTCACCTTCCCAGTCCTGTGTCCCTGGATTTGGTCAACAGGAAGCCCCAGGAAGGTGGCAGGACCAGAGACGCCACCTTCAGTCTGGGAATTGGCTCCTCTGTGTCATTCCCTACACGGATGACAGGAGCTGGCCTCACCCTCCCCTTGAAGGCCGTAGTCCTGGCAGGTGGCCGTCTCCGCCCCTAGACCTCCTTCGCAAGGGGGCCAGGGACCGTTTCTGCTCATCCCTGAGCAGCCGTTTCAGTTCCCTGCCAACCTGTGGAATTGTCCAGATGAGCCTGTCACCTTCTTCTGCAGGAACCAAGAACCACCTCACCCCCTTGTTACTACAAAGCCTACTTTGTATGGCGTCTGATGGTTCATTGCACTAGAATGCAACTTCACATGCTGTTTGCACCTGCCTTTCGTGGTGTCTGTACGTGCTGTGAAGGGCCCTCTTCCCCCGTCTGGGCGTGGACGTGAGCAATCAATGTGGTTGGATCTGTTGTGCCTTCCGTGCTAGGTGCTATATTCAGCCATCTCCAGCGTCCTAGCATGAGAAAACGTTTCTTACCAAAGCAATGGATACGAGGCTGCCCGTCCATAGCTTCCCCAAACCACCTGATCCTTGTGGCAAAGTGGATTGTGAAAACGAACGGGGCAGTGTTCCATTTCG
>JAKFHT010001768.1:320000-697500 GCA_023783455.1 Erythrocebus patas | reverse complement strand
ATACATGGGTAGGTAGATAGATAGATAGATAAAGGATACATAGACAGACAATGTAAAATCCCTTGCACCACTTTGGGAAAAGGTGTTGCATAATAAACTGGATCGAAGACTAACTCTGAGCTACACACGTAGGAAATCTCAGACCCCGCTGTTCAGAAAGACCAGGGTCAGGAGCCGGCGAGCTGTATTTTGACGCTAAAACGTACACAAAGGGACGGCCCCAGGCCCTCACTCGTTTCCCAGCTGTGGTCAGTCCCTCCGTCTGGCCGAGGCATCCGGCTTTCACAGGCAAAGAAGAGGACACGGGGAAACCGCAGGGTCCTTGGACACTCAGGGCCGTCACTCATGATATTGTTTAATGAGTGTATTTTTGATTCAGGTATGAATAATTGAACTGAGTATTTCTGGAGTTTGCAGAGTGTCTGCCGTTATTTACCGGCCCCCGTCATGACGGCTGCTGGGGCTCTGCCATCTAAAACATGCTCCACTCCGTCGGAGGAGGCTGGGGGGGTTGTTAACGGTCTTGGGGGAAGCAGGGTTGCAGCTATTAACAAGGCCATTAGCATAATCCATTGTGATATATCATCATCTGAAACTTCATCTGGGCCCCTCCACGGGACTGGGGAAATGGCTTTGAAGATTTTATGATACAATAACTATCTATTTGATAAGCAATTAAAAGATATTTTGAGACACGAGGAGTGAAGATAATGGCATGTAGACGAAGGAGGGATGAGGCACCCGGCTTCGGGGCGGGGGTGAACGCGTTTGCTGATTACCCAGGCAGCAGGATTTAAACTGAGCTGTGAACGAGACAGGGACCTTGGGCTCCAGGAGCAGCGTGGGGTGGAGACCTGCAAGCTACAGCATTCCCAGAGGACCCCTGTAGGTCACCAGGAGGCGGGAGAAAGCACCTGTTCTTACGCCGTAACACACTCACCTGCAAGTCAGAGGATCTGAAAAACCTTCCTCTTTCCGTATAGTCTGTGCCTTGTGCTATTTCTGCAAGGCTGGGGCCGACTGTCAGGATCTGGTTGTGGGTAATAGTGAGTGAGGATCACAGATTTTTTTTGGGGAGATGGAGTTTTACGGTGTCGCCCAGGCTGGAGTGCAGTGGCGTGATCTTGGCTCACTGCAACCTCCGCCTCCCGGGTTCAGTTGATTCTCCTGCCTCAGCCTCCCGAGTAGCTGGGATAACAGACACCTGCCACCACGCCTGGCTAATTTTTGTATTTTTAGTAGAGATGGGCTTTCACCGTGTTGGCCAGGCTGGTCTCGAACTCCTGACCTCAAGTGATCCGCCTCCTCGGCCTCCCAAAGTGCTGGGATTATAGCGTGAGCCACAGCGCCCGGCCACAGACTTCTTTTAAAATTGTGGCAAACTGTATAGAACCTAAACATACTTTGACATTTCAAAGTGAACAATTAAGTCGCATAAAATATACTCACAGCTCACGCCTGTCATCCCAGCACTTTGGGAGGCCGAGGCGGGTGGATCACCTGAGGTCAGGAGTTCGAGACCAGCCTGGCCAACGTGGTGAAACCCCGTCTCTGCTAAAAATACAAAATTATCCAGGCGTGCAGGTGGGCGCCTGTGATCCCAGCTACTCGGGAGGCTGAGGCAGGAGAATGGCGTGAACCTGGGAGGCGGAGGTTGCAGTGAGCCGAGATCGCGCCATTGCATTCCAGCCTGGACAACAGAGCGAGACTCTGTCTCAAAAAGCAAAAAAAAATGGATGGATAGATAGATAGATACAGATAGATAGATAGATAGATAGACAGATAGATAGATAGATAGATAGATGATGGTAATAGATACATACTTAGGTAGTTAGAAGATAGATAGATTGATAAATAGATAGATTGATAGATACATAGATAGATGGATGGATGGATACATAGATAGATAGATAGATGGATATATAGAAGATAGATAGATAGATGGATAATAGATGATAGATACCTAGATGGATGGATGGATAGGTAGATACATAGGTAGGTAGATAGATACATAGATGGATAGATAGATACATAGATAGGTAGGTAGATAGATAGATGGATAGATAGATAGATAGATACATAGGTAGGTAGATAGATAGATAGATAGATAGATAGATAGATAGATAGATAGATAGATGGATAGATAGATACATAGGTAGGTAGGTAGATAGATAGATGGATAGATAGATAGATAGATACATAGATACATAGATAGATAGATAGATAGATAGATAGATAGATAGATAGATAGAAAATAGATGATAGATACCTAGATGGATGGATGGATAGATAGATACATAGGTAGGTAGGTAGGTAGATGGATAGATAGATAGATAGATAGATAGATGGATAGATAGATAGATAGATAGATGGATAGATAGATAGATAAAGGATACATAGACAGACAATGTAAAATCCCTTGCACCACTTTGGGAAAAGGTGTTGCATAATAAACTGGATCGAAGACTAACTCTGAGCTACACACGTAGGAAATCTCAGACCCCGCTGTTCAGAAAGACCAGGGTCAGGAGCCGGCGAGCTGTATTTTGACGCTAAAACGTACACAAAGGGACGGCCCCAGGCCCTCACTCGTTTCCCAGCTGTGGTCAGTCCCTCCGTCTGGCCGAGGCATCCGGCTTTCACAGGCAAAGAAGAGGACACGGGGAAACCGCAGGGTCCTTGGACACTCAGGGCCGTCACTCATGATATTGTTTAATGAGTGTATTTTTGATTCAGGTATGAATAATTGAACTGAGTATTTCTGGAGTTTGCAGAGTGTCTGCCGTTATTTACCGGCCCCCGTCATGACGGCTGCTGGGGCTCTGCCATCTAAAACATGCTCCACTCCGTCGGAGGAGGCTGGGGGGGTTGTTAACGGTCTTGGGGGGGGAAGCAGGGTTGCAGCTATTAACAAGGCCATTAGCATAATCCATTGTGATATATCATCATCTGAAACTTCATCTGGGCCCCTCCACGGGACTGGGGAAATGGCTTTGAAGATTTTATGATACAATAACTATCTATTTGATAAGCAATTAAAAAGATATTTTGAGACACGAGGAGTGAAGATAATGGCATGTAGACGAAGGAGGGATGAGGGCACCCCGGCTTCGGGGGGCGGGGGGGTGAACGCGTTTGCTGATTACCCAGGCAGCAGGATTTAAACTGAGCTGTGAACGAGACAGGGACCTTGGGCTCCAGGAGCAGCGTGGGGTGGAGACCTGCAAGCTACAGCATTCCCAGAGGACCCCCTGTAGGTCACCAGGAGGCGGGAGAAAGCACCTGTTCTTACGCCGTAACACACTCGCACCTGCAAGTCAGAGGATCTGAAAAAACCTTCCTCTTTCCGTATAGTCTGTGCCTTGTGCTATTTCTGCAAGGCTGGGGCCGACTGTCAGGATCTGGTTGTGGGTAATAGTGAGTGAGGATCACAGATTTTTTTTTTTGGGGGGGAGATGGAGTTTTACGGTGTCGCCCAGGCTGGAGTGCAGTGGCGTGATCTTGGCTCACTGCAACCTCCGCCTCCCGGGTTCAGTTGATTCTCCTGCCTCAGCCTCCTGAGTAGCTGGGATTACAGGCACCTGCCATCATGCCTGGCTAATTATTATTATTATTATTATTATTATTATTATTATTTAAGACAGAGTCTTGCTCTGTTGCCCAGGCTGGAGTGCAGTGGTGCAATCTCGGCTCACGGCGACCTCTGCCTCCCGGGTTCAGTTGATTCTCCTGCCTCAGCCTCCCGAGTAGCTGGGATAACAGACACCTGCCACCACGCCTGGCTAATTTTTGTATTTTTAGTAGAGATGGGCTTTCACCGTGTTGGCCAGGCTGGTCTCGAACTCCTGACCTCAAGTGATCCGCCCTCCTCGGCCTCCCAAAGTGCTGGGATTATAAGCGTGAGCCACCGCGCCCGGCCACAGACTTCTTTTAAAATTGTGGCAAACTGTATAGAACCTAAACATACTTTGACATTTCAAAGTGAACAATTAAGTCGCATAAAATATACTCACAGCTCACGCCTGTCATCGCAGCACTTTGGGAGGCCGAGGCGGGTGGATCACCTGAGGTCAGCAGTTCAAGACCAGCCTGGCCAACGTGGTGAAACCCCGTCTCTGCTAAAAATACAAAATTATCCAGGCGTGCAGGTGGGCGCCTGTGATCCCAGCTACTCGGGAGGCTGAGGCAGGAGAATGGCGTGAACCTGGGAGGCGGAGGTTGCAGTGAGCCGAGATCGCGCCACTGCACTCCAGCCTGGGCAACAGAGCGAGACTCTGTCTCAAAAAAAAAAAAAACAAAAACAAACAACAACAACAAAACCGCCTGGTCCATCATCTGCCCAGGGGTGTTAGTGGCTATTGGGAACCCCTTTTTAGCAATTGGGAAGATATTTTTGTTGTTTCTCTGAGCAGAATCAGAAGGATTGAGGGCAATAGTGTCAGAGGCGTTCGAACCAAAACGACTCCGTGTTGACTGAGGGCTCGGAACATGAGGCTCGGGCTTGCTGGCTGCCAGCAAGTTAAATCAGACGTTTCTGGCCTGTAGATATTTATGGTTAAGAGAACAAATTAGGCCGGGCGCGGTGGCTCATGCCTGTCATCCCAGCACTTTGGGAGGCCGAGGCAGGTGGATCACAAAGTCAAGAGTTCAAGACCATCCTGGCCAACATGGTGAAACCCCATCTCTACTAAAAATACAAAAATTAGCCAGTCCACGGTGGCAGGTGCCTATAGTCCCAGCTACTCGGGAGGCTGAGGCAGGAGAATCGCTTGAACCCGGGAGGTGGAGGTTGCAGTGAGCCGAGATCGCGCCATTGCATTCCAGCCTGGACAACAGAGCGAGACTCTGTCTCAAAAAAGCAAAAAAAAAAAAAAAAAAGGGAATAAATTAATCATGTTTACTAAACAGATCCCGACTGAGGACTATCCAGATATCTCAGTATCTGAAGAAGGAAGGCATTCCTGATTTTGCTTTAAAAATAGTGATATTGATTCTTGTAAAATATAGTCATTAAGAAAGTTAATCTTTTCTCACAAACCCTTGTAGCCAGTGTCCCCATGACCTTTTTTGATCCTATATATAAACAAATATTGCACCTGCCTACTCTGCCTAGCGGGTAGCTGTTCTTTGACCAATTTACTTTCCCTTTTTTTTTTTTTTTTTTTTTTTGAGATAGAGTCTCGCTCTGTCACCCAGGCTGGAGTGCAGTGGCGCGATCTGGGCTCACCGCAACCTCCGCCTCCCGGGTTAAGCGATTCTCCTGCCTCAGCCTCCCGAGTAGCTGGGATGACAGGCGCCCGCCAGCAAGCCCAGCTCATTTTTCTATTTTTAGTCGACACCAGGTTTCACCGTATTGGTCAGGCTGGTCTTGAACTCCTGGCCTCAGGATATCCACCTGCCTCTGCCTCCCAAAGTGTTGGGATGACAGGCGTGAGTCACCGCGCCCGGCCTTTTTTTTTTTTTTTTTTTTTTTTGAGACAGAGTCTCTCTCTGTCCCCCAGGCTGGAGTGCAGAGGCGCCATCTCGACTCACTGCAACCTCCACCTCCCGGGTTCAAGCGATTCTCCTGCCTCAGCCTCCCGAGTAGCTGGGATGACAGGCACCTGCCACCACACCCAGCTCATTTTTCTATTTTTAATAGAGACCAAGTTTCAACGTGTTGGCCAGGCTGGTCTCGAACTCCTGACCTCAGGAGATCCACCCGCCTCGGCCTCCCAAAGTGCCAGGATGACAGGCGTGAGCCACCGCGCCCGGCCCCAGATCACTTTCTTAATAAACTTGCTCTCACTTTGCACGTCGGAGGCACCCTGAAGTCTTTCTTGCACAAGATCCAAGAACGTTGTCTTAGGGTCTGGATCGGGACCCTTTTCTTGTAACAACAGGGCCGCACACGCTAAGCGGGGAGAGATGGAGATACGAGGCTTCCGTGTGGATGTTCAGATGGATCTTCAGCCTCGGGGAACAGACAACGGTTGGGGTCTGAAGGGCAGTGTCTTCCCAGCTCCCCCGGAGGAACCCCAAAGGCAAAGCTGTATCCTTGAGTTAACACCGACCCCAAATTCTGAAGGCGGTGGGTATCTCCCCTGAACCCACCGGACATCCAGGTGGGAGAACATGTCGAAGCCCCCGCGACTACGTTGGGCCGGAGAACCCCTCACCAGGACTCATCCCCCCAAGCCCTTTACAAGCCCTCGTCTCCGCAGATCCCACAGTCCCTCCTGCAACCTGACCAGCCAGTCACTCAGATCCCGAGTCCCTCCTGCAACCTGACCAGCCGGTCACTCAGATCCTGAGTCCCTCCTGCAACCTGACCAGCCGGTCACTCAGATCCTGAGTCCCTCCTGCAACCTGACCAGCCGGTCACTCAGATCCCACAGTCCCTCCTGCAACCTGACCAGCCGGTCACTCAGATCCTGAGTCCCTCCTGCAACCTGACCAGTCAGTCACTCAGATCCCACAGTCCCTCCTGCAACCTGACCAGCCGGTCACTCAGATCCTGAGTCCCTCCTGCAACCTGACCAGCCGGTCACTCAGATCCCACAGTCCCTCCTGCAACCTGACCAGCCGGTCACTCAGATCCCACAGTCCCTCCTGCAACCTGACCAGCCGGTCACTCAGATCCTCAGTCCCTCCTGCAACCTGACCAGCCGGTCACTCAGATCCTGAGTCCCTCCTGCAACCTGACCAGCCGGTCACTCAGATCCTGAGTCCCTCCTGCAACCTGACCAGCCGGTCACTCAGATCCTGAGTCCCTCCTGCAACCTGACCAGCCGGTCACTCAGATCCTGAGTCCCTCCTGCAACCTGACCAGCCGGTCACTCAGATCCCACAGTCCCTCCTGCAACCTGACCAGCCGGTCACTCAGATCCTGAGTCCCTCCTGCAACCTGACCAGCCGGTCACTCAGATCCCACAGTCCCTCCTGCAACCTGACCAGCCGGTCACTCAGATCCCACAGTCCCTCCTGTAACCTGACCAGCCGGTCACTCAGATCCCACAGTCCCTCCTGCAACCTGACCAGCCGGTCACTCAGATCCTGAGTCCCTCCTGCAACCTGACCAGCCGGTCACTCAGATCCTGAGTCCCCGCTGCAACCTGACCAGTCAGTCACTCAGTGCTTCGGATCAACCCTTCTGGGCCTTTTGTTTGCTTTTCAACACACAGTCTGAGCCGCTCAATTAAAACATAAAAACCATTAGTGAGCTGTGGAGGCCTCTGGGGGGGACTCAGCCAGTGAACTCTCTGGCCCGTTTCCCCAAGGCGAGCCGGGTGGGCCTCCATCTGTCTGCACGGAGAGGCGCCTGCCACGCCTCCAAAACCTCCAAACGGGTCCCCCGGGGGACTCGGGGAGGAGATAAATTGAGATTAAAAAAACAAAATATGGCAGTTTTTTTTTTTTTTTTTTTTTTTTTGAGACAGTCTCGGTCTGCGGTCCAGGCTGCAGTGCAGTGGTGCAATCTCGGCTCACGGCAACCTCCGCCTCCCTGGTTCAAGCGATTGTCCTTGTATCTCAGTTTCCAGAGTACCAGGGATGACAGACACCTGCCACCACGTCCGTCTAATTTTTGTGTTTTTATGTTTTCAGTAGAGATGGGGTTTCGGCACGTTGGCCGGGCCGGTCTCGAACTCCTGACCTCAGGTGATCCGCCCGCCTCGGCCTCCCAAAGTGCTGGGATGACGGGTGTGAGTCACCGCGCCCAGCCTAAATTTTGTATTTTTTAGTAGAGACGGGGTTTCACCATGTGGGCCAGGCTGGTCTCGAACTCCTGACCTCAGGTGATCCGCCCGCCTCAGCCTCTCGAAGGGCTGGGGTGACAGGTGCACGCTACTGCACCTGGCCAAGATTGAAAAAGAAAAACAGGCCCTGTTGAAATACTGGCACGTCGAATGCCAGAGACGAGGCGATTTCGTGCAGGACACAACAGGTAGCCACACGGTCCTCATACCCCCGGGCCCTCTTATCACTGTGTCTTCCACACCCCCGGCCGGGAGCGACTGTATTTATCGTGTCCCAGCCCGATGATGGATGATCAGGGCGCTGGTCTCTGAGCCATCACTATTTCCCTGTTCCTTCCGGAGCGTCTGACACCGTGGGCCGGGCCCTGGTTACCGCTGATGAGTCTGTGCGTGTGTCTGTTTCCAGGATCATTTACATTTCAATCTTGGCCTCATGAATGTAAAACCTCAGCCGGCAAATTAATAACAGGGTGACGAGGACGCCTCCGTGCCCTGGGAAAGGAGGGGGCGAAGCGACCGAAACGCTCCATCCCCACCCCCCACCCCCTACTCCTCCTTTCAACCCCCTGGAAGCCGACGGGGGCCCCTTCCTGGCCATTGTGTTCCGGCCGGCGTCTGATTTACCGGGCGGCCGTGAATGACATTACAGAGAAAAGGCATATCCAGAGTGACACAAATTTATTTCTGTCCCGCGCCCCGGCAGTCTATTTTCATAGAATCAGGGGGCAATTTGTCTGGGGACAATTTAGTTTCCATGAAAAATTTAAGTGGTTTTCCGGGGCGCGAGTGCGGGGAAATTTAATTTCTTTCTCATTTCCTACAGCAGGTGTAGAAAGGAGAAGAATCGGATGTCTGATGGGCTGGAATGGGCGACATCCCTCGGCTTCGTCCCCCAAGGCCTGCAGAGGCAGAGGCGTCTCCCTCTCCCCCGCTCCGAGGACCCTGTCGTGTTAAACCAACTTACGGAAAACCTCCTGGGAGGCTCTGCCAGTCACCCGGAGAAACCACGTTGCTATCGATCCCCTGTCTGCGTGATTTATGGCTTCATTTTATGGTAATTGAGAATTAGTGAGGGGATTAGCAGGACTCAACAGCCCGTCTGGATGTGCGCACCCACCACGGCCGTGTGTCAAGAGGGGATGTCGTAGCGACACGGGGTCCCCGTCTAATTGAATCGGGGGATGACGTGGAAATTAATTTGACACGCGGAGACGTGGAGTGGGGGATGGACGTGACTGTGTGTTTCCAGCCCCGAGCAGGTGTCTCCGGTCCCCACTCGGGACTGCCTTCGAAGGCAGAGGATGGTGATTCTTGATCCCGTATTCAGTTTCAATCCGTTTCACCTGCCGCCTCACGTCCACTGCACGTCCACCTGCCCGAGGACGGACGGGACACTCGGCGTGGCATCGAGGCTCCCACAAAAAAATTCATCGACAGTCGTCCGCGGCTGGTTAAAAAAAAAACAGGAGGCCTCATGTCATCTGAAGGCCTCAGAATGAAGTTCTGGAAAATGTACTTCTTGCTGCCAACGTGCCAGACGTCTGAAGCCTACCATGGCCATGGAATTGCAGATGGATTCTGCTGGGCTGCTGCTCTGGCGGTGAATAAAGGTGCTCACTACCCCCCACCGTGCAGAGAGAAGCCTGTGCGTCCTGTGAGGCCAGAAGGGATGACAGAGGAGGAGATCTGGGAAGCTCTGGGGGCGAGAAGGGGCTTTGGCCTGGCTGGAGCCGTCTCCCCAAGGCAGATTTCCATACCTAAAGCTCGCTGGGGTGTCAACTGGGGAATAACAGTTAAGAATCTCTTTTGCATTTGAACAGGGAGGTAGACAGGACCATTCTGGAGGTTCAATGACTCCTTAGAGCTTTCTGGTCAGTCGCGGACGTCTCAGGACGCTCTTCTCTGTCCTCAGTTTGCAGCCCATATCGTTTGAAATCAAACGCAGGGAGACAGAACCCACCCAGGGTCCGTCCACCCTGAGCGTCCAGCAGGTTAAAAAAAAAAAAAAAGGAACTGTGGAAAGATCCGTACACGCTCGCATTGTAACGGTCGGGAATTCTTCACCGTCTGCTGCTGGGCAAATCTTTTGACCACATCTGGATTAAAACAACAGAGAGCACAGTCTGGGAACGCCCCGCTTAAGAAAATCCGCTAATGTGTGTTTGGATAATGCAGTGGGGTTGGGATCGTGGATTTTTCTTATAAAAACTCTTGGTGGCCGGGCGCGGTGGCTCACGCCTGTCATCCCGGCACTTTGGGAGGCCGAGGCAGGTGGATCACCTGAGGTCAGGAGATCGAGACCAGCCTGGCCAACATGGTGAAACCTTGTCTCTATGAAAAATACAAAAAATTAGCCGGGCGTGGTGGTGGGCGCCTGTCATTCCAGCTACTGGGGAGGCTGAGGCAGGAGAATCGCTTGAACCGGGAGGCAGAGGTTGCAGTGAGCTGAGATCGCACCACTGCACTCCAGCCTGGGCGACAGAGCAAGACTCCACCTCAAACAAACAAACAAAAGTCTAACTGTGGCCGAGCGCACGGTGGCTCACGCCTGTCATCCCAGCACTTTGAGGGGCCAAGACAGGTGGATCGCCTGAGGTCAGTTGTTCGAGACCAGCTTGGCCAACACGGTGAAACCTTGTCTCTATGAAAAATACAAAAAATTAGCCGGGCGTGGTGGCGGGCGCCTGTCATTACAGCTACTGGGGTGGCTGAGGCAGGAGAATCGCTTGAACCGGGAGGCAGAGGTTGCCGTGAGCCGAGATCGTACCACTGCACTCCAGCCTGGGCGACAGAGCAAGACTCCACCTCAAACAAACAAACAAACAAAAGTCTAACTGTGGCCAGGTGCACAGTGGCTCACGCCTGTCATCCCAGCACTTTGGGAGGCCGAGGCAGGTGGATCACCTGAGGTCAGGAGTTCGAGACCAGCCTGGCCAAATTGCCGAAACCCTGTCTCTATGAAAAATACAAAAATTAGCCGGGTGTGTGGCCTGTAGTCCCAGCTACTCGGGAGGCTGAGGCAGGAGAATCGCTTGAACCCGGGAGGCGGAGGTTGCAGTGAGCCGAGATCGCACCACTGCACTCCAGCCTGGACGACAGAGCGAGACTCCGTCTCAAAATTAAAAAAAAAACAACAAGCAAAATCCCTTGGTGACAGGGTTCTTTAGTATACACACAAACACACATTTATGCACACACTTTATACATTCGCGTGCACGCACATAGATTTGCACACCCCAGCCATACACAACACACATACCGCACTCACTTTTACACATTCACACAGTTATCCCACACACCCACACCCCCATCCTTATATTATACACACGTATGACGTATGCAGACACATGTACACACAGTCGTACACACACCAGTAAATGCATTCATACATTGCATCTATACACACAACACACATACACACCCTCAAACTTGTACACACTCGGAGTCATACATGTGCACACTCACACGCTTACACACACGTATGCAGACACATGCACAGTTACACACGTGTGTGCGTGCATTCACATACTAATGCGAAATGCACGCAGCCTTCTACACACACACATTCTCACATTTGCACGCACACAGTCATATAACACAAATCCATTCACACACTTACACGTATGCAGACACACACATGAACTCTTATCCACACACGTGTGCATGCATCTGCACACTAATACACAGGTGCACACACCCTATCTAAACACACACGCCATCACATTTGTACACACACAACGTCATACAACATAAATCGATTCACACGCTTACATGTATGCAGACACATACTGTCTTACACACATACTGTTCCATGCATTTACGCACATACATAGTTTCACACACCCTACCTATACACACAACACACATACACACTCTCAGAATTGTACACAATCAGAGTCATACAACACGTGACACTCACACGTTTACACACACGTATGCAGACACACATGCACACATACACACGTGTGCATGCATTCACATGCTAATACACAGATGCACACACTCCATCTAAACACACGTACACCCTCACATTTCTACACACAGTCATTTAACACAAATCCCTTCACATGCTTGCATGTATACAGACACGTACGTGCACACTTATACACACGTGTGCATGCATTCACATACTAATACACAGATGCACACACCCCATCTAAACACACATACACCCTCACATTTCTGCACACACACAGTTATACCATACATCGACACTCAAACACTCACACGCTTACACACACATATGCAGACACACACATGCACACATACACATGTGTGCATGCATTCATGTATTAATACACAGACGCACGCACCCCATCTAAACACACATACACCTTCACATTTGTACACACTCACACACACTTATACAAGACGTCCACACTCAAACACACGCTTACATACACGTATGCAGACACACATGCACACATACACACGTGTGCATGCATTCACATGCTAATACACAGATGCACACACTCCATCTAAACACACGTACACCCTCACATTTCTGCACACACACAGTTATACCATACATCGACACTCAAACACTCACACGCTTACACACACATATGCAGACACACACATGCACATGTGTGCATGCATTCATATATTAATACACAGACGCACGCACCCCATCTAAACACACATACGCCCTCACATTTCTACACACAGTCATTTAACACAAATCCATTCACATGCTTGCATGTATGCGAACACATATGCACACTTATACACATGTGTGCATGCATTCACATATTAATACACAGATGCACACACCCCATCTAAAAACACATACACCCTCACATTTCTACACACTCACAGTCATTCAACACAAATCCATCCACATGCTTGCATGTATGCAGGCACATACATGCACTTTTACACACACATGTGTGCATGCATTCACATACTAATACACAGATGCACGCACCCCATCTAAACACACATACACCCTCACATTTCTGCACACACACAGTTATACAATACATTGATACTCAAACACTTGCACGCTTACACACACATATGCAGATGCACACATACTCATGTGTGCATGCATTCATATATTAATACACAGGCATACGCACCCCATCTAAACACACATACACCTTCACATTTGTACACACTCACACACACTTATACAAGACGTCCACACTCAAACACACGCTTACATACACGTATGCAGACACACATGCACACATACACACGTGTGCATGCATTCACATGCTAATACACAGATGCACACACTCCATCTAAACACACGTACACCCTCACATTTCTGCACACACACAGTTATACCATACATCGACACTCAAACACTCACACGCTTACACACACATATGCAGACACACACATGCACATGTGTGCATGCATTCATATATTAATACACAGACGCACGCACCCCATCTAAACACACATACGCCCTCACATTTCTACACACAGTCATTTAACACAAATCCATTCACATGCTTGCATGTATGCAGACACATATGCACACTTATACACATGTGTGCATGCATTCACATATTAATACACAGATGCACACACCCCATCTAAAAACACATACACCCTCACATTTCTACACACTCACAGTCATTCAACACAAATCCATCCACATGCTTGCATGTATGCAGGCACATACATGCACTTTTACACACACATGTGTGCATGCATTCACATACTAATACACAGATGCACGCACCCCATCTAAACACACATACACCCTCACATTTCTGCACACACACAGTTATACAATACATTGATACTCAAACACTTGCACGCTTACACACACATATGCAGATGCACACATACTCATGTGTGCATGCATTCATATATTAATACACAGACGCACGCACCCCATCTAAACACACATACACCCTCACATTTGTACACACTCACACACAGTTATACAAGACGTCCACACTCAAACACACTCACGCCTACATACACATATGCAGACACACACCCGCACACATACACATGTGTGCATGCATTCATATATTAATACACAGATGCACACACCCCATCTAAACACACATACACCCTCACATTTCTACACACTCACAGTCATTCAACACAAATCCATTCACATGCTTGCATGTATGCAGACACATATGCACACTTATACACACGTGTGCATGCATTCACATATTAATACACAGATGCACACACCCCATCTAAACACACATACACCCTCACATTTCTGCACACACACAGTTATACATCGACACTCAAACACTCACACGCTTACACACACATATGCAGACACACACATGCACACATACACATGTGCATGCATTCATATATTAATACACAGATGCACACACCTATCTAAAACACATACACCCTCACATTTCTACACACTCACAGTCATTCAACACAAATCCATCCATGCTTGCATGTATGCAGGCACATACATACACTTTTACACACACATGTGTGCATGCATTCATATATTAATACACAGATGCACACACCCCATCTAAACACACATACACCCTCACATTTCTACACACTCACAGTCATTCAACACAAATCCATTCACATGCTTGCATGTATGCAGACACATATGCACACTTATACACGTGTGCATGCATTCATATTAATACACAGATGCACACCCCATCTAAAACACATACACCCTCACATTTCTGCACACACACAGTTATACATCGACACTCAAACACTCACACGCTTACACACACATATGCAGACACACACATGCACACATACACATGTGTGCATGCATTCATATATTAATACACAGATGCACACACCCTATCTAAACACACATACACCCTCACATTTCTACACACTCACAGTCATTCAACACAAATCCATCCACATGCTTGCATGTATGCAGGCACATACATACACTTTTACACACACATGTGTGCATGCATTCACATACTAATACACACATGCATGCATCCCATCTAAACACACATACACCCTCACATTTGTACACACTCACACACAGTTATACAATACGTTCACACTCACATGCTTCTTCACATGTATGCAGACACATATGCATAAACTTATAGACATACTGCACACACACTTATGGACATATTTGTAAGTACCACTATTTATACATAGATTTCACACATCCCGCCTATACACACCACACACATACGCACTGTCACATACTTCTACACATTCACACATGGTCATACGACACGTCCACACTCACATGCTTATACACGCCTATGCTAACACACACATGCACATATATACACACACTGGTACACACATTCCCATACAAATACACAGATGCACACACCCCATCTCAACACACATGTGCTCTTGCATTTGTACACACACAGTTATACAGCAGATCCACAGTGACAGCCTTATTTACATGTATGCAGAGAGACACACACTCATACACACGTACATGCATTTAGATGCATACATAGGTTCACACACCTCATCAATACACACAACCCAGGAGACTGAGGTAGGAGGATTGCTGAAGTTCAGGAGATTGAGACCAGCCTGGGCAACATAGGAAGACCCCATCTCTAAAAAAACAAAACAAACAAAAACGTAAAATTAACCAGGCATGGTGGTGCACACCGGTACTCCCAGCTACCCAGGTGGCTGAAATTGGAGGATTGCTTGAGCCCAGGAGTTTGAAACCAGCCTGGGCAACATAGCAAGACCCCATCTCTATAAAAACAAAACAAACAAAAAAATAAAATTAACCAGGAATGGTGGGCATGGTGGGCATGGTGGTGTGGACCCGTAGTCCCAGCTACTCAGGAGGCTGTGGTGGGAGGAATGCTTGAGACCAGGAAGATGAGACCAGCCGGGGCAACATAGCAAGACCCCATCTCTAAAAAAACAAAACAAACAAAAACATAAAATTAACCAGGCATGGTGGTGCACACCTGTACTCCCAGCTACCCAGGTGGCTGAAATCGGAGGATTGCTTGAGCCCAGGAGTTTAAGACCAGCCTGGGCAACATAGCAAGACCCCATCTCTGTAAAAACAAAACAAACAAAAAATAAAATTAACCAGGCATGGTGGGCATGGTGGTGTGGACCCGTAGTCCCAGCTACTCAGGAGGCTGTGGTGGGAGGAATGCTTGAGACCAGGAAGATGAGACCAGCCGGGCAACATAGCAAGACCCCATCTCTAAAAAAACAAAACAAACAAAAACATAAAATTAACCAGGCATGGTGGTGCACACCTGTACTCCCAGCTACCCAGGTGGCTGAAATCGGAGGATTGCTTGAGCCCAGGAGTTTAAGACCAGCCTGGGCAACATAGCAAGACCCCATCTCTGTAAAAACAAAACAAACAAAAAAATAAAATTAACCAGGCGTGGTGGGCATGGTGGTGTGCACCTGTAGTCCCAGCTACTCAGGAGGCTGTGGTGGGAGGATTGCTAGAGATCGGGAGGATGAGACCAGCCGGGGCAACATAGCAAGACCCCATCTCTAAAAATAAATAAATAAATAAATAAATAAATAAATAAATAAATAAAATTAACCAGGCATGGTGGGCATCGTGGTGTGCACCTGTACTCCCAGCTACTCAGGAGGCTGCGGTGGGAGGATTGCTTGAGACAAGGAGGATGAGACCAGCCTGGGCAACATAGCAAGACCCCATCTCTAAAAAAACAAAACAAACAAAAACATAAAATTAACCAGGCATGGTGGGCATCGTGGTGTGCACCTGTGGTCCCAGCTACTCAGGAGGCTGTGGTGGGAGGATTGCTAGAGACCAGGAGGATGAGACCAGCCTGGGCAACATAGCAAGACCCCATCTTTATAAAAACAAAACAAACAAACAAACAAAAATTAACCAGGCATGGTGGTGCACACCGGTACTTCCAGCTACCCAGGTGGCTGAAATCGGAGGATTACTTGAGCCCAGGAGTTTGAGACCAGCCGGGGCAACATAGCAAGACCCCAACTCTATAAAAAACAAAACAAACAAAAAAATAAAATTAACCAGGCATGGTGGGCATCGTGGTGTGCACCTGCAGTCCCAGCTACTCAGGAGGCTGCGGTGGGAGGATTCCTTGAGACCAGAAGGATGAGACCAGCCGGGGCAACATAGCAAGACCCCATCTTTATAAAAACAAAACAAAACAAACAAACAAAAAATTAACCAGGCATGGTGGTGCACACCTGTACTCCCAGCTACCCAGGTGGCTGAAATCAGAGGATTACTTGAGCCCAGGAGTTTGAGACCAGCCTGGGCAACATAGCAAGACCCCATCTCTAACAAAACAAAACAAACAAAAAAATAAAATTAACCAGACATGGTAGGCATGGTGGTGTGCACCTGCAGTCCCAGGTACTCAGGAGGCTGTGGTGGGAGGATTGCTAGAGATCGGGCGGATGAGACCAGCCGGGGCAACATAGCAAGACCCCATTCCCCCCCCAAAAAAAAAGCAAAAAAAATAAAATAAAATTAACCAGGCATGGTGGGCATCATGGTGTGCACCAGTAGTCCCAGCTACTCAGGAGGCTGCGGTGGGAGGATTGCTTGAGACAAGGAGGATGAGACCAGCCTGGGCAACATAGCAAGACCCCATCTTTATAAAAACAAAACAAAACACACAAACAAAAATTAACCAGGCATGGTGGTGCACACCTGTACTCCCAGCTACCCAGGTGGCTGAAATCGGAGGATTGCTTGAGCCCAGGAAGATGAGACCAGCCGGGCAACATAGCAAGACCCCATCTCTAACAAAACAAAACAAAACAAAAAATAAAATTAACCAGACATGGTAGGCATGGTGGTGTGCACCTGCAGTCCCAGGTACTCAGGAGGCTGTGGTGGGAGGATTGCTAGAGATCGGGCGGATGAGACCAGCCGGGGCAACATAGCAAGACCCCATTCCCCCCCCAAAAAAAAAGCAAAAAAAATAAAATAAAATTAACCAGGCATGGTGGGCATCATGGTGTGCACCAGTAGTCCCAGCTACTCAGGAGGCTGCGGTGGGAGGATTGCTTGAGACAAGGAGGATGAGACCAGCCTGGGCAACATAGCAAGACCCCATCTTTATAAAAACAAAACAAAACACACAAACAAAAAATTAACCAGGCATGGTGGTGCACACCTGTACTCCCAGCTACCCAGGTGGCTGAAATCGGAGGATTGCTTGAGCCCAGGAAGATGAGACCAGCCGGGGCAACATAGCAAGACCCCATTTCTAACAAAACAAAACAACAAAAAATAAAATTAACCAGGCATGGTGGGCATGGTGGTGTGCACCTGTAGTTCCAGGTACTCAGGAGGCTGTGGTGGGAGGATTGCTAGAGATCGGGAGGATGAGACCAACTGGGGCAACATAGCAAGACCCCATCTCTACAAAAAATAAGATAGCATAAAAACAAAATTAACCAGGCGTGGTGGTGTGCACCTGTAGTCCCAACTACTCAGGGGGCTGTGGTGGGAACATTTATTCAGACCAGGAGGACAATATCAGCCTGGGAAACATAGCCAGACACCATTGCTACAGAAAATAAAATGAAACTAAAAATAAAAGGCCGGGCATGGTAGCTTATGTCTGTAATCCCAGCACTTTGGGAGGCCGAGGCAAATGGATCACAAGGTCAGGAGTTTGAGACCAGCCTGGCCAACACGCTGAAATCTGGTCTCTACTAAAAATATAAAAATTAGCCAGAGGTAGTGGCAGGTGCCTGCAATCCCAGCTACTCAGGAGGCTGACGCAGGAGAATCGCTTCAACCTGGGAGGCGGAGGTTGCGGTGAGTCGAGATTGTGACGTTCCACTCCAGCCTGGGTGACACAGCAAGACTCCATCTCAATAAATAAATAAACAAATAAATAAATAAATAAAAATAAAATAAAATTTTTTTGAGACAGAGTCTTACTCTGTTGTCTAGGCTGGAGTGCAGTGGCGAGATCTTAGCTCCCTGTAACCTCCGCCTCCCGGGTTCAAGTGATTCTCCTGCCTCAGCCTCTGGAGTAGCTGGGATGACAGGCACCTGCCACCACATCCGGTTCATTTTTGGTATTTTTAGTAGAGATGGGGTTTCACCATGTTGGCCAGGCTGGTCTCGAACTCCAGACCTCAGGTGATCCACCCGCCTCGGCCTCCCAAAGTGCTGGGATGACAGGCGTGAGCCACCGTGCCCGTCCCACACACGTCTTATGATGGGAGCTGATATTTATAAGGGCTTCCAAAGTGCTTTCCCGTGCTAAGTACTTTGTTTTTTTTTTTTTTTTTTGAGGCCGAGTCTCACTCTTTCATTCAGGCTGGAGCACGGTGGCACCAACCAGGCCTGCCCGTGGCCTTAAACAGAAGGCGATGTCACCTCGGCAGGTTCCGTAGCTGATGTTTTATCGCCAGAAAACCTGTTCCTTGCACCAGTAACGTGATTTGCAAAATCCGATTAGCCACATGTGCGTCGGGCATACGTGGGTCTCTTAACACAATTGCAGGGAGCACGACCACTGATGCAATGTGTGGCAGGTGAGTTAACAAGACGGGGGAATCAGTAAAGCAATGATGCCACGGTCAGGGCGAGGCCCAGGGTTCCTGGAATCAATTAGCCGAGCGGAGCTGCTGAACGCAGGAGGAGGATGCATTACAAGCCTCACGGTGTGTGGAGAAAATAGGTTCAACCTCCTGGGCTCAAACCTGCCAGGTCGCTGGGACGACAGGATTTCGCACCAACACCCCTGGCTAATTTTTAAAACGGTTTTCGTTTTGTAGAAACAAGATCTCACTGTGTTGCTCAGGCTGGTCTCAAACTCCCGGCCTCAAGTGATCCTCCCACCTCAGTCTCCCAAAGTGTTGGGATGACAGGTGTGAGCCGCCGTGCCCGGCCCAGGAATGAGGTTTGATTCTTCACAGCACATTGTTCCCGGTCGAAGGTAATCCCACAACCCCCGGTAAATCTCCATCGGGAGCAACTGAAATCTCTTCCTTTGGAAAGAGCAACTAAGCCAGGAGAACTCTGCTCATTGCTTGTGGTAGCTGCCCTGTGTCCCCCAAAAGAGACAGGTTCATGTTTTAACCTGTGAGTGGGACTGTACTTGGAAATAAGGTGTTTGCAGATGGAATTAAGTCAGGAAACTTGACATGAGGTCATCCTCCGTTAAGTCGACCCTAAACCCAAAGAGGAATGTCCTTGTAAGAGACAGAAGAAGAGACACAGACACAGAGGAGCAGGCCAGGTGGAGACGGAGGCAGAGACTGGAGTGATGCGGCCACAAGCCCAGGGACGCCTGGAGCCCCCAGGAGCTGAGAGAGGCAGGAAGGACCCTCCCCTAGAGCTTCCGGAGGGAACTGGATACAGCTGCAGTGGATTAAACTGTGGCCCCAGAAAGATCTGTCCATGTCCTAATGCCCAGACCTGGAATAAGGCCTTATTCAGCAGTAGGGTCTTTGCAGATGCAATTAAGTGAAGGAGTGTGAGAGGAGATCCTCCTGGATGAGGGTGGGGCTTAAACACAATGACAGGTGTCCTTGTAAGAGACAAGAGGAGACACAGACACAGAAGAGGAGGCCACGTGGAGACGGAGGCAGAGACTGGAGTGATGCGGCCACAAGCCCAGGGACGCCTGGAGCCCCCAGGAGCTGGGAGAGGCAGGAAGGACCCTCCCCTAGAGCCTCCAGAGGGAACTGGATATAACTGTAGTGGGTTGAACTATAGTCCACTCAAAAGCTACATGTGTATCCTTACCCCCCAGAACCTGTGGATGGGACCTTGTTTGGAAATGAGGTCTTTGCAGGTGCAATTAAGCGAAAGCTCCCAAAATGAAATCATTCTGGATTAGGGCAGACCCTAAATCCAATGGCAGGTGTCCTTCTAAGAGACAGAAGAGGAGACACAGACACAGAGGAGGAGGCCATGTGGAGATGGAGGCAGAGACTGGAGTGATGCGGCCACAAGCCCAGGGATGCCTGGAGCCCCCAGGAGCTGGGAGAGGCAGAAGGATCCTCCCCTACAGTTTCCAGAGGGAGCACGACCCTGAGACACCTTCATTTCACACTCCTGGATGCCAGGACTGAGACAGGAACAATTCTTGTAAAAGCTTCTGGGTTTGGGGTCATTCGTGTGGCAGACGTAGGATGCCAGTCGCCAGTGCGATGGATGGTTCCTGACAGGCAGGTCTGCAGGGAAGGGCAGGAGGAACTGGTTACCAGGCTGAGTTTACCTTTCTGCGTAAAAGCCCGTTCAAGGGTCACATCAAATGTGTTTCTCGGTTTTTTCTCTTTTTCTGGAGACAGAATCTCGCTCTGTCCCCCAGGCTGGAGTGCAGTGGCGTGATCTGGGCTCACTGCAAGATCTGCCTCCCGGGTCCAAGCAATTCTCCTGCCTCAGCCTCCTGAGTAGCTGGAATGACAGGCACCTGCCACCGTGCCCGGCTAATTTTTATATTTTCAGTAGAGACGGGGTTTCGCCATGTTGACCAGGCTGGTCTCAAACTCCTGACCTCAGGTGATCCACCTGCCTCGGCCTCCCAAAGTGCTGGGATGACACACGTGAGCCACCACGTCCGGTGTCTTGCTGTTGAGACTCACGAATCTGTGGTTCTCCCTGGGCTCTGTCCTGTTAACTTTTGCTTTTTGTTAGCTCTCCAGTAGTACAAGCACCCTTTCCTTTTTGTATTCCACTTTTTATCTATTTTATTCTCTTCTCTGGGTGTCCGCATCAACCCGACTGGCTCGGCTCTCAACTCTGCAAGACAAATATTCAACTTCCCCGCCAGAAAAGGAAAAAGAAAAAAGAAAAAAAAATTCTGGATGGCATTTCTTGCCTTAAATAAAAAACTGCTTATTCACCTCAATGTGGGAGAAAGCTGTTATTATCACACCTATATTTCGGGCCCCGGGTAAGCCGAGAACGTCTTTTTAGAATCCCATAAATTCAAACCCCGAAAGGATGAATTCCTCAAACATGAAATTGGGTCCTGAGCTGCTTTTCATTATAGGGTTTCAAAAAAATAAATGGTGTTTCCGTTTGTTATTTATGTGCTCGTGGAATGTAATGGTTGTGATGATTAATACTGAATTTCTGAATTTATTCTAAAAAGACACTTCATAAATATTGAACAGAGCTATTATCCGCAGGTATCTCCATTTATTTTATTAAAATGGAAATTCAGAAATCATCAATAAAAGCATACTGTGTATTTTGAGAGGGCCCTGGGGGATGGAGAAGAATACAGATTTTTTTTTTTAACTCCCTTGCCCTGTCTTCTCTTCCATAGCTGCATTTGAACCCACTACGATAACTCTGATGGCTTTAGAGGAATATCCCCAAGGGTTATCTCGATGAATCCGGGAAAAGCTTGATCAATAAGTGGATGTGAACAGGGATATTCAGAACAAGCCCTGTTTGGACTTTAATTTTCCAACAGGGCAGAAGCGCTTGCAAATATTGATAACACACGTTTCCAATCAGACCTGATTTGTGGCTGTTTCACTTGGAGGACTTCCCTGGAAGTTTAGAGATCTTTATAGACAAAAGCGGGCCAGTCCTGTCACGGGGGCTGAGACGGAGGACAAGATTCCTTTCAGCAGGTTTTTGTTTTTTTTGAGATGGAATCTGGCTCTGTTGCCCAGGCTGGAGTGCAATGGTGTGATCTCGGCTCACTGCAACCTCTGCCTCCCGGGTTCAAGCGATTCTCCTGCCTCAGTCTCCAGAGTCGCTCGGATTACAGGCACCTGCCACCACACCTGGCTAATATCTGTATTTTTAGTACAAACAAGGCTTTGCCATGTTCCCAGGGCTGGTCTCGAAATCCTAGTCTCAGGTGATCCACCTGCACTGGCTTCAGAGAATACTGGGATGACAGGACTGAGCCACTGCTCCCAGCTCCTTTTACCTCTTTTTTTTTTTTTTTATTTTGAGGTGGAGTCTGGCTGTGTCGCCCAGGTTGGAGTGCAGTGGCACCATCTCGGCTCACTGCAACCTCCACCTTGCAGATTCAAGCAATTCTCCTGACTCGGTCTCCTGAGTACCTGGGATGACAGGCACCTGCCACCATGCCTGGCTGATTTTTGTATTTTTAGTAGAGAGGGGGTTTCACCGTATTGTCCAGGCTGGTCTCAAACTCCTGACCTCCGGTGATCCGCCCGTCTCAGCCTCCCAAAGTGCTGGGATGACAGGCGTGAGCCACCCCGCCTGGCCAGAATGCCCCAAATTTTAAACCAATAACCCATGGTGGAAGTCCTTGGAAATCCATAGTTCCGATATAGAATAACTCAGGAACCCACCCCCAAATTTGTAGAGTAGGGGATTACAGGGCGGTCCTGGGGCGAATGAGGGTCAACTGCCTTGTGTAAGTTGGAAGGTTAGAAGCAGAGATGATGTTGGTCCCTGGAAACCCTAGGGGGGACACAGGTGCACCTGGGATGGACCAACAGAGACAGAAACTGTTGCAATGATGGAAACTATTGCAAATGGTGCTTTGATGGGATCAGGCAAAAAGCCTCATATACCTGACATCTTCCCTTTTTCAATTTTCACACAGAAAATCAGAGAAAGGGAAGTGCCTACTGCACACACACACAAAGGGAAATTTCCACACACACACAAATTTCTGCACACACACACACACATACACAATTCCCTGGATAATTCAGGAATAAACCAATCATCATTTATGGGGACATTGGAGAGAAACCAGAAAGAAAACTATATAACGTTAAAAGTAATTTTTTTTCCAGGTACAACAGGCGTTAAAACAAGTAGCAACAGGTTTTTTTGACAGAGTTTCACTCTTGTCGTCCAGGCTGGAGTGCAGGGGCGCAATCTCGGCTCACTGCAACCTCTGCCTCCTGGGTTCAAGCAATTCTCCTGCCTCAGTCACCCGAGTAGCTGGGATGACAGGCGTGCACCACCACGCCCGGCTGATTTTTTGTTTTTAGTAGAGACGGGGTTTCACCATGTTGGTCAGGCTGGTCTCGAAGTCTTGAGCTCAGGCGATCCACCTGCCTCGGCCTCCCAAAGCGTTGGGATAACAGGCATGAGCCACCATGCTTGGCCACAAGTAGCAAGACTTTTAAGGTTAAAGGTAAAAGCTACTTTCTATTAAAAATAGATACATAAATATATATTTATAAATATGTAATATACTATATATAATTAATAAATATATATAATAAATATATAATAAATATAAATAAATATATAATAAATATATAAATTTATATATTTATAAACAATAATTTATATATATTTATAAATAAATAATTTACATATTTATAAATAAATAATTTACATATATTTATAAATAAATATTTTATATATATTTATATGTTTATAAATAAATAAATTTACATAAGTTTTATAAATAAAACATATAAATAAAAATTTATATATTTTATATATATTTTTATATATATTTATATTTCATATATATTTTTATATAAATATATAATATAATATATAAATATATAAATATTTATCTATATATTAAAAATATAAAATATATATATCCCCAGAATATATATATATTTTATATATAAATATTTTATATACATATAAAATATAAAATATATAAAAATTTATATATTTTTATATATAAGTGGTGCCATCTCGGCTCACTGCAACCTCCACCTCCCGAGTTCAAGCCATTCTCCTGCCTCAGCCTCCCGAGTAGCGGGGACTACAGGCACGCACCACCACGACTGGCTAATTTTTGTATTTTTAGTCGAAACAGGGTTTCACCACGTTGGTCAGGCTGGTCTCGAACTCCTGACCTCAGGCGATCCACCCGCCTTGACCTCCCAAAGCGCTGGGATGACAGGCTTGAAACACTGTGCCTGAGGAGGTAAAATATTTTGTATCTGGCTTTTCTCACTGATCATGCTCCCTTCAAGGTTCATCCATGCTGTAGCCTGTGTCAGGGCCTCATTCCTTTTCATGGCTGCATAATATTCCACCGTGTGGATGGAGCACATTCTGTTTCTGTGTTCCTCAGCTGGTGACTGTGGCTGTTTCCACCTTTTGGTTACCGTGAGTAACACTGCGATGAACACGCATGCACAAGTTTTGGTTAAATCCCTGTTTTCAATCCTTTTGAGCACCCGTCTAGAAATAGAATGGCTGGGTCGTATGGGAATTCTATGTTTCATTCTTTGAAGAACCAACAGCGAGAGTTTTGCTTGCTCTACTGACAAGACAAGCAAGATATAAAATTCATGTTGGTCTATTCCCAGGCATTCCAGGCCGTCTCCCGGAAAGTGGTGCCCAGAACTGGGGGCAGGAAGAACTGACCAAGTGACCAAATGACTGGAAGGGGCTGGAGGGGAAGGATGGTGACCAGGGCCGCTGTAGCAGAAGGTTCAGACAGTTTACCAAGCATCTAGTCCAGCTTCTCATTTCATAGATGGGGAAGCTGAGGATCACTCTGAGAAAGGACAGAGCCTCACTAGGAATGGCTGGCCCAGGAGTTTCCTGGATACGGACTTTGGTGGCTGGCCTGAGAAGTTCTGGGATATGGAACTTTGTTGTTTTTTAGACAGAGTCTGAGTCTGTCGCCAGGGCTGGAGTGCAGTGGCACGATCTCGACTCATTGCAACCTCCACTTCCTGGGTTCAAGGGATTCTCCTGCCTCAGCTTCCCGAGTAGCTGGGATTACAGGCATCTGCCATTAGGCCCAGCTAATTTTTTGTATTTTCGGTAGAGACGGGGTTTCACCATATTGGCCAGGCTGCTCTTGAACTCCTGACCTCGTGATTCACCCGCCTCGGCCTCCCAAAGTGCTGGGATGACAGGCGTGAGCCACCGAGCCCGGCCGGGATATGGAACTTTGTTATGCAGCAGGAAAGATGTCCAGGGGATGGAATGTTAGTGTGAACACTGAGGGATGATGGGAATATGGGCATGAAGGCCGATACTCAGATACATCGATAATACGTAGGTAAACGATAGTTAGATGATAGAAGAAAGACATATAGATAGGAGATGAATATACAATCAATAGATAGGTCAGGTGCGGTGGTTCATGCCTGTAATCCCAGCACTTTGGGAGACCGAGGCGGGCAGATCACGATGTCAGGAGTTCGAGACCAGCCTGGCCAACATGGTGAAGCCCTGTCTCTACAAAAAAGACAAATATTAGCCAGGCAGGGTGGTGGGCGCCTGTAATCCCAGCTCCTCCGGGGGCTGAGGCAAGAGAACTGCTTGAACTTGGGTGGCAGAGGTCGTAGTGAACTGAGATCATGCCACTGCCCTCCAGCTTGGGTGACAGAGTAAGACTCTGTCTCAAAAAAAGAAAAAAAAAAATCAGGTCGGGTGCAGTGGCTCATGCCTGTAATCCCAGCACTTTGGGAGGTGAGGTGGGTGGATCACGTGAGGTCAGGAGTTCGACACCAGCCTGGGCAACATGGTGAAACTCCATCTCTACTAAAAATACAAAAATTAGCCAGGTGTAGTGGTGGGTGCCTGTCATCCCAGCTACTGAGGAGGTTGAGGCAGGAGAATTGCTTGAACCTGGGTGGTGGAGGTTGCAGTGAGCCAAGATAGCACCACTGTACTCCGGCCGTGGCGACAGAGTAAGACTCCATCTCTAAAAAAAACCAAAAAACAAACAAACAAAAAATCCATAGATAGATAACAGATAGATAACATTAATAGCTAGGTAGATAATACATGATTGACAGATGATAGATAATTCATAGATAAATAGATGATAGGTTAAAGATATTATGTAGATGATAGCTAGCTAGATGATTGATGAATTTGTACATGGATAGATGATTGACTGATATGGTTTGGCTCTGTGTCGTCTCTCATCTCTCACACTGAATTGTAATAATCCCCATGGGTAAACGGCGGGACAAGGTGGAGGTAATTGAATTATGAGTGCAGTTTCCCCACACTGGCCTCATGATAATGAGTGAGTCTCATGAGACCTGAAGGTTTTGTAAGCATCTGGCATTTCCCCAGCTGGCACTCCTTCTCTCTCCTGCCGTCTTGTGCAGAGGTGCCTTCCGCCATGACTGTGAGTTTCCTGAGGTCTCCCCAGCCATGTGGAACTGCGAATCCATTAAATCTCTTTGCTTTATCAATTAGCCAGTCTTGGATATGTCTTTATTAGCAGCATGGGAACAGTCTAATGCTAGAAAATTAGCCAGGTGTGGTGGCATGAGCCTGTAATCCCAGCTGGTTGGGAGGCTGAAGTGGGAGAATCACTTGAACCTGGAAGGTGGAGGTTGCAGTGAGCTGAGATTGTGCCATTGCACTCCAGTCTGGGTGAAAGAGTAAGACCGTGTCTTAAAAAAAAAGGAAAAAAAAAAACCAAAAACCAAAACCAAAACGAAAAACAAAGTATTCCATCCCATACCAAGGTCATCCAAACTTCACTTTTGGAAAATTGAGTGTTTTGTGTTACTTACCTAGCACCGACGTTTCTCTCTCTCTTTCTTTCTTTCTTTCTTTCTTTCTTTCTTTCTTTCTTTCTTTCTTTCTTTCTTTCTTTCTTTCTTTCTTTCTTTCTTTCTTTCTTCCTTCCTTCCTTCCTTCCTTCCCTTCCTTCCTTCCTTCCTTCCTTTCCTTCCTTCTTTCTTTCTTTCCTTCTTTCTTCTTTTTTATATTTCTCTCTTTCTTTCTTTTTTCTTTTTTTTTTGAGATGGAGTTTTGCTCTTGTTGCCCAGGCTGGAGGGCAGTGGTGCCATCTCAGCTCACTGCAACCTCCACCTCCCGCATTCAAGCCGTTCTCCTGCCTCAGCCTCCTGAGTAGCTGGGATGACAGGCGCCTGCCACCAAGCCTGGCTCATTTTTGTATTTTTAGTAGAGACGGGGTTTCACCATGTTGGCCAGGCTGGCCTCGAACTCCTGACCTCAGGTGAACCACCCACCTCAGCCTCCCAAAGTGCTGGGATTATAGGCGTGAGCCACCGTGCCCGGCCACATCATTACTTAAATGACATTGAAAAACACTTCCCTGGAAGCCAGATGGAGGCTGAGTTTCACAGTTACGGCAGTGGAGGACTTCCCAGAGCCCCTGGGCAGCTGTCCAAAAACCACTCTCTAAGTGGTGCTTTTTGGCAGCTCTTCAGGTGCAAACTTCATGGGCCTGAACAAAATAGCACACGGGCTTAGCGTGTGTGGGGTCCTTTGGAACACATGCATCTTTGCACTTCTAGGTGGCCTCATTTCTGAGCAGGGGGTATCTGGTTGCCTGTGGCTTTTTTTTTCAGGAGGAAAGGGGGTATGTGCGTTGGCAGACATCAAGGAGCGTGAGATATGAATAGGGCTGAGAACGACAGACACTCAGTGGAGGGTGGACGATACTCACCAGAGGTGGCATTTCTCCTTCTGAGCCGGTCAGCACGACATGCACCGTGGCAGCCTCTGGGACAGTTTTCTGATCCATAACAGACTTGATGGATTTGGGTGGCCTCTGGGTTCTCTGACTTCTGACGCTGTACGCACTGATGTATTAGTCAGTTCTCCCGTTGCTACAGAGAAATATCTGAGACTGGGTAATTTGTAAAGAAGAGAGGTTGGCCGGTCACGGTGGCTTAAGCCTGTAATCCTAGCACTTTGGGAGGCTGAGGTGGGCGGACCACCTGAGGTCAAGAGTTCGAGACCAGCCTGGCCGACACGGTGAAACCCCATCTCTACTAAACATACAAATAATTAGTCGGGCGTGATGGCGGGTGCCTGAAATCCCAGCTACTCGGGAGGGTGAGGCAGGAGAGTCACTCTAACCCAGGAGGTAGAGATTGCAGTGAGCCGAGATACCGCCACTGCACTTCAGTGTGGGCAACAGAGTGAGACTCTATCTAGAAAGAAAATAAGAAAACAAGAAAGCAAGAAAGCAAGAAGGAAAGAAAGAAAGAGAGAGAGAAAGAAAGAAAGAAAATAAAGCAAGAAAGCAACAAAGCAAGAAGGAAGAAAGAAAGAGAGAGAGAAAGAAAGGAAGGAAGGAAGGAAGGAAGGAAGGAAGAAAGAAAGAAGAAAGAAAGAAAGAAAGAAAGAAAGAAAGAAAGAAAGAAAGAAAGAAAGAAAGAAAGAAAGAAAGAAAGAAAGAAGGAAAGAAAGAAAGAGAGAAATTGAATGGTGTCCTCTGCTCCCGGGGAGACCCCAGGAAACTTACAATCATGATGGAAGGTGAAGGGCAATCCATCACGCCTTACGTGACTGAGCAGGGGCAAGAAAGAGAAGGGGGTGGCGTTACACACTTTTAAACAACCAGATCTCGTGAGAACTCACTGGTTATCACAAGAACAGTGCTGAGGGGTTGGGGTAAAACCATTCCCAAAGGACACATCCCCCAAGATTCAACTGCCTCCCACTAGACCCCACCTCCAACACTGGGGATGACAATGCAACATGAGATTTGGGCGGGGACACTGACCCAAAGCACATCAGGTTGTGAGTTCCAGGCTGAGTCTGAAGGCCTGAGACCCAGGATTGCTGAGGGTGTGAGTTCCAGTGTGAGCCTGAAGGCCTGAGACCCAGGAGAGCCAACGGTGTGAGTTGCAGTGTGAATCTGAAGGCCTGAGACCCAGGATTGCTGAGGGTGTGAGTTCCAGTGTGAGTCTGAAGGCCTGAGACCCAGGAGAACTGAGAGTGTGAGTTCCAGGCTGAGTGTGAAGATCTGAGACCTAGAAGAGCTGATGTGTGAGTTCTAGTCTAAGTCTGAAGGCCTGAGATCCAGGACAGCTGAGGGTGTGAGTTCCAGTGTGAAGAGCTGAAATCAGGAGAGCCGAGGGTGTGAGCTCTCACATGCAGAGAGACAGCAAGGGGCAGGTGTCACTCTCTTTTAACTACTGGCTCTTTCAGTAACTAGTAGAATATGCTGTGATGGTTTATCTCCTATACAATAGGAGATTTAATTATAAGAATTGTCAGCTAGGTGTCGGTGGCTCACGTTTGTAATCCCAGCACTTAGGGAGGCTGAGGCAGGTGGATCACCTGAGTCAGGAATTCCAGACCAGCCTGGCCAATGTGGCAAAACCCCGTCTCTATTAACAAATACAAAAAAATTAGCTCGGTGTGGTGGTGGGTGCCTGTAATCCCAGCTACTCGGGAGGCTGAGGCAGGAGGATCGCTTGAACCTGGGAGGCGGAGGTTGCAGTGAGTCAAGATCGTACCACTGCACTCCGGCCTGGAGGACAGAGCGAGACTCCATCTCAAAAAAACAAAAACAGAAACAAACAAACAAAAAGGCCAGGTACGGTGGCTCACGCCTGTAATCCTAGCACTTTGGGAGGCCGAGGCGGGTGGATCATCTGAGTGAGAAGTTCGAGACCAGCCTGGCCAACACGGCGAAACCCCGTCTCTACTAAGAAATACAAAAAAATGAGGTGGATGTGGTGGCAGACACCTGTAGTCCCAGCTACTTGGGAGGATGAGGCAGGAGAATCACTTGAACCCAGAAGGTGGAGGCTGCGGTGAGCCGGGATCACACTGCTGTACTCTGGCCTGGGTGACAGAGTCAGAAAAGACAAAGGAAAGAAAGGAAAGAAAGAAAGAAAAGAGAGAAAAGAAAGAAAAAAAGGAAAGAAGGAAGGAAAGAAGGGAGGGAGGGAGGGAGGGAGGAAGGAAGGAAGGAAGGAAGGAAGGAAGGAAGGAAGGAAGGAAGGAAGGAAGGAAAGAAGGGAGGAAGGAAGGAAGGGAGGAAGGAAGAAAATAAGGAAGGAAAGAAGGGAGGAAGGAAGGAAGGAAGGAAAGAAGGGAGGAAGGAAGGAAGGAAGGAAAGAAGGAAGGAAAGAAGGGAGGAAGGAAAGAAGGAAGGAAAGAAGGAGGAAGGAAGGAAGGAAGGGAGGAAGGAAGGAAGGAAGGAAGGGAGGAAGGAAGGGAGGAAGGAAGGAAAGGAGGAAGAAGGGAGGAAGAAGGGAGGAAGGAAGGAAAGAAGGGAAGGAGGGAGGAAGGAAGAAGAAAGGAAGGAAGGAAGGAGGAAAGAAGGAAGGGAGGGAGGAAGGGAGGAAAGAAGGGAGGAAGGAAGGAAGGAAGGGAGGAAGGGAGGAAGGAAGGAAAGAAGGGAAGGAGGGAGGAAGGAAAGGAAGGAAGGAAGGGAGGAAAGAAGGAAGGAAGGAAGGGAGGGAGGAAGGAAGGAAAGAAGGGAGGAAGGAAGGGAGGGAGGAAGGGAGGAAGGAAGGAAAGAAGGGAAGGAGGGAGGAAGGAAGAAGGAAGGAAGGAAGGAAGGAAAGAAGGAAGGAAGGAAGGGAGGAAAGAAGGAAGGAAGGGAGGAAGGAAGGAAGGAGAGGAAGACCTTCTATCGGGTGCTATGCTCACTATTTAAGGGATGTGTTCCATGAAAGCACAAACCTCGACATCACACAATCCACCCATGAAACAAACCTGCACACGTGCCCCCTGAATCTAAAATAAAAATTAAAAAAGAAACCACTTTCCACCAGCTAATTTTTTGTTTGTTTGTTTGTTTTTTGTATTTTTAGTAGAGACGGGGTTTCGCCCTGTTGGCCAGGCTGGTCTCGAACTCCTGACCTCCGGTGATCCGCCCACCTCAGCCTCCCAAAGTGCTGGGATTCCAGGTGTGAGCCACCGGGTCTGGCCTTTTGTTTTGTTTTGTTGTTTTGTTTTGTTTTGTTTTTTGAGATGGAGTCTCCTCTGTCGCCCAGGCTGGAGGGCAGTGGCATGATCTTGGCTCACAGCAACCTCCACCTCCCGGGTTCATGCAATTCTCCTGCCTCAACCTCCCGAATTTTTCTCCTTCTCACTGTTCCTGGTTCTCCTGCCTCAACCTCCCGAATTTTTCTCCTTCTCACTGTTCCCAGCATTTCCCAGGGAAGGGAGAGCCCCTCCCAGCTCCATCTCCCTCGTGAAGCCTGTTAGGGCCTCAGCTTCCACTTTGAAAAGTCACGTCAACGCCGCCTGAGCGTTCGCTCATCTGTGCTTGAAAGATCTTTTTAATGAACTGTATTGTGTTGAGCGCAAGGACAGGGAGGATGGGGGTGGAAGTGTGGAATGGAAACCTCATCCGTGTGTGTGTGTGTGTGTGTGTGTGTGTGTGTGGAAAGTCGTTTCTTTGTGGTGTGTTGGAACGCCGGGCTGGTGAAAGCAAATAGTGCTGTTGCCTCATCGTCATATTGTCACTGGATAAGTTTTCCTGGGGTGCAGAGAAGCTCCTTCTGATACAACACAGTGTGGAGAAGAGTAGCCAAGAAGCCGTTGTTTTGGAGCCCAAACAAAGAAAAGCATTTGCAAACCCCACTGTCTCAAGCTTTTGCAAATCCCACTGTCTCAAGCTTTTGCAACGCCCCCCCCCCCACCGTCTCAAGCTTTTGCAAACTCCCTGTCTGAAGCTTTTGCAAACCCCTGTCTCAAGCTTTTGCAACCCACCCCCGCTGTCTCAAGCTTTTGCAACCCCCCGTCTCAAGCTTTTGCAAACCCCACTGTCTCAAGCTTTTGCAACCCCGCCCCCGTCTCAAGCTTTTGCAAACTTCCCCGTCTCAAGCTTTTGCAACCCCCCTGTCTCAAGCTTTTGCAACCCCAGTCTCAAGCTTTGCAAAGCCCCCGTCTCAAGCTTTTACAACCCCCCATCTCAAGCTTTCGCAAACCCCCCTGTCTCAAGCTTTTGCAAACCCCCCTTGCCCCTAATTTCGTTTTCGAAAATTAGATACTCGGAATTTTGCCTAAGATAACTGTATTACCGGGATGCAATTTGCTGTAGGTGGCTAGCTTTCCTGCACGAGGTCCCTTAATAAAAAGTGTCAGTTAAAATGAAAATACAGCTTGGGTAATTAAATTTAATTGGATCTTGTCACTTTACATCCGCTTCGTTTGGGAGGATTTTCTACGGAATTGCAACCACCCGGTTTGCTAATTTCTTGACGGCAAAGCTGCTGGCTGCGGAGAAGATGACCCTCCTCTAATAAAGTGAGACCCTGGTTTTTGGCCGGGACTCTGAACCCTGGTCGTGACGGTAAACAAAGAAAAAGGAAAGGACCGGCTTAGGGTCGGAAAAGAAGGGGATGGAGTTATCTGTGGGTGATTCACTTGGACTCCCAGCTAGCGAGATGCTGTTGTGACCACTTGCAGGGGAGATCCCAGCTCTGAGAAAAGGCTTTTTCTTGCAGAAAAGGGTCTCGCCAGTGTTTTTTTTTGTACCAGAAAGGATCGCCATCCCTGCAACTTAATATCCGCAGGTGTTTCTTCTAGACACGGTGACCACCTACAGGGCTGCCACGGTGTCCTCAGAGAGAGCTAGGGAGAATGTACGAGTCTGTTATGGGGATATTCTAACAAGTTTCCACCAACAGAGTGGCTGAAAGCAGGACATCTCACCTCCTTCTTCCTCTTCTGTCTCCTGGTCTCTGTCTGTCTTCGTTACACAAGGACCCTTGGGAATCCATCGGCCCACCTGGATCAGCCCAGGTCACCTGTCCATCTGCCGTTAACTGAACCACGTGTGCAAAGCACCTGTTGCTATGAGCGTTCACACAGGGTCGTAGCTTCTGGAGACTGAGGCCTGGGTGTCTTTGGAGGTCCATAGAGAGTGTGAGGCCTCTGAGCCCAAGCTTAGCCATCCTGTCCCCTGTGACCTGCACGTATCCATGCAGATGGCCTGAAGCCATCGAAGATCCACAGAAGAGGTGAAAGTAGCTTTGACTGATGACGTTCCACCACTGTGCTTTGTTTCTGCCCCACCCTAATGCACTTTGCAATCGTCCCCAATCCTTAACAAGGTTCTTTGTATTTCCTCCCATCTTTGAGAAGGTATTTTGTGAGATCCAGCCCCTGCCCGCAGAACGTTGTTCCTCACTCCACCGCCGATCCGCAAACCTCTAAGAACGAACCCTAATCCCATCACCCTTTGCTGAGTCTCTTTTCGGGTTCAGCCCCCCTGCACCCAGGTGCAAGAAACAGGTTTGTTGCTCACACAAAGCCTGTTTGCTGGTCTCTTCACACGGACACGTGTGACAGAGAGAATCCAGCAAATATCAGCCAGTGAGGTCTTGGGAAGGAGGGGGGGATGCCAAAAACTGGCCTTCACACCTTGGCCAGGGGACTCCAGGTCACCTGCCCCCTCCCCTTGACTGAGTCACTTCTGCAAAGCATCTGTCATGACCGTTCACATGCTTGTAGCTTCTACGGATGGGGATCTGGGTATCTGTGGAGATCCTCACGCAGTTGATCCTGGGGAATAGAGAGATTCCAGCCAATATCGGTCACTGAGGGCTTGGGAAGGAGGGGGGATGCCAAAAACTGGTCTTCACACCTTGGCCAGGGGACCCCAGAGACTGCCTCACGCCGGCTGATCCCTCCTGCTGGCTCACAGGACATTTTATTCTGGGCCCACACACAGGAGTTCCATTTCCCACCACAGTTCTGCAGGCACAGCCTACAAAAATCCAGAATGCTGGATGCATAGAGAGGACGGGCTTATACTGAAGTCTTTACATTGTAAAAGTTAAAGGAAAGGGCCTGGGTGTGGTGGCTCACGCCTGTCATCCCAGCACTTTGGGAGGCCGAGGCGGGTGGATCACTTGAGGTCGGGAGTTCGAGACCAGCCTGGCCGACATGGTGAATCCCCGTCTCTACTAAAAATACAAAAATTAGCCGGGCGTGGTGGCGGGTGCCTGTCATCCCAGCTACTCGGAAGGCTGAGGCAGGAGAATCGCTTGAACCGGGAGGCAGAGGTTGCCGTGAGCCGAGATCGTACCACTGCACTCCAGCCTGGGTGACAAGAGCAAAACTCCACCTCAAACAAACAAACAAACAAAAGTCTAACTGTGGCCAGGTGCACAGTGGCTCACACCTGTCATCCCAGCACTTTGGGAGGCCGAGGCAGGTGGATCACCTGAGGTCAGGAGTTCGAGACCAGCCTGGCCAAATTGCCGAAACCCTGTCTCTATGAAAAATACAAAAATTAGCCGGGTGTGTGGCCTGTAGTCCCAGCTACTCGGGAGGCTGAGGCAGGAGAATGGCTTGAACCCGGGAGGCGGAGGCTGCAGTGAGCCGAGATCGTGTCCTTGTACTCCAGCCTGGGTGACAGAGCAAAACTCTGTAAAAAATAAAATAAATAAAATAAAATAAAATAAAATAAAATAAAATAAAATAAAGAAAGAGAAAAGGGCCAGGCACAGTGGCTCACGCCTGTTATCCCAGCTATTTGGGAGGCCGAGGCGGGTGGATCACCTGAGGTCAGGAGTTCGAGACCAGCCTGGCCAACATGGAGAAATCCTGTCTCTACTAAAAATACAAAAATTAGCCGGGTGTGGTGGTGGGCACCTGTAATCCCAGCTACTTGGGGGTCTGAGGCAGGAGAATCACTTGAACCCGGGAGACGGAGGTTGCCATGAGCTGAGATCGCACCACTGCCTGGTCAACAGAGCCAGACTCCATCAGAAACAAAACAAAACATTTAAGGAAAGGATGGCCAAAGCCCTTAGATAATTCTCCTTGGAGACAATTGCCCAGGTTTCACATTTTTTTGTATTTGAACGAACAGATGGATGTACATGGTGGGTGTCGACTGTCGAGTACAGAAACCTCAACATTTACAGAGTCTTCACAGACGTGTGGGCTGAACTCTGAAAAAAAAACCACTTTGGGAGGCAGAGGCAGGAGGAGCATTTGAGCTCAGGAGTTCGAGATCAGCCGGGACAACACAGTGAGGCCACCGCCCCCTGTCTCTACCAAAACTATAAAAAAAATAATTAACCAGAATAGTGGCACTCACCTGTAGGCCAGCTACTTGAGAGGCTGAGGTGGGAGGATCACTTGAGCCAATCTTCCTTCCTTCCTTCCTTCCTTCCTTCCTTCCTTCCTTCCTTCCTTCCTTCCTTCCTCTCTCCCTCTTTCTTCCTCCCTCGCTTCCTTCCTTATGTCCTTCCTTCCTTCTTTCTTCCACTTTCTTCCTTCCTTCCTTCCTCCCTCCCTTTCTTCCTTCCTTCTTTCCCTCCTTCCCTTCCTCCCTCCATCTCTCCCTCCCTTCCTTCTTTCTTTTCTTCCTGCCTCCCTCCCTCCCTTCCTTCCTCCCTCCTTCCCTTCCTTCCTCCCTTCCTCCTTTGCTTCTTTCCTTCTTTCCTCACTTCCTTCCCTCCTTCCTCCCTTCCTTCCTTCCTTCTTTCCTCCCTCCCTTCCTTCCTTCCTTTCTTCCTTCCCTCCTTCCTCCCTTCCTTCCTTCTTTCCCTCCTTCCCTTCCTCCCTCCATCCCTCCCTCCCTTCCTTCCTTCTTTTCTTCCTGCCTCCCTCCCTTCCTTCCTCCCTCCTTCCCTTCCTTCCTCCCTTCCTCCTTTCCTTCTTTCCTCACTTCCTTCCCTCCTTCCTCCCTTCCTTCCTTCCTTCTTTCCTCCCTCCCTTCCTTCCTTCCTTTCTTCCTTCCCTCCTCCGTCCCTTCCTTCCTTCCTTTCTTCCTTCCCTCCTTCCTCCCTTCCTTCCTTCCTTCCTCCCTCCCTTCTTTCCTTCCTTCCTTCCTTCCTTGATTCTTTCCTTCTCTCCTTCTTCCTTTCCTTCCTTTCTTCCTTCATTCTTTCCCTGCCTCCTTCCTTCCTTCTTTCCTTCCTTCCTTCCTTCCCCTCTTTCTCTTTCTTGTCATATTTCCCTCTTTCCTTTCTTCTCTTCCTTTTTCTTTCTTCCTTTCTCTCTCCCCCCTTTCCTTTCCTCCTTCCTTTCTTAAAAGCAAATAATGAAATTAAAAACAAACAAAATAAATCAATTAATAAAATAAAAACAAAAAGAGTTTCATTTTATATTATTATTATTATTATTATATTTGAGATGGAGTCTCACTCTGTCACCAGGCTGCAGTGCAGTGGCACGATCTCGGCTTATCACAACCTCCACCTCCCAGGTTCAAGCGATTCTCCTGCCTCAGCCTCCTAAGTAGCTGGGATGACAGGTGCACGTCACCACGCCAGGTTGATTTTTGTATTTTTAGTAGAGATGGGGTTTCACCACGTTGGCCCCTTGCTGGGTGAGAGGGTCTCCTGCCGCACACCCCAGCCTCTCTGGGAGCCTCTATGTGCGAAAGGACGCAGTGACTGTCTGTCTCTACTTGTGCTAACCCCACCATCCCTGCCCCTCTTTGTCTGTAGACTCAAAGCTGTGTAGGAAGAGTAGCTTTTGACAGCCCAGCATATCATGTCTTCTGTAAACCGTTCTAATTTATAGAGGGTCTCAGGTTTAATCTTGCACGTTCTCCTGCCGTATCCTAAATTATCAATCATTTTAATGACACGTTAAAAAAAAAACAACAAGCAAATCTTCGATGACATCCTCATCGCCTATTTTAATACAATTTCCTAAATCAAACATCGTACGGAAGCTCATATAAAAAAAACGTACGCCTAGTAAGAAATTAAAGAAGTGTGTACTTAGGGCGACCAACGTGACACGGATAGACTTATCAGATCTTTAATTTTATACAAACGAGCTTCTCTTCGTATTAAAAGAGGCACCTGGCTTTTTGAATTACAGAGTCTCTGGGTCCACAGATGCAGACACGTCTTTGGAATCGTAAATACTACTAGCTAGCAACAATCGTACATTAAATTTCAGGTCTTAATCCGGTCTCACACCGCGTGCTTTTTGTTGTTGTTGTTGTTGTTTTGTTTTTTTTGAGACAGAGTCTCACTCCTGTCACCCAGGCTGGAGTGCGGTGGTGCGATCTCGGCTCACTGCAACCTCCGCCTCCCGGGTTCAAGCGATTCTCCTGCCTCAGCCTCCTGAGTATGTGGGATTAATAGGCACCTGCCACCACGCCCGGCTAATTTTTTGTGTTTTTAGTAGAGACGGGGTTTCACCCTGTTGGCCAGGCTGGTCTCGAACTCCTGACCTCATGATCCATCTGCCTCGGCCTCCCAAAGTGCTGGGATGACAGGTGTGAGCCACTGCGCCTGGTCAATTCCTGTTTTTTCAAACCCATCTGTGCATTGGACGTTGTTAGCACAGTCCTACGATACTGAAGAGGCTGGTGATCTTTGTTTGCTAAATCATAGCTGTCTGCCTGTTTAGAATGCAATGTAAGCATGAATGAAATGAATCTGATATCTGTGCAGCACCCTCACCAGCCGTCTAACCAGCCGTCTTGGACGTGGCCACAAGCCCTTATTAGCAGCAACTCCAGGCACCTATGGCCTCCCACACCCAGAAAACAAACTTACGGTTTGACCACCAAAATTTAAAGTTGTGTGGCTGTACCCGGCTTGTTGCAATTTCCAAGGAACAGAGCAGCTCCTGTTTTACAAGTTTATTTTTGCACGATGACATACTTTAATTTTATACAAACGAGCTTCTCTTCATATTAAAAGATGGTATATACTGGAGAGAGGATGTTTGGACGTTGGAAAAAAATCTCTCGGAAAGAGAGAGTCTTTTTTAACTGTAGATAAATAGGTACCAGCCTCTTCCTATCCATTTGGGAGCGTGCTTTTTTAAATATTTGAGACAGGGTCTGGCTATGCTGCCCAGGCAACAATGCGATGGTGCAATTACAACTCACAGTAGCCTCGACCTCCTGGACTCAAGCAATCCTCCTGCCTCAGCCTCCTGAGTAGTTGGGACTACTGGTCTGTGCCACCAAAGTCAGCTAATCTTTATTGTTTACTTTTTGCAGAGGTTGAGTCTTGCTACATTGTCCAGGCTGGTCTCAAACTCACAGGCTCAAGGAATCCTCCTGCCTCAGCCTCCTGAGTAGCTGGGACTACCGGCGTGTGCCATCAAAGTCAGCTAATCTTTATTTTTTACTTTTCACGGAGTTTGGGTCTTGCTACGTTGTCCAGGCTGGTCTCAAACTCACAGGCTCAAGGAATCCTCCTGCCTCAGCCTCCTGAGTAGCTGGGACTACAGGCTTGTGCCATCAAAGTCAGCTAATCTTTATTTTTTACTTTTTGCCAAGGTTGGGTCTTGCTACAATGCCCAGGCTGGTTTCAAACTCACAGGCTCAAGGAATCCTCCTGCCTCAGCCTCCTGTGTAGCTGGGACTACTGGTGTGTGCCACCAAAGTCAGCTGATCTTTCTTTTTAACTTTTTGCAGAGGTTGAGTCTTGCTACAATGCCCTGTCTGGTCTCACACTCAGAGGATCAAGCGATTCTCCTACCTTGGCCTCCCAAAGTGCTGGCATGGCAGGCATGAGCCACCACATCCTGCCAATTTGAGCCAGTTCTGTTCCCATGTCCCAAAGCCTCATTGGACCAATGACTGAGCACTTCATTCCCTCTTCCCTAAGAACTGAAGTGGACGGGTTTTCTCACGGATGTTGCATGTTAGTGCTGGGATCTGTCAGTAGAGAAAGGAGCACACCCACCTTTTTGGGACACACACACACACAGACACACAGACACTGTGTCTCTCACTGGCTCTTGACTTCTAACCATCAAGGCTGGGTGCATGCATGGCCCCGGGATTCCAAGCATCCCTCAGGGGCTGACACCGATTGTATAGTCTTCTGATCAACCACTCAGTAAGTTCTTCCTCAGGCTCTTTGCTCTCCTTGGCCACCATCCCCACTCGAAAGGTTCCGGGGACTCTCCTGTCCTGGTTGCAATGATGCCCCAGGATTCTTGGGGACAGGGGATTCTATTGGGACTCACCAAAGAATGAGAAGGGTAGCAAGATAGTTAGATCATAGCTAAATAGATAATAGGTAGATGATAAGTAGATAGATGAAAGAGAGTAGGTAGATGGTAGATATAGATGATAGATAGACAGATAATAGGTAGATGATAGGAAGGTAGTAGATAGATGTAGATTAGCTAGATAGGCAGATGATAGAATGAGAGTGGATGAATAGATAGGTGATAGATAGATAGACAGATAGATGACAGGATGTAACGGATAAAAGATAGATAGATGATAGATGGATATATAGATATACAGATGATAGAATGTGAGTGGATGAATATATAAAAGATAGATAACAGGATGTGAATATATGAATAGATAATGGATGGATGGATGGATAGATAATAGGATACGAGTGGATGAATAGATAGATAAACAGATGATAGGATGTTAGTGGATGAATAGATAAATATAGATAGAAAGATAGATAGATAGACAGATAGATAGATAGATAGATAGATAGATAGATAGATAGATAGATAGATGGATGTGATGGTGGATGGATAGGTGGATGAACAGATAGATACATGGATAGGTGAATAGATACATATTAGATAGATGTGATGGATGGATTGATGGATAGACTGATAGATTGATCAATAGATAAATAGACAGATGATAGATGGATATCTATTAATAGATAGATATGACAGATAGTAGATAGACAGATGATGGATAGATGGATAGCTATTAATAGATAGACAGGAAGATGATACAATGTGAGTGGATGAATAGATAGATGATAGATAGACAATATATAGATAAGATAGATACATAAATAGATAGATACAGAGATACATAAATAATAGGATGTAATGAATAAAAGATAGATATACAGATGATAGAATGTGAGTGGATGAATAGATAAGTGACAGATAATAGAACGTTAGTGGATGAATAGATAGGTGATAGACAGATAATAGGATGTGAATGTATGAATAGGTAGATAATAGACGAATGGATGGCTAGATAGGTAGATACATAGACACATAGACAAATAGATAATAGGATGAGTGGATGAATAGATATATAGATAGATAGGTAGATAGATAGATAGATAGATAAATAACAGGATATGAGTGGATGAATAGATAGATACATAGACAGATGTGATGGATGGATGGATGGATAGATTGATAGATCGATCAATAGATAGATAGATAGATGATTGATAGATAGATAGATAGATAGATAGATAGATAGATAGATAGATAGACAGACCTTCATGAAAAAATGCCCGGACATTTTAGTAGAATGCACTAGAACCTTATCTTTGGGGACACTGAAACCTAAGCTGCGATTTGGGTCAACACCACAGTGACTGTTTTCCAGGACGTAGCGTCTGCTGATTCTGGGGTCGGGACTGAGGGAAGGCACGAATTTTGTCCTCCTTCCGGAAGGAGGCTTCTTTGCAAATGGTTCTTGGGGCGAAAGTTTCCCTCTGCATCTCAGGGGACATTTCTCTCTCAACCTAGTACTGAATTCTTCTTGGATGAGTCTCAAAATCATGGTGTTTCTCTTCAGTTTCGTGACTGGAGGGGGTGGGAGTTGGTGGGGTGGACACACCTGTCCTTGGGACAGAGTCAGTGAGGAAATCAGGGTACTCCTAGTTCCCCAGTGGAGAGTTTAGCGATTTAACCTGAGAGGTTGGAGACTACCTACTCGATTTTCATGAGCAGTCTTGGATTTAGGGCCCCACTAAAGAAACTCACGAAACGCAAAGCATAGATGTAGAAAATGACCAAGAAAGAAAACACCTCAAAAATCAGTTTTAGGATCAGCCCAGGTTAAAAACACAGCACACAAGCCGGGCACGGTGGCTCTCGCCTGTCATCCCAGCACTTTGGGAGGCCTAGGCGGGGGGATCACCTGAGATCAGGAGTTTGAGACCAGCCCGGCCAATATGGTGAAAGCCCGTCTCTACTAAAAATACAAAAATGACCCGGGCGTGCTGGTGTTCACCTGTAATCCGAGCTACTCAGGAGGCTGAGGCAGGAAAATTGCGTGAATCCAGGAGGCAGAGGTTGCCGTGAGCTGAGATGGTGCCACCGCACTCCAGCCTGGGGGACAGTGCAAGAGTTTGTCTCAACAAGCAAAACAAACAAACAAAAAACAAGAAAACCACACAACATAATTCATTTGAACTCATTCTTAGTCATCTTTCTGAGATTAGAAAACCACCAATTCTGATTCACTGGGATAGGGCTGAGACAGAAATCCAGGCGTGTTCGAAAAGCGTGTAAATTAGCCCAGACATTTCTCAAGCACACACGGGGATTAAAACTCAACCAACAGCTCTTCACCGTTGGGCTGCTTCATTACGCAGACTTTGATGAAAAGATGAAAGCGCATGGAAATTGTGGTCTTCGGTGGGTGAACTCTTCGGCTCAGAGGTTTTCCTAGAGCTGAGATATTCTCCTGTGTCTTGTCTCTGCCTTTCCTTTCACATATTTGCAGAGAATGAAAAGTTGAAGAATTTGACTTCACTGTGGGGGTTCATTGGTGCAATGGAGAAGGTAGACTGTTGAAGGGAATAAAACTCTGAAAATGAAGCCATGGGCTGGCTCTCAGAGCTAAGATAAAATATAAGATGTCACGAAGACCAAAGACAGGAGAAGAGCCAGTGAAAGTGGAATGGAGAGTCCCAGACAATGCCCTTGCTGAGGGAGGAAGAGGCATGGATTTCATTGATAAGAGACGGCAGCATTGTAAGACAGATGTACACAGTGGCTCAGAGAGAAAACTCAGAATCTTCCTCTAGCCTGCTCCCAACATCTGATTTCTTTCTTTCTTTCTTTCTTCCTTTCTTCCTTTCTTCCTTTCTTTCTTTCTTTTCTTTCTTTCTTTCTTCTTTCTTTCTCTCTCTCTTTCTCTCTCTTCTTTCTTTCTTTCCTTTCTTTCTTCTTTCTTTCTTCTTTCTCTCTCTCTCTTTCTCTTTCTTTCTTTCTCTTTCTTTCTTTTCTTTCTTTCTTTCTTTTCTTTTCTTTCTTTCTTTTCCTTCCTTCCTTCTTTCCTTCCTTCCTTCCTTCCTTTCTTGCTTTCTTTCTTTGCTTTCTTTCCTTTCTTTCTTTCTTTCTTTCTTTCTTTCTTTCTTTCTTCTTCCTTCCTTCCTTCCTTCCTTCCTTCCTTCCTTCCTTCCTTTCTTCCTTCCTTCCTTCCTTCCTTCCTTCCTTCCTTCCTTCCTTCCTTCCTTCCTTCCTTCTTGATGGAGTCTCGCTTTCACCCAAGCTGAAGTGCAATGGCACGATCTCGGCTCACTGCAACCTCTACCTCCTGGGTTCTTGCAATTTTCCTTCCTCAGCCTCCTGAGTAGCTGGGATGACAGGCGCCCGCCCCCACGCCTGGCTAATTTTTGTATTTTCAGTAGAGATGGGGTTTTGCCATGTTGACCAGGCTGGTCTTGAACTCCTGACCTCAGGTGATTCACCTGCCTCAACCTCCCAAAGTGCTTTTTAAATTTTTTTTAGGAACCTTCAACAGCAAGAACCACGTCTGAATTCTAAACCTCTTTTCCAACTGATTACAGCTTTGCCTTCTCTGAGTGTTTGACCCACCAAAGCCAAACTCTGTCTTCCATTGTCTCCTGATGGCACCATCCTGGTTAGCCACTGAAGTAGGTTGAATGATGATGACCTGGAGAAATAGAACCTTGTCCTAATCCCTAAGAGGCAGAGAGTGTTCACTTACATGGCAAAAAGTGTCTTTGCGGATATGATGAATGAAGAATCTTGAGAGGAAGAATTATCCTGGATTATCTGGGTGGACCCTAAACACAATGTCCTTCTGGTGTCCTTCTGGGAGACAGAAGAGGAGACACAGACACAGAGGAGAAGGCCACGTAGAAACGGAGGCAGAGACTGGAGTGGTACAGCCACAAACCCAAGGACACCAGGACCCCCCTCAGGGAGCTGGGAGAAGCAGGAAGGATCCTCCCTGGAAGCCTCCAGAAGAAACTGGATATGGCTGCAGTGGATTTAACCATGGTACCCTCAAAAGACATGTCCACATCCTAATGCTCACAACCTGTGAACGAGAACTTATTTGGAAATGAGGTCTTTGCAGATGTGATCAAGTGAAGATGAGGTCATCCTGAATTTTTTTATGACGGTCTATCTATCACTTATCTATCTATCTGTGGACCCTAAATCCAACGACAGGTGTCTTTCTAGGAGGCAGAAGTGGAGACACAGACACAGAGGAGAAGGTCACTTGGAGATGAAGGAAGAGACTGGAGTGATTTGGCCACAAACCTAGGGATGCCTGGAGCCCCCAGGAACTGGGACAGGCAGGAAGGATCCTCCCCTAGAGCCTCCAGAAGGAACTGGATACAATTGAAGTGGATTGAACAGTGGCCCTCAGTAAGACATATTCATGTCCTAACTCCCAGAACCTGGAAAGAGATAGTATTAGAAATAAGGTCTTTGCACATGTAATTAGTTAAGGATCTTGAGAGAAAATCATCCTGGATTAGGGTGGGTTCTAATTCTAATCACAAGTGTCCCTGTAAGAGACAGAAGAGGAGACACAGACACAGAGGAGGAGGCCACGTGGAGACGAAGGCAGAGACTAGAGTGATGTGGCCACAAGCCTAGGGACACCTGGAGCCCCCAGGAGCTGGGAGAGGCAGAAGGAGCCTTCCCTAGAGCCTCCAGAAGGAACTGAACACAATCGTAGTGGACCCAACATTGGTCCTCAGAAACATCTGTCCACATCCTAAAGCCCAGAACCTGGAATGAGACCTGATTTGGAAATAGGGTCTTTGCAGATGTAATTAACTAAGGATCTTGAGATGAGATCACCCTGGATTAGGTGAGCTCTAGTTCCAATAACAAGTGTCCCTGTAAGAGACAGAAGAGGAGACACAGACACAGAGGAGGAGGCCACGTGGAGACGAAGACAGAGACAGGAGTGATGTGGCCGTAAGCCCAGGGGTGCCTGGAGCCCCCAGGAGCTGAGAGAGGCAGGAAGGATCCTGCCCTAGAGCCTCCAGAAGCAACTGGATACAATTGTAATGGATCGAACAGTGGCCTTCAGAAACACATGTTTATGTCCTAACCCCAGAACCTGGAATGTGATCGCATTTGGAAATAGGGTCTTTACACACATAATTAGCTAAGGATCTTGAAAAGAAATCATCCTGGATTCGAGTGGGTTCTAATTCCAATAAAAAGAGTCCCTGTAAGAGACAGAAGGGGAGACACAGACACAGAGGAGAAGGCCACGTGGAAATGGAGGCAGAATCCATCTAATTCAGGATAGTCTCATCTTGAAATCCTGAATTTAACGCGTCCTTAAAGACCTTATTTTTAATTAAGGTTACAAATAGTGTCCCAGTAACGGTGCATTTTAGGGGACATTTGAAACTAATACAGAGAGTGACAGCTGATTCTTGTAATTATCACAGAAAGGGGATTTTCATTTGCTGGAAGACACAAGAAAGCAGAAATTAAATAGGCATTTTCTTCCACGTTGCTTTGGGCCCTGTTTGATTGCACTTACTGCAACCACTGATGCCCTGCAATGAAGGGTTTTGGCTACAAATCTCGAATGGGCTTCCATCCCCAGGAATTTATGAACTTGCATTCTTTTTTTTGTCTTTTGACAGGCCCTGAAGCAGCTACAATAGAAGAAAAACAAGTCTTCTACGAACAGAGAATTACTTTGAAAGGTCAAAAGCTAACCTTAAAAGGGTCTATTAAAACTCAACAGCAAGGCGGGGCACCCGTGGCTCAAGCCTGTAATCCCAGCACTTTGGGAGGCTGAGGCAGGGAGATTGCTTGAGGTCAGGAGTTCGAGACCAGCCTGACCAACATGGTGAAATCCCATCTTTACTAAAAATACAAAAATTAACGGGGCAGGTGGCAGGCGCCTGTAATCTGATCTACTCGGGAGGTTGAGGCAGGAGAATCACTTAAACCTGGGAGGCAGAGAGTTCTGTGAGCTGAGATCACGCCACTGCACTCCAGCCTGGGGGACAGAGCGAGGCTCCATCTCAAAGAAAAAAAAAAAAACTAAAACAAAAACAAACAAACCAAAAAACAACCCTCAACATCAAAAGGACAAACAACCCAATTAAAAAGTAGGCAAAGGACTAGAATAGACATTTCTCCAAAAGGAGATAAAGGAATGGCCAAGAAGGGCATGCAGAGATGCCCAGCGTCACTTATCATTACTGATGTCAAAATTGCATTGAGAGACAGCCTCACACCCACGAGGATGGCAAGAAGGATAGTGGAGACAATATTAGCAAGCATTGAAGGGAATGTGGAGAAACTGAAAGTCTTGTCCACTGTTAGGGGGAAGGTAAAATGGCACAGCCACTGTGGGAAATGGCATGTGCCTCACCAAAAACCTAAAAGTAGACTTATCATATGATCGCACAATCTCACTCCTGGCTGTGCATCCAAAATAACTAAAAACAGACTCAAAGAAAAACCAGTGCACAAATGCTCACAGCAGCATGATTGACAAGAGCCAAAAAAGTGGACACAGCCCCAAGGTCCATCCATGAATGAATGCATAAGTGAAATGCGGTGTACCTGCTGATGGAATACTATGCAGCCATGAAAAAGGATAAGGCTCTGACACAGTCTACAGTGTGGATGAACCTTGAAGACATCATGCTCTGTTGAAGAGATCAGACACACAAGACCAACATAATACAGGTTTCCATTTATATAAAATGTCCAGAATAGGTAAATCTGTAGGAACAGGAAGTAGATTAGCAGTTACCAGGGGCTGAGGGAGAAACAGATGGAGAGAGGCTGCTTAATGGCTATGGTGTTTCTTTTGGGGGTGATGAAAATTGTCTGGAACTCCATAGAAGGAGTAGTTGGGAAACATTGTGAATGTAATTGTATTAGTACATTCTCACAGCACTATAAAGATACTACCCTAGACAGGGTAATGTATACAGGAAAGAAGTTTAACAGACTCACAGTTCCACATGGCTGGGGAGGTCTCAGGAAACATACAATCAGGGCGGAAGGAGAAGTGGAAGCAAGACCTTCACAAGGAGGCAGGAAGGACTTTGTATGAGAAGGAGGAATACCAGACTTTTAAACTATCAGCTCTAGTGAGAACTCACTATCAGTAGAACAGCATGGGGGAAGCCGTCCCCAAGATCCAGTCACCTCCCACCGATTTCCTCCCCTGACATGTGGGGATTTCAATTGGAGATGAGATTTGAGTGTGAACACAGCTCCAAGCTATATCAATACTCGACACCAGTTATGAGAATTTTTTTTTTTTTTGAGACAGAGTCTCACTCTGTCGCCCAGGCTGGAGTGCAGTGGTGCGATCTCAGCTCACTGCAAGCTCCACCTCCCAGGTCACACCATTCTCCTTCCTCAGTCTCCAGAGTAGCTGGGATTACAGGCACCTGCCACCACACCTGGCTAATTTTTTGTGTTTTTAGTAGAGACAGGGTTTCACTGTGTTAGCCAGGATAGTCTCGATCTCCTGACCTTGTGATCTGCCCACCTAGGCCTCCCAAGTCCTGGGATTACAGGCGTGAGCCACTATGCCCGACTCACAAGTTTTATATTGTATGTATCTTACCGCCTGAGAGGGTTTGATGGTGTCCCCACCCAAATCTCATGTGGTTTATATTGTATGTATTTAACCACGTGACAGGATTTGACAGTGTCCCCACCCAAATCTCTTGTGGTTTGTATTGTATGTATTTTACCACGTGACAGGATTTGGCAGTGTCCCCACCCAAATCTCATGTGGCTTATATTGTATGTATTTTACCGCCTGATAGGGTTTGATGGTGTCCCCACCCAAATCTCATGTGGTTTATATTGTATGTGTTTTACCACCTGATAGGGTTTGATGGTGTCCCCACCCAAATCTCATGTGGTTTATATTGTATGTGTTTTACCACCTGATAGGGTTTGATGGTGTCCCCACCCAAATCTCATGTGGTTTATATTGTATGTGTTTTACCACCTGATAGGGTTTGATGGTGTCCCCACCCAAATCTCATGTGGTTTATATTGTATGTGTTTTACCACCTGATAGGGTTTGATGGTGTCCCCACCCAAATCTCATGTGGTTTATATTGTATGTGTTTTACCACCTGATAGGGTTTGATGGTGTCCCCACCCAAATCTCATGTGGTTTATATTGTATGTATTTTACCACCTGATAGGATTTGACAGTGTCCCCACCCAAATCTCATGTGGTTTATATTGTATGTATTTTACCACCTGATAGGACTTGGAGGTGTCCCCACCCAAATCTCATGGGGAATTGTAGCTCCCATAATTCCCACATGTTGTGAGAGAGACTCAGTGGGAGATAATTGAATCATGGGGGGGACTTCTCCCATCCTCTTCTCATGGTGGTGGGTAAGTCTCACAAGATCTGATGGTTTTAGTAAAGGGTTTCCACTTTCACTTGGTTCTCATTCTGTCTTGCCTGCCACCATGGAAGATGTGCCTTTTGCCTTCTGCCATGATTGTGAGACCTCCCCAGCCATTTGGAACTGTGAGTCCAGTAAACCTCTTTTTCTTTATTAATTACCCAGTCTGTATCAGCAGCATAAACACGGACTAATACACCACCGTGAAAAAAAGTTTAAAAAATAGATTTAAAGGGGAATATTGAAAATTCTACAGAAAGGAAGAGGACTTTGGAGGGTGCAGCTCCTATCACCCCCAGCCCACGTCCAGAGCCCATGAGATTTTCTCGACATGAATTTCTTGCATTCCTCCTTCTCCTATAGCTTTTGACACAGCTGGGGATAATCCTGATTACTTATGCAAGGACCCTGTTTCTGAATGAAGTCACAGGAAACGTCCCAAGTGAACATGAATTTGCCGGAACACTTCAACCCAATCCAGGCAGTCATAGTACCAGATCTTATGGTTACATAGTCCCTGGGGGTGGTCCAGCTGTTACTAGAACCTCCTGATTGTGTGCGGTGGCTCACACCTGTAATCCCAGCACTCTGGGTGGCTGAGGTGGGCGGATCACTTGAGGTCAGGAGTTCGAGACCAGCCTGGCCAATGTGACAAAACTCCATCTCTACTAAAAATACAAAAATTAGCGTGGTGGTGCACGTGCCTGTAATCCCAGCTACTTGGGAGGCTGAGGCAGGAGAATTACTTGAACCCAGGAAGCAGAGGCTATAGTGAGTCAAGGTTGTGCGACTGCATTCCAGCCTGGGCAACAGAGTAAGACTCCATCTCAAATAAATAAATAAATATCACGCCTGTCATCCCAGCACTTTTGGGAGGCCGAGGCGGGCAGATCACAAGGTCAGGAGTTCAAGACCTGTCTGGCCAACATAGTGAAACCCTGTCTCTACTAAAAAAAATACAAAAATAAATAGCCGGGTGTGGAGGTGGACGCCAGTAATCCCAGCTACTTGGGAGGCTGAGGCAGGAGAATGGCGTGAACCCGGGAGGCGGAGGTTGCAGTGACCCGAGATTGTGCCACTGCACTCCAGCCCGGCTGACAGAGCGAGACTCCGTCTCAAAATAAAAAATAACATAACATTAAATAAATAAATAAATAAATAAATAAATAAATAAATAAATAGAATCTCCAGTCCTTGGGCTCAGAGCTATTTGTACACACAAGTGCAGGGAAACTTTCGGTTTCCTGGTTGGGTCTTCCTTTAACCTAAAGCTCTTCTGGAAAGCAAGTGATCTTATTCTCCTAAGACGTACGATGCTACAGAAAGTCTCTGAAAGGGGTCATGTTTCGCCTGTTACAGCTGCTGAATTATTCACAAGTGGGTCGGAGTCTCCCGTCTCCTCATTGTGAGAGGTGGGATGGCGGGGGGCTTCATCGCCAGGGATGGGGGGCTCACGGTACTTACCTTTGTGATGGGGAGAGATTAATTGCAGCGTAGCCTGAACCTTGTGATGTTGAATTGTCTCCCCTGAGAGGTTTTTGATGCCTATTTTATTTTATTATTTATTATTATTTTTTATTATTTTTGTTTTATTTTATTTATTTGTTTTTTGAGATGGAGTCTCGCTCTGTAACTCAGGCTGGAGTGCAATGGCACGATCTTGACTCACTGCAACCTCCACCTCCCGGGTTCAAGTGATTCTCCTACCTCAGCCTCCCGAGTAGCTGGGATTACAGGCATACATCACCACGCCCGGTTAATTTTTCTATTTTTAGTAGAGATGGGGTTTCGCTGTGTAGGCCAGGCTGGTCTCGAACTCCTGACTTTGTGATCTGCCCGCCTCAGCCACCCAAAGTGCTGGGATGACAGACGTGAGCCACCATGTCCTGCATTTTTTATTTTTATTTTTATTTTTGTTTATTTTTTTGAGACGAGTCTCACTCTGTCGCCCAGGCTGGAGTGCAATGGTGTGATCTCGGCTCACTGCAACCTTCACCTCCTGGGTTCAAGTGATTCTCCTGCCTCAGCCTCCCAAGTAGCTGGAACTACAGATGCCCGCCACCACACCGGGCTAATTTTTGTATTTTTAGTAGAGATGGGGTTTCGCCGTGTTGGCCAGGCTGGTCTCGAACTCCTGACCTCAAGTGATCCACCCGCCTTGATCTCCAAAAGTGCTGGGATTACAGGCGTGAGCTACTGAGCCCGGTGGGTGGTGCCTATTATAGAAATCAACTCATAGAAACTTTAGTGTGTCCATTTGTTCTTGTTCTTTTATTTTATTTTATTTATTTTATATTTTATTTTATTAACATTTTACTTACTGTATTACTTTATTTATGTTTGATTGTATTCGTATTTTATTTCACTATTTAATTTGATTTTTATTCCATTCTATTTTGTTTGAGACAGGGTCTTACTCTGTCACCCGGGCTGGCGTACAGTGGCTCGATCACAGCTCACTGCAGCCTCAAATTCCTGGGGTCAAGCAATCCTCCCATCTCAGCCTCCTGAGTAGCTGGGATTACAGGCACTCACCCCCACCACTCCTGACTAATTTTATAATAATTTTAACATTTTGGTTTCTCTATGGTACCCAGGCTGGTCTCGAACTCCCGGGCTCAAGCATTCCTCCTGCCTCGGGCCTCCCAAAGTGCTGGGATTACAGGTGTGAGCCACTGTGCCTGGCTAATTTTTTTTTTCTTTCAGGGAGAGATGGGGTCTCACTATGTTGTCCAGGCTTGACTTTGTCCTTTTAAATAGCCGATTGGGCTATTTAGTGTGGTGGTGACGCCTGGTTCCATAGCAGGGGTGTTAGTGTGGAATCAAAATCGGGATATAACATCGTTACTTTAACATGGTGTGAAACGTGCTTGTAAACAGAGAGGGAGGGTTGGCCCCTTGTCCATCTGTGTCTGCAAATCATCCTGGTAGGGACTGTACCTTTTGCCCAGTCTTTCACGGCCAAAGAATCCTCCTGGTCCCTGGGTGGATATAGGCTCCTATTTCCGACGCTGGAGGCTACCACTCCCCGTGACTGTGGAACTCACCCTCACTGCACCTGCCTCTGCTTCTGATCTGAACTCCGGGCTGATCCGGCTTCGACAGAACCGCCTGCTACAGCCCATTGCCGTTCAATCCATTACGCGGCTCCACTCCACCAAACTCCTCATCTCCCTGACTTCTAATTTGACAGTGACAAAGAGCTCCGCGGTGATTTTCAATTTCATAATTTTAATCTGTCAAGCCTGACATTTAATTACTGCCCTCCTCACCTTTTGCAGCCACGTGCGAGGGCTGCTGTGCGTTTTCCTTTAGAATATATATATATATTCTAAATATAATATATATAATATATATATAATTTATATATATAAAATATATATATAAAATATATATAAAATATATATATTTTTCCCCCCCTTCCACCCCCGTGGAGGAGTAGACTAATAAATAAATATATGCGTAACTGCCAGGTACAAGACAATGTGCCCGGGATGGTCTATTAGCGCCAAATCTAGACAGATGAGGTTAATCATATTTCCAAGAGCTGTTTTATTGTATTAGGAGTGATTAAGCACGGCCTCAGCCCCTGGATGAGACATCCGCTGGAAATATAAACAGGAAATATAAAACAAGGAGACCTTGTCTGTGCATTTTCATGTGAGCCGTTAGCGAGGCACACACGGCAGTTGTGAGAACGTTAGGGGAACCCCGAGTTGCTGCCCTGCTGGTTGTGGGGTTTGCAAACAGAGCAAGAGAGGCAGGGATTGCTAAGAGAGGGCTCTGGGCAGCTGGGGTAGGAAGGTTGTGTGGGGCAGCTGGGGCCATTCCTTGGGCATCTATGGGAAGAAAGTGTCTGAATAGCAGGTGTAACAGGCTCATCGTAACTAGGTGACCTGTGTGTTGAGACCCTCCACCTTGATTTAGGTCCAAGCTGACTTCTTTTTCTTTTGAGACAGACTCTCACTCTGTCGCCCAGGCTGGAGTGCAGTGGCACAATCTCGGTTCACTGCAACCTCTGCCTCCCGGGTTGAAACGACTCTCCTGCCTCAGCCTCCTGAGTAGCTGAGATGACAGGCACCTGCCACCTCGCCTGGCTAATCTTTGTATTTTTAGTAGAGACGGGGTTTCGCCACGTTGGCCAGGCTGGTCTCGAACTCCTGACCTCACGTAATCTGCCCACCTCAGGCTCCCAAAGTGCTGGGATGACAGGCGTGAGTCATTGGCACCTGGTCCTTATCTCATTATGTTTCCATTTTTTTTTTTTTTTTTTTTGAGACAGAGTCTCACTCTGTCACCCAGGCTGGAGCGCAGTGGCGCGATCGAGGCTCACTGCAACCTCCGTCTCCCAGTTTGAAGCGATTCTCCTACTTCAGCCTCGAGTATCTGGGACCACAATTGCCCGCCAACACACCCGGCTAATTTTTGTATTTTTCGTAGAGATGAGATTTCACCATGTTGTCCAGGCTGGTCTCTAACTCCTGATCGCAAAGGATCTGCCCACTTCATCCTCCCAAAGCCTTCTTTTTGAGTTTGAAAATCAGTCTCAGAGGCTGGAATGCGATTTTCTGAAATGTCCGTTTCCAGTCATTCATTCATTGACTGCTTCATTCATTCGTTTCATAAGTGAGTGTTGGTGGCCGGGCGCGGTGGCTCGGGCCTGTCATCCCAGCACTTTGGGAGGCCGAGGCAGGCGGATCATGAGGTCAAGAGAACGAGACCAGCCTGGCCAACATGGTGAAACTCCATCTCTACTAAAAATACAAAATATTAGCCAGGCGTGGTGGTGCACACGTGTAGTTGCAGCTACTCAGGAGGCTGAGGCAGGAGAATCGCTTGAACCCGAGACGCAGAGGTTGCAGTGAGCTGAGATTGCACCACTGCACTCCAGCCTGGGCAACAGAGCGAGACTCCATCTCAATATATATATAAAATATATATATTTTTCCCTTCCACCCCGTGGAGGAGTAGACTAATAAATAAATATATGCGTAACTGCCAGGTACAAGACAATGTGCCCGGGATGGTCTATTAGCGCCAAATCTAGACAGATGAGGTTAATCATATTTCCAAGAGCTGTTTTATTGTATTAGGAGTGATTAAGCACGGCCTCAGCCCCTGGATGAGACATCCGCTGGAAATATAAACAGGAAATATAAAACAAGGAGACCTTGTCTGTGCATTTTCATGTGAGCCGTTAGCGAGGCACACACGGCAGTTGTGAGAACGTTAGGGGAACCCCGAGTTGCTGCCCTGCTGGTTGTGGGGTTTGCAAACAGAGCAAGAGAGGCAGGGATTGCTAAGAGAGGGCTCTGGGCAGCTGGGGTAGGAAGGTTGTGTGGGGCAGCTGGGGCCATTCCTTGGGCATCTATGGGAAGAAAGTGTCTGAATAGCAGGTGTAACAGGCTCATCGTAACTAGGTGACCTGTGTGTTGAGACCCTCCACCTTGATTTAGGTCCAAGCTGACTTCTTTTTCTTTTGAGACAGACTCTCACTCTGTCGCCCAGGCTGGAGTGCAGTGGCACAATCTCGGTTCACTGCAACCTCTGCCTCCCGGGTTGAAACGACTCTCCTGCCTCAGCCTCCTGAGTAGCTGAGATGACAGGCACCTGCCACCTCGCCTGGCTAATCTTTGTATTTTAGTAGAGACGGGGTTTCGCCACGTTGGCCAGGCTGGTCTCGAACTCCTGACCTCACGTAATCTGCCCACCTCAGGCTCCCAAAGTGCTGGGATGACAGGCGTGAGTCATTGGCACCTGGTCCTTATCTCATTATGTTTCCATTTTTTTTTTTTTTTTTGAGACAGAGTCTCACTCTGTCACCCAGGCTGGAGCGCAGTGGCGCGATCGAGGCTCACTGCAACCTCCGTCTCCCAGTTTGAAGCGATTCTCCTACTTCAGCCTCGAGTATCTGGGACCACAATTGCCCGCCAACACACCGGCTAATTTTGTATTTTTCGTAGAGATGAGATTTCACCATGTTGTCCAGGCTGGTCTCTAACTCCTGATCGCAAAGGATCTGCCCACTTCATCCTCCCAAAGCCTTCTTTTTGAGTTTGAAAATCAGTCTCAGAGGCTGGAATGCGATTTTCTGAAATGTCCGTTTCCAGTCATTCATTCATTGACTGCTTCATTCATTCGTTTCATAAGTGAGTGTTGGTGGCCGGGCGCGGTGGCTCGGGCCTGTCATCCCAGCACTTTGGGAGGCCGAGGCAGGCGGATCATGAGGTCAAGAGAACGAGACCAGCCTGGCCAACATGGTGAAACTCCATCTCTACTAAAAATACAAAATATTAGCCAGGCGTGGTGGTGCACACGTGTAGTTGCAGCTACTCAGGAGGCTGAGGCAGGAGAATCGCTTGAACCCGAGACGCAGAGGTTGCAGTGAGCTGAGATTGCACCACTGCACTCCAGCCTGGGCAACAGAGCGAGACTCCATCTCAATATATATATAAATAAATAAAGGGAGTGTTTGCAGAATCCATCAAAAGGCACATGAGTTGACACCCCGCTCATGCCCCTGGGGTCCTGTTTACACATCCTGGGAAACACCGAAGAGCATGTGCTTTAAGGAAGAAGGGGTATCTCGTTCAGGAGCCCAGGAGAGAGAACAGCCCAGCGCTTGGGTCGCTGTGGCTGGGGAAGGCAGTGCTGGGGCTGCGGTGGTAAAGTCAATGGTGTCTGCCAGGTGGTGGAGGAAATGCAAAGTGGGAGGCAGGTGCATTCTGGAAACGCAGACAGCTGGATCTCCTGAGGACAGACACCAGGGTTGGAGGTGCCTAGTCCTTGGATAGGTGTGGCTGTGGAAGGCCGTGCTGGGACTGCAGTGGCAAAGACAAGGGCCTCTGTCAGGTGGTGGAGGAAATGCAAAGTGGGAGGCAGGTGCATTCTGGTAACGCAGACAGCCAGATCTCCTGAGGACAGACACCAGGGTTGGAGGTGCCTAGTTCTTGGATAGGTGTGGCTGTGGAAGGCGGTGCTGGGACCGCGGTGGCAAAGACAAGGGCGTCTGCCAGGTGGTGGAGGAAATGCAAAGTGGGAGGCAGGTGCAATCTGGAAACTCAGACAGCCGGATCTCCTGAGGACAGAAAGCAAGGCTGGAGGTGCCTAGTCCTTGTATAGGTGTGGCTGTGGAAGGCCGTGCTGGGACTGCAGTGGCAAAGACAAGGGCCTCTGTCAGGTGGTGGAGGAAATGCAAAGTGGGAGGCAGGTGCATTCTGGAAACGCAGACAGCTGGATCTCCTGAGGACAGACACCAGGGTTGGAGGTGCCTAGTCCTTGGATAAGTGTGGCTGTGGAAGGCGGTGCTGGGACTGCGGTGGCAAAGACAAGGGTGTGTACCAGGTGGAAGAGGAAGCAGAAAGTTAGAGTCAGGTGCGTTCTGCAAACACAGGAAGCTGGATCTCCTGAAAACAGAAGCCAGGGTCACAGGTATCACGGTGCATCTTGCTCGTCTTTCTCAGCATCTTTTATTCTTTTTAACTTTTGATTATTTATTAGACTTTAAGTTCTGGGTACATGTGCAGAACGTGCAGGTTAGTGACACAGGTATACACGTGCCATGTTGGTTTGCTGCGCCCATCAACCTGTCATCTACATTAGGTATTTCTCCTAATGCTCTCCCTCCTCTAACCCCACAACCCTTACAGGCCCTGGTGTGTGATGTTCCCCTCCCTGTGTCCATGTGTTCTCATTGTTCACCTCCCACTTATGAGTGAGAACATGTGGTGTTTGGTTTTCTGTTCCTGTGTGAGTTTGCTGAGAATGATGATTTCCAACTTCATCCATATCCCTGCAAAGGACATGAACTCATCCTTTTTCATGGCTGCATAGTATTCCATGGTGTCTGTGCCACATGTTCTTCATCCAGTCTCATTGATGGACATTTGGGTTGGTTCCAAGTCTAGGTTTTAAGCCCCACATGCATTAGGTATGTGTCTTAATGCTATCCCTCCCCTAGCCCCACACCCCCCAACAGGCCCCGGTGTGTGACGTTCCCCTCCCTGTGTCCAGGTGTTCTCATTGTTCAACTGCCACTTATGAGTGAGAACATGCGGTGTTTGCTTTTCTGTTCTTGTGTTAGTTTGCTGAGAAGGATGGTTTCCAACTTCACCCATGTCCCTGCAAAGGACAGGAACTCATCCTTTTTCATGGCTGCATAGTATTCCATGGTGTCTATGTGCCATGTTTTCTTCATCCAGTCTCATTGATGGACATGTGGGTTGGTTCCAAGTCTAGGTTTTAAGCCTCACATGCATTAGGTATGTGTCTTAATGCTATCCCTCCCCAGCCCCCACCCCCCAACAGGCCCTGGTGTGTGACGTTCCCCTCCCTGTGTCCATGTGTTCTCATTGTTCAACTCCCACTTATGAGTGAGAACATAGTTATAGTTTCCAACTTCACCCATGTCCCTGCAAAGGACATGAAGTCATCCTTTTTCATGGCTGCATAGTATTCCATGGTGTCTATGTGCCACATTTTCTTTATCCAGTCTGTCACTGATGGGTATTTGGGTTGGTTCACAATAGCTAAGTCTCAGCATCTTATGCAGGTGTGCGTCTATGCCCTTTTCGATGACTATATGGGAACAGAGGTGGGTCCTTCATTCCCTATTTTCCTCCCTGGGGCTAGCCCAGAGATGGGTGACAGGGAGCCACCGCAGAGAGTTCATTGTGTCGGGAAGGACGCTTCCCACTTCTACGACACCCTAGACCCCTAGTACTCTGGGAGCTGCTGACGCACCCAGCCCTGATGCCCGCCCACCTCCAGACTTTGGTTTACTGGGGTGATCTGTTCTCTTTCTGCTTAAGATGGTGAGAGTGGGTTTCGGTCCTAACTTTAGCAGGAGTGGCACAGGTAATTTAGGGAGAGGTGCGAGGTGAGAGACATCAGAAGGGTCCTCCAGAGTGGACGGGGGTTTACCCGACACAGATGAGAGGCGTTGTGACTCCCAGAGGAACCGAACGCAATTCAAGACTTTCCTGAATCAGGGTCTGACGGAGTGAAGGAGGGAAGGGATGACCACAGACTTCTCCCAGAGTCTGAGGCAGTGGAGGAGGGAAGGGATGACCACAGACTTGTCAGGAACAATTGATTGGAGAATATGGAACCCTGTTCCAAAGGAAAATACAGGATTTAATTCCAAAAGTTTCTTGTCACGTTTTCATCAGCTGATCAATACATAACCTTATTGAATGTGAATTTCTGTTGAAAGAAAGCCTATTTCACAGATATTGTTGATACATTAACAATGAACTGACAGCCAGTCACACTATAGCTCATACCGAACAAAACTTGTCTAAAACACGTATTTTCTCTATAAGGTACATCACAGCCTTCTTGCACTATGCAATGCTAGACAGTACAACAAACACAGCAATGCAAAAAAAAAAAAAAAGTGACACTAAATAAACCACAAAAAGGCCCTTGTTTACAGTATGAATGGAACAAAAAGAAAGGGCCTCCCTTGGCTCAGCCTCATCTGCACATGTCTACAAATAAAGGCAAAAGTGTCACGGTATTGAATTTGGGGTTACCAAAACATTTTAGTGACTAACTGATTTTTTTGTTTTGTTTTGTTTTGAGACACAGTCACGCTCTGTCACCCAGGCTGGAGTGCAGTGGTGCGATCTTGGCTCACTGCAGCCTCCACCCCACAGGTTCAAGTGATTCTTTTGCCTCAGCCTCCCAAGTAGCTGGGATGACAGGTGCACACCACCATGCCTGGCTAATTTTTGTATTTTTAGTAGAGACGGAGTTTCTTCATTTTGGTCAGGCTGGTCTCAAACTCCTGACCTCAGGTGTTTCACCCGTCTCTGCCTCTCAAAGTGCTGAAATCACAGGTGTGAGCCACCGCACCTGGCTGTGAGTAGGTGATTTTGTAAATACAGAATCTCCCAACCATGAGAATTGACTGTTTTTTAATCTCCTTATTTACAGTCTTTGTTTCATTATATTTTTAGGTGTGCGTCTTCTAAGCAGCAAGTACTTTTATTTAAATGTGCACTGACAGTCTCTGCATTTTAATTGAAGCATTTAGGTGATTTACGTTTAATGGAATCATGGAGGTCTTGGAGGTTCAGTCCAACATTATAGTCTGGCAAAATAAATAAACAAGCAAGAAGAACCCTGCTGAAAGATGGAGTGAAAGAAGTGGGGTTTAGGAACTGGGTATTTGATGGGCACTGCAGGTAGGTTCTTGTTGAAAGGAAGGATTTCTGTGTGTGTGTGTGTGTACACGACTGCACATGTGTGTAAGATGTGTGATGATGTGTTTGCATGCATGTACCTGCACTTCTAAGAGCTGTGAGTATGGACATGTGTGTGCATGTGTGACAGGTGTGTGTGTTTGTGTGTGTAAGAGAGATGTACATGCATACGTGTGCTCATGCATGTGTGTGTGAGTCTCTGTGTCTGTTTAATGAGCACGGACAGTGATGCAATCTCAGACCACACTCAAGGTGGTCCCCTTGCGTCCTGAGATGGTCAGGTATCATCTGGTAAAAGGGTCATGGTAGCAGTAAATTAGATTCATGCTACAGGTGAGCAGCTGATGCAGTGGTGGTGGGAACACGTCTACAGTCCTCTGTATTGGGGGAAGGAAGGACGGTGCCTCTAGAGATACTCAGCCCAAAAAATAACAACTTCCCAGGCAAGAGGGAACTAGGCAAGAATGTGATGACGCACGCCTTCCAATATGTAAAAGTCTACCATGAGAAAATCTGATTCTCTCTGCTCTTAATACACCAAAGCACGAGGTAAACCGTGACGCACTCCAGGAGACCAATTTCAGGTTAATATGGAAGAAGTGATGTCTCAATGCCAAGGTCGTGTGAGGGTGAAATGGCTTTGCATGAGAAGGCGAGTTTCCTTCCACTGGACATCCCTAAGCGTCCCCTGGAGTCCCACCCGGAGAAAACCAAAGGCAGGTTCCAACCAAGGGTCACACGCTGGGCTTCACAACCGTGCACGTTCCTGGTAAGTCTTGGAGTCTGTAAGACGTCAGGGGGCTGCCTCCTGGGCCAGCTTCCTCTCTGCCTGTCCAAGGATGCCAAATGGATCACTCCAACATGGAAAATGCGTCTTTGCATCAGTGTGGGCCACAGAACGTCTCCAGTGGAAAGAAAAACCTCATCATCCCAGGCAGGGACTTGGCACGTACACCCTACCGTGAATGTTTGGACAATATTGTCTTAACCTCCATTCCCACGTTATACATAATTCGTCCCCAGTGGACATAAAACCGTTCGTAACAATGCAAAAAATGCTTGTTCTCGTAGCTCAATTGCAGTCAAAAAAAAAAAAAAAAAAGGATCCTGAAAGATTGAATTTTCTTTTCTTACGATACATTCAGAAGTGCGGTGCAGAATAATGAAGCCGTATTATTTTCCATAAACGTCTGCATTTTTTTTTTCTGGGAAAACCCCAAGGGTCCTCTACGTTGAATGCAAAGCTGGGTCTAGCTTGAGATTTGGCAAAAAGCCGTTTAACGCAGAAGGGGCCAAGCGGCAGGGGATCCTCAGGTCCCACCACAAATGGCTCAGCGCAATTTAGAGGACGAGAGGGAAGCCTTTTGTAATTTCAATGAAGGATTAAGAAAATATAATAGCAATTGCGAGGTGGGAAAAAAAATCTTTTTTTTTTTGTTTCAAAAATCCGTCAAGAGGAGTTTAGAAACGAGAAGAGATTGGAAGGGGAAGCGTTATTTATTTAATTTTTGTTTTGTTTTGCCTTTAAGAGGGATTCTCACTGGGTCACCCAGGCTGGAGTGCAACCTTGGCTCGCTGCAACCTCTGCCTCCCAGGCTCAGGTGATTCTCCTGCCTCAGCCTCCCAAGGAACTGGGATTACAGGCACCCGCCACCATACCCAGCTAATGTTCATAGTTTTAGTAGAGACGGGGTTTCGCCGTGTTGGCCAGGCTGGTTTCGAACTCCTGACCTCAAGTGATCCGCCTGCCTCAACTTCCCAAAGTGCTGGGATTACTGGCCTGACTTAATTTTTTATTTTATTTTATTTTATTTTATTATACTTTAAGTTCTAGGGTACATGTGCACAACATGCAGGTTTGTTCCATATGTATCCATGTGCCATGTTGGTGTATCCTGAGCTTGTAGCACACTGGTCTTTGGGGGCACATGGTAATCATAAGGAATAATTTTTAAAGTTTTTTTTTTAAATTTATCAATGATGATGGGTATATAATAGTTGCATATATTTATGAGATACGTGTGCCTTTTTTTTTTTTTTTTTTGAGACAGAGTCTCACTGTGTCACCCAGGCTAGAGTGCAGTGGCACAATCTTGGCTCACTGTAACATCTGCCTCCCGGGTTCAAGCGATTCTCCTGCCTCAGCCTCCTGAGTAGCTGGGATGACAGGCGCCTGCCACTGCCCCCAGCTAATTTTTGTATTTTTAGTAGAGATGGGGTTTCACCATCTTGGCCAGGCTGGTTTTGAACTCCTGACCTTGTGATCCACCTGTCTCAGCCTCCCAAAGTGCTGGGATGACAGACGTGAGCCGCCGCACCCAGCCACACGTGCTGTTTTGACACAAGCATACAATGTATCATGATCAAACCACCATAACTGGAATATTTACCACCTCAAGCATTTATCATTTCATTGTGTGAGAAGCATTTATCATTTTATTTCAGGATGTCAATTCTACTGTTTTCGTTATTGTAAAACATACAATCAGTTATCGTTAAGCAGAGTCATCTTATTGTGTGCTACCAAATAAGAGGTCCTTTTCATTCTACCTAACCTCATTTTTAATTTTTTGAAATTATACTTGGAGTTCTGGGGTACAGGTGCAGAACGTGCAGGTTAGTTACACAGGTGTACACGTGCCACGGGGGTTCGCTGCACCCATCAACCCATCATCTACATTAGGTATTTCTCCTAATGCTCTCCCTCCCCTAGCCTCCACTTCCTGACAGGCCCCAGTGTGTGATATTCCCCTTCCTGTGTCCGTGTGTTCTCATTGTTCAATTCCCACTTATGAGTGAGAACATGCGGTGTTTGGTTTTCGGTTCTTGTGTGAGTTTGCTGAGAATGATGGTTTCCAGCTTCACTCATGTCCCTGCAAAGGACATGAACTCATCCTTTTTCATGGCTGCATAGTATTCCATGGTGTCTATGTGCCATGTTTTCTTCATCCAGTCTCATTGATGGACATGTGGGTTGGTTCCAAGTCTAGGTTTTAAGCCCCACATGCATTAGGTATGTGTCCTAATGCTCTCCCTCCCCTAGCCCCCACCCACCAACAGGCTCCGGTGTGTGATGTTCCCCTCCCTGTGTCCATGTGTTCTCATTGTTCAACTCCCACTTATGAGTGAGAACATGTGGTGTTTGGTTTTCGGTTCTTGTGTGAGTTTGCTGAGAATGATGGTTTCCAGCTTCATCCACGTCCCTGCAAAGGACATGAACTCATCCTTTTTTCTGGCTGCATAGTATTCCATTCCGTGTCTGTGCCATATTTTCTTTATCCAGTCAATCATAGCAATGTATATAGATATGGGGTATAAGGATATTTTTGTACCCATTACCATCTCTACTATTTCCTTCCTCCCTGCTCCTTTTCTCAGCCTTCGGTCACCATCCTCCTCCTCTCCCTGTCCCTGAGTTTAATTTTTTTGTTTAATTTTTAGCTCCCACACATGCGTGAGAACATGCAAAATGTGTCTCTCTGTGCCTGCTTATTTCACTGAACATAGTGACCTCCTCTTCCAACCATGTTGCAAATGACAGGATCTCATTATTTTTTTAGATGGAGTTTTGCTGTTGTTGCTCGGGCTGGAGTGCAACGGCTCAATCTGAGCTCACCGCAGCCTCCACCTCCTGGGTTCAAGCAATTCTCCTGCCTCAGCCTCCCGAGTAACTGGGATTACTGGCACCCACCACAGTGCCTAATTTCATTTTTTTTTTTTTTGAGTAGAGATGGGGTTTCTACATGTTGGTCAGGCTGGTCTCGAACTCCCAACCTCAAGTGATCCGCCTGCCTCAGCCTCCCAAAGTGCTGAGATAACAGGTGTGAGCCACCACATCTGGCCAGGGTCTCATTCTTTTTTTTTTTTTTTTTTTTTTCAGCTGAATACTATTTCCTTGTGATGGACAACTAAGAATTGTATATATTTCTAGGGCAGCATGCAATGTTTTAATATATGCATATGTTATGGAATGGTTAGATCAGGTTCCTTAACCAATGTATCACCTCACATCACGTGTCTTTTTTGGGAGGTGAGAGCATTTAAAATCGACTCATTCAGCAATTTCGAAAGACGCCATATGTTATTATTAACTAGGAGAATGAGAAAGAAGAAACGGATGAGAAGATTTCAGGGAAGCAGCAAACATAGTTGGAACTAACATCATTGACAGGTTATCAGAAACTACAACTCTGGGCAGGCGTGTTATCCCACGTCTGTAATCCCAGCACTTCAGGAGGCTGAGGTGGGTGGATCACCTGAGGTCAGGAGTTCAAGACCAGCCTGGCCAACATGGTGAAACCTCATCTCTACTAAAAATACAAAAATTAGCTGCACGTGATCATGCACACCTGTAGTCCCAGCTACTCGGGAGGCTGAGGCAGGAGAATTCACTTGAAGGTGGGAGGTGGAGGTTGCAGTGAGCAGAGATCACGCCACTGCACTCCAGCCTGGGCAACAGAGTGAGACTCTGTCTCAAAAAAGAAAAACTGCAGGCCGGGCACCGTGGCTCATGCCTGTCATCTCAGCACTTTGGGAGGCCAAGGCGGGCGGGTCACGAGGTCGGGAGATCGAGACCATCCTGGCTAACACGGTGAAACCCCATCTCTACTAACACAAAAAATGAGCCAGGCATGGTGGCAGGTGCCTGTAGTCCCAGCTGCTTGGGAGGCTGAGGCAGGAGAATGGTGTGAACCCGGGAGGCGGAGCTTGCAGTGAGCTAAGATCGCACCACTGCACTCCAGCCTGGGCAACAGAGTGAGACTCCATCTCAAAAAAAAAAAAAAAAAAAAGAAACTGCAAGTTTAAACAAAACGACTTACTGTATAACCAATTTTACCATAGGCCAATTAATATAAACAAGAGTTAAATTCCTGCAGCATATAATAAGTCCTTTTGCTTATAGCTGCTGCTTTCAAGAACTCATTTGTGATATTAAGTGAGAAGTTACTGTATATGGAAATTATATATTTATTATTATACCTTTTGTATACATATTATATATTGTGTATATCCACATGTCTTTAAATAAATGTATATACATGTTTCTGTATCTAACAATGTCTATTATATGTATTTTATACATATGTCTGTATCTATTTAAATATACATATGTGTCCTTTAGGTTGGTGCAAAAGTTAATGGCCAAAAACTCAAATTACTTTTGCACTAGCCTAATATTTATATATAATTTTTATTTAGGTTTTTTTGTGATATTAAGTGAGAAGCTACTGTATATGGTAATTGTATATTTATTATACTTTTTGTATACATATTATATATTGTGTATATCCATATGTCTTTAAGTAAATGTATATATATGTTTCTGTATCTAATGATGTTTATTACATGTATTTTATACATGTGTGTATGAATATCTATTTAAATATACATATGTATCAATTAGGTTGGTGCAAAAGTTAATGGCAAAAACTGAAATTACTTTTGCACTGGCCTAATATTTACACATAATTTTTGTTTAGGTTTTTTGTGATGTTAAGTGAGAAGTTACTGTATATGGAAATTATATATTTATTATACCTTTTGTATACATATTATATATTGTGTATATCCATATGTCTTTAAATAAATGTATATATATGTTTCTGTATAATGATGTCTATTACATGTATTTTATACGTGTATGTATCTATTTAAATATACGTATGTATCCATTAGGTTGGTGCAAAAGTTAATGGCAAAAACTCAAATTACTTTTGAACTGACCTAATATTTATATATAATTTTTATTTAGGTTTTTTGTGATATTAAGTGAGAAATTACTGTATAAGGAAATTCCATATTTATTATAGCTTCTTATATATTGTATATTGTGTATATCCATATGTCTTTAAATAAATGTATATATATATATGTTTCTGTATCTAACAATGTCTATTATATGTATTTTATACATATGTCTGTATCTATTTAAATATACATATGTATCCATTAGGTTGGTGCAAAAGTTAATGGCAAAAACTCAAATTACTTTTGCACTGACCTAATATTTATATATATTTTTATTTAGGTTTTAATTCTATTGATACAGATTTTATTATATCGATCATTGATATAGATTTCCTGTATTTACAGAAATCGCCATGTACACATATATCTTTTAGATTCGTATATGTATATTATAGACATACGTATGCTTTTCTACATACATGCATAGCTTTATACAGACATCTCTGGAAACAGACTTCATTTAACATTAAGTGAGCAGATGATGAAAAAAAAAAAACTGTTTAAAAAGAAACCCGAGCCACTTTTTTTTTTCTTCCTTCTGAGTTGGACTACACGTGTTTCAGTAACAGGGTGCTTTGAAGAAAAGATATTTTTGAAAAGTTGCGGTTCGTCTGGCTTGTATGAAAGATGGACATTGGAGGGAAGTGACATATTTTCCTTAGAATGCCTCCCTCAGCAACTTCTTGGGAGATGTTTAGTAGGTGTTACGGGAGAGACAGCAAAAGCACCTCGGCCGAGCGATTATTTCGGTGTGTTTATGCAGAGGCTGCTCATTTTAAATAACTAGAGTTTATACCGACCTGCCCGAGGAGGAAGAAGGAACGGTTTGTCATTCCATAAGCTTTCCCTGGGGCTGTCTGCATTTTTAAAATACAAGTCTAACCAAGATCTCCAAGAGGCATCTGAAAAATGTTTTTATGTGTGGAGAAACCATTCATTGCTCCCTGGTTGGAGAACTCAAAAATAGATGAGGGCCTTTCTGAAGCTTTCCCAAAAAATCCCTCTTGGGCTAAAAGTAACATTCGGTGGAGAAAAGAATAGGTAAGCATACAATACTGAAAGGTAAGCATACAATACTGAAAGGTAAGCATACAATACTGAAAGAGAGGCTTCTGCATGACACGATCACGTACCTCTTAAGAACTGCCTGGTTATCATAACACGAAAGTTCTATTTCTGGTAACTTTTAGAAACCCTTTGGGATGATGGGGACACTTAGAACTGTTGTGGTCATTCTCCAAGCTGAGATTTGGTGCATCTCCCATCACAATCTCATTTACAAAGAGCTCACCCTGCTGTTTTTGGCAACAAAGTGGGATCCTTTGTGTGTATTTTTCTTAAATCAGCTTTTACTAAAGAGAGCTAGGCCCGTCCCTACGTTACCAAAACAGGAATAGTTTCATACCACGATGCCTTTCTTGCAGCGTTTCATCCTGAAGCAGGACACTTTCTGCTTCTTTTGACCTTTCAGCTGTCTGGCCTGAGGTGACTTTATTTTAATGCTGCATTAAGAGTCAGTCTTGGCCGTTTTTGGGAATCAGAAACCAAGAATGAGAATCTGAATGTGGAGAAAAATGTGACACAGGAAATATGTTCGTCTGTTACGTATATTTTAAAAGTTGAAAAAAGAAGTGCTTTGCACAAAAAAATGTAAAATATATATAATATATACAATCATATATTATCTATTATATCTCATATATAAAATATATGATATATATCTCATATATAAAATATATGATATATTTATATAATATATAATTAATATATTTATATAATATAAATATAATATATATAAAATATATGATATATATCTTATATAAAATATATATGAATATATATGAATATGTGGATATATAATATATAAAATATATGAATATATATAAAATATATATTATATATAATGTATATATCATATAAAAATATATATGAATATATAATATATAAATAGATAAAAATATTAAAAATATATGATATATATCATATATAAAATATATGAATATATAATATAAAAATATATGAATATATAAAATATATGATATATATCATATATTATATATAAATATATATGAATATGTGAATATATGTAATATATAGGAATATATATAATATATGATATAGAATATATAATATATATAATATATGATATATATCTCAAAGAGGCAAAAATGGTAGTTTTATTTTCCTGTCAAGCTGCTGCTTCTATAGAATTATAAGCCATTCTAAGGAAACGAGGAGAATTCTTAAAATCATCATCATCAAGGGACCCGGTGTCTCTTTTGGAACTGAAAACCCAGCGAAGCTGAGAAACAAATTGAGCCGTTGGGACGTTCGTACTTGGTTTCACTTTTGCTGATGATATCACCGGAACCCCTTTCATACTTAACAAATTATGCAAGGTTACTGGTGTTCAATCTTGATTAGATCATGTAAGAATGAGAAAAACAGGCAAAGTCATGTTTCTGGAAAGCTATAGGATTTCCAGCGTGAGCCCACGTTGACCCCAGTTCGTTCCTTGTGGGATGAAGTTTTTAACCGTCTTTCCCTGTGTCTCTTTCCTGTGGATTTTTTTTTCCTCCAGTTCTACTCTACTGAAATCTCTCTCCCTGGCTTCCAGATACCTTAGGCTTTTCCAAGTAATTTTATATTTTGGACAGTGAGGTTAGAATTTCTCAAGCCCAGCTGGAAAATTCGCCATCTGGATTTGTCTTTCCTTTACGCGGGTCCAAGACGAGTGTGTCTCTGAAATGTTTGTACTATGATTAAACATGAGTTTTACGTATTTAAACCACCTCCGACGGTATATTCAGTTTTCCTTTTTTTGAGATGGGGTCTTACTCTTGCGGCCCAGGCTGGAGCGCAGTGGGGGTGATCTGGGCTCACCGCAACCTCCGCCTCCCGGGTTCAAGCAATTTTTGTGTCTCAGCTTCCAGAGTGGCTGGGACGACAGGCACACACCATCCAGCTAATGTTTGTATTTTTAATAGAGACGGGATTTCACCATGTTGGCCAGGCTGGTCTGGAACTCCTGACCTCAAGGGATCCGCCCACCTCGGCCTCCCAATGTGTTAGGATTACAGGCGTGAGCCACCAGGCTGGTCTAGAACTCCTGACCTCAGGGGATCCACCCGCCTCGGCCTCCCAATGTGTTGGGATGACAGGCATGAGCCACCACGCCTGGCTAATTTTTTGTATTTTTAGTAGAGACGGGGTTTCACCATGTTGGCCAGGCTGGTCTCGAACTCCTGACCTCAGGGGATCCGCCCGCCTTGGCCTCCCAAAGTGCTGGGATTACTGGTGTGAGCCACTGTGCCCGGCCTAATTTTTGTTTTTGTAGGTATCACCACCTGAATATTGGCTTTGGTTTAATCACTTTTTCTGTCCCCTCTTCCTTATATCCTACCTCCACGTCTCCACTCAGCAACCCCAATTTTGACTGTTGGTTTTGTGTTTTGAGACGGAGTCTCGCTCTGTCACCAGGCTGGAGTACAGTGACGCAATCTTGGCTTACCGCAACCTCCGCCTCCCGGGTTCAAGCAATTCTTGTGTCTCAGCTTCCAGAGTGGCTGGGACGACAGGCACACCCCATCCAGCTAATTTTTGTATTTTTAATAGAGACGGGATTTCACCATGTTGGCCAGGCTGGTCTGGAACTCCTGACCTCAGGGGATCCGCCCACCTCGGCCTTCTCAAAGTGCTGGGATTACAGGTGTGAGCCACCACGCCTGGCCAATTTTTGTATTTTTAGTAGAGACGGGATTTCACCATGTTGGCCAGGCTGGTCTCGAACTCCTGACCTCAGGGGATCCGCCTGCCTTGGCCTCCCAGTGTTTTGGGATGACAGGCACCTGCCACCACGCCTGGCTAATTTTTGTATTTTTAGCAGACACGGGCTTTGGCCACATTGACCAGGTTGGTCTCAAACTCCTGACCTCGTGATCTGCCCGTCTCCGCCTCCCAAAGTGCTGGGATGACAGGCGTGAGCCACTGGTCTGCAACCCCAGTTTTTAAGAATTTGTAAAATGCCCAGCTGCATCTTTTATATTTTTATTTTGTCTTCCAGCCTCTCTTGCATGTAAAGACGGCCAAAGAAGGTCGTTCAAGTCAGCACAGCCTCCTCCATTGACAGAGTTGCCAAAGTACGGCAAGCGCTGTGTATCTTGGATTTGTCTGTCACCCCTAAAGGAAGCATCACCACAGGTCCTGCACTAGAAGCCCAAGAAGGCGTTCTGTGTGCTCTTTGCAAAGGTCAGGTACGTCTGGAGGGTGTGTGGTTAGCACTTAGCTGGCCAAGGATACGTTTGCAGAGTCGGGAGTATTATTCTCATCTCCTCAACTTTCTTTCTCTCTCTCTTTCTTTCTTTCTTTCTTTCTTTCTTTCTTTCTTTCTTTCTTTCTTTCTTTCTTTCTTTCTTTCTTTCTTTCTTTCTTTCTTTTTCTTTCTTTCTGTCTTTCTTTCTCTTTCTTTCTCTCTTTCTCTTTCTTTCTTCTTTCTCTCTTTCCTTCCTTCCTTCCCTTTCTTTCTCTCTCTCTCTCCTTCCCTTCCTTCCTTCCTTTTCTTTCTTTCCTTCTTTTTTCTTTCTCTTTCTCCTTCTTTCCTTCCCTTTCTTTTTCTTTCTCTCTTTCCTTCCTTCCTTCTTTCTTTCTTTCTCTCTCTCTTTCTTTCTTCCTTTCTTCTTTCTTTCTCTCTCTTTCCTTTCTTCTTTCCTTCCTGTTCTTTCTCTCTCTCTCGTTCCTTCCCTTCCTTCCTTCCTTCTTTCCTTTTCTTTCTTTCTGTCTTTCATTCTTCTTTCTTTCTCTCTCCTTCCTTCCTTCTTTCCTTTCTCTTTCTCTTTCTTTTTTCTTTCTTTCTTTCTTCTTTCTTTCTCTCTTTCCTTTCTTCCTTCCCTTTCTTTCTCTGTCTCTCCTTCCTTCCCTTCCTTCCTTCCTTCTTTCCTTTTCTCTTTCTTTCTTTCTTTTTTCTTTCTCTCTCTCCTACCTTCCTTCCCTTTCTTTCTCTCTCTCTTTCCTTCCTTCCTTCCTTCCTTCCTTCCTTCCTTCCTTCCTTCCTTCCTTCCTTCCTTCCTTCCTTCCTTTCTCTTTCTCTCTTTTCTCTCTCTCTCTCTCTTTCTTTCTCTCTTTCTTTCTTTCTTTTGATAGAGTTTCACTGTTGTCCCCCAGGCTGGAGTGCAGTGACGCAATCTCGGCTCACTGCAACCTCCGCCTCCTGGGTTCAAGTGATTCTCCTGCCTCAGCCTCCTGAGTAGCTGGAACTACAAGCATGCACCACCGGGCCCAGCTAACTTGTATTTTTTTTTTTTTTTTTTTGAGATGGAGTCTCACTGCAAGCTCCGCCTCCCGGGTTCACACCATTCTCCTGCCTCAGCCTCCCGAATAGCTGGGACTACAGGTGCCTGCCACCACGTCCGACTAATTTTTTTTTTTTTTTGCATTTTTAGTAGAGAAGGGATTTCACCTTGTTAGCCAGGATGGTCTCGATCTCCTGACCTCATGATCCAGCCGCCTCAGCCTCCCAAAGTGCTGGGATGACAGCTGTAAGCCACCGTGCCCGGCCAACTTTTCTATATTTTTTGTAGAGATGGGGTTTCACCATGTTGGTCAGGCTGGTCTTGAACTCCTGACTTCAAATGATGCACCCGCCTCGGCCTCCCAAAGTGCTGGGATGACAGGCGTGAGCCACCGCGCCCGGCCCAAAGCACCCAAGTTTAATTCAGAGGTGACACAGCAAGACTTGGGGGTCTTCCAGGTTTGGGGGTCTTCCATCCAGCCTCTGGGAACGCTGTCTCCATGGAGGTGTCCGATGAAGTTGGGAAGGTGGAAATTCACGGCCAGTCTCATGGTGGATATCAGGAAACTTGGACGAAAGGTCGGGGCCCACAGGGGGTTGGAAGGTCAAATCTGTGCAACTTCAGACAAAAGCTTGGATGGAAGCTGGTTCTCTGGCGCTGGCTGAACACTTTGGCTGGATAGAGCAGACAGAATCTCATCGGTTTTTCATCTGACTTTTGCTCCTGGGGCTTCAGGAGGGGCAGAAACAAATACGAAGCAGCTTCTACCAGGGGCAGCAACATCTCTCTGGAATAGTTTTCTTTCTTCATCCTGTTTCCAGAGTAAGGTAAAAAAAAAAAAATAAGTTCCCAGGGGTGGGAACACGGAGCCTGGGACCTGCATGGTTTTTCCTTGCCACCTGCTCAGGGCCCTACGTCCTGTGGGCTGGCTCGTAATGACTTTCTCGTTAAGAAAGTAATCCAGCTCACGCCTGCCATCCCAGCACTTTGGGAGGCCGAGGCGGGTGGATTACGAGGTCAGGAGTTCGAGACCAGCCTGGCCAACATGGTGAAACCCCGTTTCTACTAAAAATACAAACATTACAGGCGGTGGCAGGTGCCTGTCATCGCAGCTACTCAGGAGGCTGAGGCAGGAGAATCACTTGAACTTGGGAGGCAGAGGTTGCAGTGAGCCGAGATCGTGCCACTGCACTCCAGCCTGGGAGACAGAGCAAGACTCTGTCAAAAAAAAAAAAAAAAAGGAAGAAGAAAAAGAAGGCAGTCTAAGGAGTGAGTATATCAAGCCTTGGGTTTGAGGGTTAATCTTCCTCTTTATCTGTGGCTCTGCAGAAGAGGGTACACACCTTCCTGAAACCCCAAGGCAGAGATGTGTGTGTTCGCCAGAGGAACTGTGGAGTCCCTTTTTTATTCTACTTGTCACACACACAGGGTGACTTAAAAATAGCGTTTGCATCTGAAATGCTTCCATACGTCTTCCTGAAATAGTCCAGATTTCCCCAAACCGTTGCAAGGAGCTGGATTCAAACTCCAGCCATCAATTCTACCGTTGACGGGGCAGGGCACTAATGCATTCTTTCGAAGAGAACTTGGCACAACTAATCAGGTATGAGAAGTTGTCCCTTAAAAAAAAAAAAACAAAACACATTTCCCTTTTAGATGCTTTAAGGGGCTCCCCCGGTCCCCAGGCATGTCTGTAATTTCCCGTAATTTGGCTTTACGTCTCAATATGCTTGAATTGGATTAAGGAAAATAATCAATGTTCTCAATACGGTATTTACTTGTAATATTTTCAGTGCGCCGTGAGTTAGTCTCCCCGAGATGAAAGATGATTTTGAAAATTGCTATAGGTAATGATTTTTTATAGCTTAATTTAGATTATATTGAAAATTATGAAGGGAGGAGAAAAAAAAACCAACAGCCCAGAACTGCCTCTACCTTATTAAACATCTCCACGTTTTTGCAATTTAAATACTACACTCAGCCATATATTTTCCGCATTTCTATTTCAACGATAAGCATTAATAACATGGTAATATCTTTATTTCCATACCGTTTCTTTAATACACCACGGGGAGCTGGAAGCCATGTTCACTCAATAATTATTTCCATTAGAACGAGCAGATTGTAGCCAAGGGCTCAAATTTCCTCTTGTGTGGTGAAAATCAGTCCTCCCTGCCTGCCGCCTTAAGTGAACAAGTGAAAAACACTCATGGGTTTAAAAAACAAATAGCACAGCTCCGTTTGCTTACAAGCCCATCTGTCCAACTTTTCTCTGGCTTTTGGGGATGTTTGTCTCCCCTTCTGCTGGGTTCCAGTTGTATCAGCAAGCTACCTCTGACCATCAGCAAATTAGAAACTCCTAACAGTGGGCTGGGCACAGTGGCTCACGTCTGTCATCCCAGCACTTTGGGAGGCTGAGGCGGGTGGATCACCTGAGGTCAGGAGTTCGAGACCAGCCTGGCCAACATGGTGAAAACCTGTCTCTACTAAAAATACAAAAATTAACCGGGCATGGTGGCAGGCGCCTGTAATCCAAGCTACTCGGGAGGCTGAGGCAGAAGAATCGCTTGAACCCAGGAGGTGGAGGTTGCAGTGAGCCGATATCACGCCATTGCATTCCAGCCTGGGCAACAAGAGTGAAATTCTATCTGAAAAATAAAAATAAATAAAGAAATAAAGAAAAGAAAAGAAAAAAAGAAACTCACACAGCATCTCCTCCTAGTGCCCATGCACTGGAATTCCAAGGAAACCACAGGGTGATCAGACAACCTGAACCAAGCAAGGCCTCCCCAACAGCTTGGATCTCAAGTTGAGTGACCCGGATGGGGGCTTGGGCAGGTCTGAGGGAGGTACAGCTACTGCCACTTAACAGAGAAGAGAGGCACCTGCTTGGAGCTACTTCCCTGCAAGTAGATAAAGCAATGCTTATTCCATAGAACCTCATGAAAAATGAAAATAGGATGGGCACGGTGGCTCATGCCTGTAATCCCAGCACTTTGGGAGGCTGAGGTGGGCGGATTACGAGGTCAAGAGATTGAGACCAGCCTGGTCAACATGGTGAAACCCTGTCTCTATGAAAAATATAAAAATTAGCTGGGCGTGGTGGTGTGTGCCTGTAGTCTCAGCTACTCAGAAGGCTGAGGCAGGAGAATTGCTGGAACTTGGGAGACAGAGGTAGGAGGAGAATTGCTTGAACCTGGGAGGCAGAGGTGGCTGTGAGCTGAGATCACGCCACTGCACTCCAGCCTGGGCAATGAGCGAGACTCCATCTCAAAAACAAAAAAATGAAAGAAAGAAAGAAAGAAAGAAAGAAAGAGAGAGAGAGAGAGAGAGAGAGAGAGAGAGAGAGAGAAAGAAAGAAAGAAAGAAAGAAAGAAAGAAAGAGAAAGAAAGAAAGAAAGAAAGAAAGAAAGAAAGAAAGAAAGAAAGAAAGAAAGAAAGAAAGGAAGGAAGGAAGGAAGGAAGGAAGGAAGGAAGGAAGGAAGGAAGGAAGGAAGGAAGGAAGGAAGGAAGGAAGGAAGATGAAAATGAGGTAGTCCCTTGCTAAAAAATCATTCGGGTTTTCAGCATGGCAATAAGAGAACATGATGCCAGGGGCAAGACCAAAGAAGGCAAGGCTGTGATCGTTATGCACATATCCATGAACATGGTATAACCGAACCCAGGTTGAGTGGCTCATGCCTTGGAAACCAATCTGGAGAGTTGGTGGGAGGAAAAGCAGGTTTATGCGGAGAGCTGCGAAACCCAGAATCTGGTGGACAAGAATCCTAGTGTACCTCCTTAAATAAGTACATATTTCAGGTTCTTTTTATATGAAGGGGATGGGAAAGAGGAGGGTGTTGGGATTGAGAGAAGACTGATGACCACAGACCTCTGGGTGCCAGTCAGGGTCCAAAGAAGTTGAAAACTTCTTTGTCCTTGGCCAGATCACCATGCTCCCAAAAATCTTTAACAAAATATAGTTACTTGTTTAACACGTTTTCCCTTGAATCCCAGAGTTAGTTTTTAAAACTACATGATTGTGGCCGGGCATGTTGGCTCACGCCTGTCATCCCAGCACTTTGGGAGGCTGAAGCGGGTGGATCACTTGAGGTCAGGAGTTCGAGACCAGCCTGGCCAACATGGTGAAAACCTGTCTCTACTAAAAATACAAAAATTAACCGGGCGTGGTGGCAGGCGTCTGTAATCCAAGCTACTCGGGAGGCTGAGGCAGGAGAATCGCTTGAACCTGGGAGGCAGAGGTTGTAGTGAGCTGAGATTGCAACACCGCACTCCAGCCTGGGAGACAGAGCAAGACACTGTCTCAAAAAACAAACAAGCAAACAAAAAAACTACATGATTGCTGTTTTTGTGTTTTATCTCAGTGCTCTGAAACTATCCTGGCCTAAGTGCAGGAAAGGGTAAAGTCTTCTTAAAGAAAAAATAGAGTTAGATATGTTCCTTGTTTTGCTGTTTCACTGTTACCATGGCCCCTCGAGGAAATGTCATTCAGAACGAGGCTCTCAACCCTGGATGGGAGGAAGCTTTGGTGTTTAGAGTTTTTTGTTTTTGTGTTTGAGATGGGTCTTTCTTTGTCTCCCAGGCTGGAGTGCAGTGGCAGAGTCATACTTTACTGCAGCCTCCACTTGCTAGGCTTAAGGGATCCTTCCACCTTGGCCTCCCAAAGTGCTGGGATTACAGGTGTGAGCCACTGTGCCTGGCTAATTTTATAATTGTTTGGTAGAGATGGGGTTTGCCTATGTTGTTCGGTCTGGACTGAAACTCCAGGGTTCAAGCAATCCTCCTTCCTCACCCTCCCAAAGTGCTGGGATGAAAGGCGTGAGCCACTGCACCTGGACTGTTTGTTTTTAAATTGATGCCAAGTTGCTTGTACCTGAAGTCACTCCAGTTTAGTAGAACACGGGGTGTCACAGGTAGAACTTTGTCCGTAGTCTTTACCAATTCCATCGTCAGAATCTGGCAGAATGGCTTCACCTTCACGAATGGTGTAGAAATGAATGAGCAAGGCCAGGTGTGGTGGCAGCTCACGCCTGTCATTCCAGCACGTTGGGAGGCCGAGGCAAGTGGATCACCTGAGGTCAGGAGTTCGAGACCAGCCTGGCCAACATGCTGAAACCCCGTCTCTACTAAAAATACAAAAATCGGCCCGGTGTGGTGGCTGAGGCCTGTCATCCCAGCTACTCAGGAGGCTGAGGCAGGAGAATCACTTGAACCTGGGAGGCGAGGGTTGCAGTGAGCCGAGATGGCACCACTGCACTGCAGCCTGGGTGACCGAGCCAGACTCTGTCTTAAAAAGAAAGGAAGGAAGGAAGGAAGGAAGGAAGGAAGGAAGGAAGGAAGGAAGGAAGGAAGGAAGGAGGGAGGGAGGGAGGGAGGGAAAGAAAGGAAAGGAAAGGAAAGGAAAAGAAAGGAAAGGAAAGGAAGAAGGGAAGGAAGGAAGGAAGGAAGGAAGGAAGGAAGGAAGGAAGGAAAAGGAATAAGAAAGGAATGAAGGAAGGAAAGAAAGGAGGGAGGGAGGGAAGGAAGGAGGGAGGGAGGGAAGGAAGGAGGGAGGGAAGAGAAAAAGAAGGCAAGAAAGACAGAAAGAAAAAGAAAGAAAGAAAGAAAAGAGAGAAGAAAGAAAGAGAGACAGAAAGAAAGAAAGAAGGAAGGAAGGAAAGAAGGAAGGAAGGAAGGAAGAAAGAGAGACAGAAAGAAAGAGAGAAAGAAAGAAGGAAGGAAGGAAGAAAAAGGAAGAAGAAAGGAAGGAAGGAAGGAAGGAAAGAAAGGGGGGAGAGAGGGAAGGAAGGAGGGAAGAGAGAAAGAAGGAAGGAAGGAAAGAAAGAAAGAAAAGAGAAGAAAGAAAGAAGAAAGAAAAGAGAAGAAAGAAAGAAAGAGAGACAGAAAGAAAGAAAGAAAGAAGGAAAGAAGGAAGGAAGGAAAGAAAGAAGGAAGAAAGAAAGAGAGAGAGAAAGAAAGAAAGAAAGAAAGAAAGAAAGAAAGAAAGAAAGAAAGAAAGAAAGAAAGAAAGAGAAGAAAGAAAGAAAGAAAGAAAGAAGCAAATGTACACTGCTCAGGAATCTCCTTTTCCTGTGGCTGGGGCAAGATTCTTTCCATTTTTCTCTGCAGGAAAAAAACAAAACGACACACACACACACAGACACACACACACACAGACACACAGACACACACACACACAGCAATAAGCTTTCACCCAGCCAGCACGAAACAGTTTCCTAGAAAGTCTATACACAGTCACTGCACCGGTGGCTCATTTTCATACTGGGTTAAAGAGTCTTGCAAGCAGGCATTTGCAGAGGGGCACGAGAGACGCTACCTGGGAACTAAGAGCTGCAGAGACGAGGGTTTGTGGCCCTCACCTTTGCAGCTACAGGAGGGTTTCTGGCCCTCACCTTTGCAGCTACAGGAGGGTTTGTGGCCCTCACTTTTGTAGCTACAGGAGGGTTTGTGGCCCTCACCTTTGTAGCTACAGGAGGGTTTGTGGCCCTCACCTTTGCAGCTACAGGAGGGTTTGTGGCCCTCACCTTTGCAGCTACAGGAGGGTTTGTGGCCCTCACCTTTGCAGCTACAGGAGAGAAGAGGCGATGTGTTCCGTGTTCCCCTCTGAGCCTGGCAGGTAGGTTGTCTCCAGCCCACACCAGCACCGCACAATTCATTGCCATGCAGCCCCTGCTTTCGGGTTTAGCAGAGGTAACATCCCCTGGCACCCCAGGCCTCTGTTTGCGACACAGTGACTGCGACGTGGTGTTTGCACCTCGGTCCTCATGCAGAATTCGCCCACCTCGACTCAATCTTCCTCTCCCGGCGGTAGCATTAATATTTTAATTTAATCAGAATTTCTGGAACCGGCTTGCCATCCTGAACCACCGGGTTACCTGTCAGCCGCTATCAGCTTGTCATATGAGAGGGGCTTGTCCTAGGAACCTAATCTGCTTTAAATGATTTGCGTGGGGGTGTTGGTCTATAAATCATGTCGCCGCAGACCTGACAACGTGAAGGCCTCGGTGGGTAAACAAATCGGGCCTGTTTTACTTTCGGCAGAGGCGTGAACTCTGCTTTATCAACTTCTTATGGATTTCCGTGCGCCAAGAGGTCAAACAAAAATTTTTTTTTTTGCTTCTCCTTTACCTACAAAAACTTTATCAGTAGAAGAGCTTAATTATCTAATTAAGATACGTCCGGAGATTTGCAGGCCGGCTGTGGCTGGATGGAGAAAGGACAGACACCTGTTTCAGTCAAGCCCCCGGTGGACGTTGGAGTTTCCGAAAGGTGGATTTTTCCTGTTTCTGGTTAAAATAGAAATTGGATGGATATTAAGGATTCCCAAGTCTCCACGGGGACGTGGAGGAACCCTGGACGTACACACACACACACACACACACACACACACACACACACACAGGCACACACACTCACCACCCCATGCCAAGAAGATTACACAGAGAACTCACTCGCCCTTCACTTCAGTTTGCAGATTTGGAACTGACTTCATCAAGGAAAGAAGAGTTGCAGCCACAAAGTAACACAGGGCCAAGGAGAAGACAAAAACCACCATTCCATTTTCTTTTTTTCTCACGTTTTATTTTATTTATTCATTTTTATTTATTTATTTATTTATTTATTTATTTATTTATTTATTTTGAGACAGAGTCTCGCTCTATCGCCCAGGCTGGAGTGCAGTGGCCGGATCTCAGCTCACTGCAAGCCCCGTGTCCCGAGTTCACGCCGTTCTCCTGCCTCAGCCTCCCGAGTAGCTGGGACTAAAGGCACCTGCCACATTGCCCAGCTAGTTTTTTATATTTTTAGTAGAGACGGGGTTTCACCCGTTAGCCAGGATGGTCTCGATCTCCTGACCTTGTGATCCACCCGCCTCGGCCTCCCAAAGTGCTGGGATGACAGGCTTGAGCCACCGCGCCCGGCCACGTTTTATTTTATTTTTAAGAATCATCGTTCGGATCAGGTGCGGTGGCTCACACTTGTCATCCCAGCGCCTTGGGAGGCTGAGGTGGGAGAATCACGAGGCCAGAAGTTCAAGACCAGCCTGGGCAACATAGAAAGACCCCATCTCTAAAAATCTGTATTTCCAGCTACTGGGGAGGCTGAGGTGGGAGGATTATTTGAGCCCAGGAGGTTGAGGCTGCACCGAGCCGTGATTGCACCGTTGCACTCCAGCTTGGGCAACAGAGCAAGACCCTAACTCAAGGAAAAAAAACGCTATAAAGATTGTACACATTGATGACATATAATGTTTCTAAGCGTGTGTACCAGCTGCTCAGAAATCTCATTTTCCGGTGACTGAAGAATATGTATCTTTTTTTTTTTCTTTTTTTGAGACAGCGTTTCATTCTTGTCTCCCAGGCTGGAGTGCGATGGCACGATCTCGGCTCACTGCAACCTCCGCTTCCCAGGTTCAAGCGATTCTCCTGCCTCCGCCTCCCGAGTAGCTGGGATTAGAGGCGTGTGTCAGCAAACCCTGTTAATGTTGTATTTTTAGTAGGGACGGAGTTTTACCATGTTGACCAGGCTGGTCTTGAACTCCTGCCCTCAAGTGATCCACCTGCCTCGGCCTCCCAAAGTGCTGGGATGACAGGCATGAGCCATCACGCCTGGCCGTATGTATCACTTTTTAAAAAAATTATTTTTCCTTATGTTATTGGGGTACAGATGACTTTTGGTGACACGAGTAAGTTCTTTAGCGGAGATTTGTGAGAACCTGGTGCACCCGTCACCCGAGCAGTATAGGCTGTACCAAACTCGTTGTCTTTTATCCCTCACGCCCTTCTCACTCTTCCCTCCCACAAAATCCTCTCTTGGGGCTATTTTGTCATACACAATACATTCTTGTTGAGTATTGTCACCCTGCAGAGAAATAAAACGACAGCATTTAGTCCTATTTAATTGTAACTTTGTACCCACGGAGAAACCTCTCTCCACCCCTTCTTTCTCCCTCCCTTCCCCAGCTTCCATCATCACCACTGTACTACCTACTCCTAAATCAAGTCTTTCTTTTTTTTTTTAATTCTTTTTTTCTCTTTTTAGAAATAGAGTCTCACTCTGTCGCCCAGGCTGGAGTGCAATGGCGTGATCTCGGCTCACTGCAACCTCCGCCTCCCGGGTTCAAGCCATTCTCCTGCCTCAGCCTCCTGAGTAGCTGGGATGACAGGTGCATGCAACCACGCTCGGCTAATTTTTGTATTTTTAGTAGAGATGGGGTTTCATCATGTTGGTCAGGCTGGTCTTGAACTCCTGCCCTCAAGTGATCCACCTGCCTCAGCCTTCCAAAGTGCTGGGATGACAGGCGTGAGCCACCGCACCTGGCCAGGAGATCCACTCTTTTATCTTCCAGATAGGAGTGAGAAGTCGCAGCTTTTTGTCTTATTTTACTTCTGTGTATGTATCCACAGAAAATAAAACCAGTGTGTCCAAAAAAAGGGGAGGTCTGTGCCCCCACGTTCATCGCGAGGCTATTCACGAGAGTCACCCTGTGCAATTAACCTCAGTATCAGTGGGGGGTGGATAAAGAACAGGTGGTACACACACACCGTAGAATACTATTCGGCCATGAAAAAGGGAGAAGTTGCATCGTTTTGCAACAACGTAATGTTAAGTGAAAGGAGCCAGTGCGAGGTTTTCTCTGGTGTTTGAACTCAAAGCAGGAAGGTTGTACATATAACTCGGTTGGTTTCCTTAGCCCTGAAAAGAAACACATTTTTTTTTGTGCCTTTTTTTCTTTTCTTTGAGCTGGAGCCTCACTCTGTCGCCCAAGTTGGAGTGCAGTGGTGTGATCTCAGCTCAGGGCAACCTCCGCCTCCCAGGTTCAAGCGATTCTCCTGCCTCAGCCTCCCAAGTAGCTGGGATGACAGGCGTCCACCACCACACCTGGCTAATTTTTGTATTTTTAGTAGAGATGGGGTTTCACCATGTTGGCCAGGCTGGTGTCAAACTCCTGACCTCAGGCGATCCGCCCGCCTCAGCCTCCCAAAGTGCTGGGATGACAGGCCTGAGCCACCGTACCAGGCTAATTTTTGTATATTTTGTAGAAATGGGGTTTCATCATGTTGACCAGGCTGGTCTCCAACTCCTGACCTCAGGTGATTCACCCGCCTCAGCCTCCCAAAGTGCTGGGATGACAGGCATGAGCCACCACGCCCGGCTAATTTTTGTATTTTCAGTGGAGACGGGGTTTCACCATGTTGGCCAGGTTGGTCTCGAACTCCTGACCTCAAGTGATCTGCCTGCCTCGGTCTCCCACAGTGTTAGGATGACAGGTGTGAGCCACCACACCCTGCCAGGAGTGTACTTTTTAATACAAAATGAGGGCACCAAATATTCGATAATCAGACCCACACTGTCACTGACTGTTGGCCAAAGGACCGGGTGCTTGGCCCGATGACCTATGTTGACTTTTCTCTGAAAATTTTTACCCCAGTTTCACATCAGGGTGATTTTTCACTCTTCACAATAAAGTGGAACGGCATTGTTGACCAAAATTTCAATCATATGATGATCAGCGTGTTAAAGATATTTTAGAGTAAAAGTAATTCCTGGGGTCTGTGATTGTGTAAAAATGGCTTTTTTTCTCTCTCTCTCTTTCTTCTCTCTTACTTTTCTTTCTTTCTTTCTTTCTTTCTTTCTTTCTTTCTTTCTTTCTTTCTTTCTTTCTTTCTTTCTTTCTTTCTTTCTTTCTTTCCTGCTTTCGGTCTCTCTTTCTTTCTTTCTTTTTCTTTTTCTTTCTTTCTTCCCTCCCTTCTTCCTTTTCCTCCCTCCCTCCCTTCCTTCCTTCTTTCTCTCCTTCCTTCAGTCTTTCCTCTTTTTCCTCTCTCTGCTCCCTCCTTTCCTTTCCTTCTTCTTCCTTTCTCCCTTCCCTCTCTTTCTTCCTTCCTTTCTTTCTTCATCCTGTCTTTTGTGTTCCTCTATTTCTTCTCCTCCCTTCCTCCCCTTTCTCTTTCATTCTCTCCTTTTTGATTTCTTTCCCTTTTTGCTTTCTTTTTTCTTTCTTTCCCTCCCTCCCTTCCTTTCTTCCTACCTTCTGTTTCTTTCTTTCTTTCTTTCTTTCTGCCTGTCTTTCTATCCTTCCTTTCCCTCCCTCTCTTCCTTCCTCCCTTCCTTCCTTCCTCCCTCCCCTCCCCTCCCTTCCCCTACTCTTTTCTTTCTTTCTTTTCTTTCTTTCTTTCTTTCTTTCTTTCTTTCTTTCTTTCTTTCTTTCTTTCTTTCTTTCTTTCTTTCTTTCTTTCTTCCTTCCTTCCTTCCTTCCTTCCTTCCTTCCTTCCTTCCTTCCTTCCTTCCTTCCTTCTTTCCTTCTTTCCTTCCTTCCTTCCTTCCTCTTTCTCTCTTTCACAGGATCTCACTCTGTCATTCAGGCCAGAGTGTAGCGGTGCAAACAGAGGTCAGTGCAGCCTCAAACTCCCAGGCTCAAGGAAAGCTTCCACCTCACCCTCCGGAGTAGCTGGGGCCACAGGCACACGCCGCAATGCCCAAGTACTTTTTTTCCAGTTTTTGTAGAAACGGGGTCTCACTTTGTAGCTCGGGCTGGTCTCGAATTCCTGGCCTCAAGCGATCCTCCTGCCTCAGCCTCCTAGAGCGGTGCAAATCTTCAGAGTTCAGCCGCATCCTTCAGGAAAGCATTTCTGTTGGACGTGCCATGCCTTCAACTGACAGTGAACCAGGATGGACTCAAACAAAACTTCAATGACTGCCCAATAAAAACATCCCATATTTTACTGTGTTTTTTAAAAAGTCAGGCTGAGGGGGGTTGGGGGCACCTGCTTGTGTAAGAGGAAATGCATGTGAGTTTTGTAAACACTGGGTTTTAAAAAATATCGTCCATGTCCCTTTTGCATTTTGGGTTTAAGGTTTTCTCTGGCCGATAATTGACTATCATTTCTGAATACCCCAAAATAAATATTATACATTTTAGCTGGGGTGGGTAAAATGAACAGAGTCAAAGCTCTTAAAAAGTGACCTTGCCATTCCTCAAGGATCTAGAACCAGAAATACCATTTGACCCAGCAATCTCATTACTGGGTAGACATCCAAAGGATTATAAATCTTTGTACTATAAAGACACATGCACACGTATGTTTATTGCAGCCCTGTTCACAATAGTGAAGACTTGGAACCAACCCACACGCCCATCAATGATAGACTGGGTGAAGAAAATGTGGCACAGACACCATGGAATACTATGCAGCCATGAAAAAGGATGACTTCATTTCCTTTTCAGGGACATGGATGAAGCTGGAAACCATCCTTCTCAGCAAACTCACACAAGAACAGAAAACCAAACACCACATGTTCTCACTCGTAAGTGGGAGTTGAACAATGAGAACACGCGGAGACAGGGAGGGGAACATCACACACCGGGGTCTGTCAGAAGGAGGGGTCTAGGGGAGGGAGAGCATTAGGAGAAATACCTAATGTAGAGGACGGGTTGATGGGTGCAGCAAACCACCATGGCACGTGTCTACCTATGTAACGAACCTGCACGTTCTGCACATGTGCCCCAGAACTTAAAGTATAATAATAATAATAATAATAATAATAATAATAATAATAAAGTGACTTTGCATTTCTCCAAGACAGGCAAGATTTCCCCTGTAGAAACATTATAAGAAACAGCATGAGCCGTTTTAAACAGACGCCAGGCAGCTCTTCATCCCCCTTGACTCTAAGATGAGTGACCAGGGTACACGTGGTCCTGTGACTCTGAAAGGAATCGCTGGATGATATGATAGCTCACCATAGAATTGGAAACCTATTTTTAATGCAGTTTTTAAGTCCAGGCATTTTAGATAAACGTCCTTGGATATTCTTCTGACATTTTAAAGCGGTTCCTTTCCCAGTCCCTCGTGGCACTGAGAAATGAGCTTGTAGGAAAAACGCTTAATTCTTTTTCCTGATTCGTCGCGATCAATGTTGAAATCAATCAAGTAGGGTCACATCCGCCTTTCCAGATAATAGTCCAAAGTTTTCAAATTAAAAAAAAAATGCATTATGAGTTGTATGAATTGGAGTAGACAGAACTGGATTTTTTTTTTTTTCCCACTAGGCTTGTTTTTGGAATGATAACTTGACGATGGTCTGTAGGTTGGCTGTCTGCTTTTTAAATGGCCTCTGTGGCTTTTGGAGTTCCTCTCCATGCTTGTACAAATCTTTCTGCCTCCCGGGGGGGTCCCCGAGGTGGAAGATTAGAGGCCACGGAGTTGTGGCCGGATCCTTTTCAGGACGACAGTGCCATGCAGGCTGGGATGACAGAAGTCAGGCCTGTTGCATATTAACCCACCTTCTACCCAGGAAAACCAAAAACTGGAGGGAGAGTGAAAGCAATTAATTTAGAAGTGGCCATGCGGAAAATATATATATAATATAATTTAAAAAAATAAATAAATGTGAAATAATATTATATACACATATATGTACATGTATATATGTATATGTATATGTAATACATACAATATGTATCTGTGTGTACGTCTATATATGTATATACATATAATACAGATACATATTGTATGTATTGTATGTACATAACATATGCATAATATACATACACAATGCATATACATATAATACATAAATACATATATGTATTATACACATATGCATATATACATATGCATAGGTGTATATGCATGTATACATATGCATATGTGTGTATGCATATACACCTATGCATGTGTATATGCATATATGCATATATATGTATATGTGTATATCTGTGTATATATGTATGCGTATATGTGTATATATACATATGTATATGTGTATATGTATATATGCATATGCATTGTGTATATGTATATATGCATATACATTTGTGTATCTGTATATATGCATATACATTTGTGTATATGTATATATGTATATGTATATATGCATATACATTTGTGTATATGTATATGTATATATGTATGTATGTGTATATATGCATATACATATGTTTATGTGTATAAGTATATGCATATATATGCATATGTGTGTATGCATATAAACATATACATATGCATATATCTATGTCTAATACATACAATATCAATATGTATTGTATATACATATTGTATATACATGTATACGTGTGTGTGTCTGTGTGTGTGTGTATATATATATATAATTTTTTGAGAGTAGCTCTCATTCTGTCACCCAAGTTGGAGTGCAGTGGTGTGATCTCGGCTCACTACAGCCTCAACCTTCTGGGTGGAGCAGTCCTCTGGCCTCAGCCTCCAGAAGACTTGGTACTACAGATACTCACCAGCACACTCAGATAATTTTCAAGTTTTTGTAGAGACAGCATCTTCTTATGTGGCCCGGGCTGGTCTCAAACTCCTGGGCTCACGAGATCCACCCGCCTCAGCCTCCTAAAGTGCTGGGATCATAGTTGTGAGCCACTGCACCTGGCTGGGGAGACATTGAGTCACAATATGGAGTTTTATTTTATTTTTATTTTCTTCCCAGGGTTCTATTGGTAATGATTTCCCAGAAGAACAAAACTGGTTAAGTTTAAATTTAAAACCCACTTTTTCAGCCCTGTGGAGACAGACACACAGTCCACAGCCAGGACTCACATTTTAAACCCCCGTGTAGACGGGCACATAGTCACACTCAGGACCCACATTTTAAGCACCTGTAGAGACAGACACACAGTCCACACTCAGGACCCACATTTTCAGACCCCGTGTAGACAGACACACAGTCCACAGCCTCTGCCTCCCAGGTTCAAGTGATTCTCCTGCCTCAGCCTGCCGAGTAACTGGGACTATAGGTGCCCACCACCACATCCTGGCTAATTTTTTGTATTTTTAGTAGAGACGGGGTTTCACCATGTTGGCCAGGCTGGTCTCGAACTCCTGACCTCGTCATCCTCCCGCCACGGCCTCCCAAAGTGCTGGGATGACAGGCGTGAGCCACCGCGCCCGGTCAGGGGAAGTTTCATTTTTTTGGCTAAAAGACATCCTGAGATCCCAACTGAACACATGGGGCAAATCAGTTCACAACTAAGCATCATAAAAGGATATGAATGAGAGGATCACACATTCTCATTTCTATTTTGGAATAAATCCATTCTTTTTCTGTTCTGCCAGGTGGAATTCAAATTCATTGTGGATTTTATTTCATTTTATTTGAGGCCGAGTTTCACTCTTGTCGCCCAGGCTGGAGTGCCGTGGCGTGATTTCGGCTCACTGCAACCTCCGCCTCCCGGGTTCAACCCATTCTCCCGCCTCAGCCTCCCAAGTAGCTGGGATGACAGGCACCTGCCACCACACCTGGCTATTTTGTGTGTGTGTGTTTAGTAGAGATGGGGTTTCATCATGTTAGCCAGGCTGGTCTCGATCTCTGACCTCATGATCCACCCGTCTCAGCCTCCCAAAGTGCTGGGATTACAGGCGTGAGCCACCGTGCCCGGCCCAGACACTTTTTTTGTTACAGCAGACAGTATCTTCCACTCCAGCGTGCACTGAGCAGGTGAGTGTCTTGAGTCCAGATTAAAAACACGGACAGTAAATCTACATTTGATGTATGTTTTCTTTAATGATTTTTTTTTAAGGCCCCAAACAGAACGAATAAAGAAGGGGAAGGATGGAATGGTGGAAACTCTTTGTTTTCTCCATCTTTCTCTCTCTCTCCCTCTCTCTCTGTGTGTGTGTGTTTGTGTATTTTCTACATAGACAAATACAGAGACCATTTCTACATAGAAGCACTGATTTGCAACGTCCATCACGGGGACCCTCGACTGCTTCTCCCTCTATGGGAAAATTACTTTCATACCACTCTTGTTTCAACCCTCTTTCCCCCTAGGCTGGTTGGAGGTGCAAAGACAAATTACTTTGGGATCAACCTGGGGTTTGCAGCAAACTGTGAGTGACGTGTGTAGGGCTGCATGTATACCCAACGCTTGGCGGTCACGGGCTCACCCCAGAATGTGGGGAGGCCAGACGTGGGGCCCGGCTCCTGCAGCCACTAATTAGCATGGTTTTTATGGCCGGTCGTTAAAAGGACCGGGTCAAACAGTTGCAAAGTTATGTAGCAGCCACACACACGAAAGACCTGGGGTTTGCAGAGGTATGAATGCCTTTGCTGTGTTGCCAACTTCTCCTGAACTTTGGGGTCCTCATGGGAAAAGGAAAAAAAAAACAACCTTGGAACAGGGAAGGGAACCATGTAACACTCTGTCTTTTTCCAGGCGTTGAAAAGGAATCTTTTCTTATCTCCAGAGACCCAAGATCCACCTCAGCAAAATTAACTCCGTCTTTCCCCAGACCCTGATTTTTCCACGGTGACAGTAAGAGTCCAAAAACGTATCACCTGGGGTAAAAGGTGTATTTACCATGGGCTGCTGCTTGGGCCAGCTGGGGGGGATTGATTGGGTTTTCAACCTGGGAGCTGATGCCTTTGGAAGGTGTGTCCCCCTTTTATTTTGTTTTTCACCCAGAAACCCACATGGATGCCAGGCTTTGGGACTCTGCTCTGATTTGCAATTCCTGTGTTCCTCAGTGTGTCGGGCTCCACGGCTCTGACGGGCGTCTCTGTGTGTGTGTAGGTGGTCCGGTCACCAGGCCAAGGCACCGACATGACAAAAAAAAAAATGATCCGTATCAATTGTTGGAGCACTCCGGGAACGGCAATTTGACTTTTTATGAGCCTGTAACGATATCCCTAGAGAAGAGCGTGTGTGTGTGTGAGAGAGGAAGATTCTGGAAAGTATTCCATTTTCAGAGCTTTGGCACCCCTGGCTTTCAAAGCGGCTGCTATAGGTTTTGAATTTCCCCACTCATACATCAGAGCTATTTTGGTGGGTTTTTTCTTCTTTTCTTCTTCTTCTTCTTTTGCCTCTTCCTCCTCCTCCTCCTCCTCCTCCTCCTCCTCTCCTTCTCCTTCTCCTTCTTCTCCTTCTCCTTCTTCTTTTTCTTCTTCCTCTCCCTCCTCCTCCTCCTCCTCCTCCTTCTTCTTCTTCTTCTTCTTCTCCTCCTTCCTCTCATCCTCCTCCTCCTCCTCCTCCTCCTCCTCCTCCTCCTCCTCCTCCTCCTTCTTCTTCTTCTTCTTCTCCTCCTCCTCCTTCTTCTTCTTCTTCTTCTTCTTCTTCTTCTTCTTCTTCTTCTTCTTCTTCTTCTTCTTCTTCTTCTTCTTCTTCTTCTCCTTCTCCTTCCTCTTCCCCTTCCCCTCCTCCTCCTCCTCCTCCTCCTTCTTCTTCTTCTTCTTCCTGTTCTTCTTCTTCTCCTCTCCTCTCCCTCTCCTCCTCCTCCTCCTCCTCCTCCTCCTCCTCCTCCTCCTCCTCCTCCTCCTCCTCCTCCTCCTCCTCCTCCTTCTTCTTCTTCTTCTTCTTCTTCTTCTTCTTCTTCTTCTTCTTCTTCTCCTCCTCCTCCTCCTCCTCCTCCTCCTCCTCCTTCTCCTTCTCCTTCTTCTTCTTCTTCATGTCTGGTTTGTACAGGAAATATCAAGATTCTAATCCTGGCTGAGGGGGGGATCGTCAAAATATGAGCCTTTGGGGTGTGACACGAAGCCTACCCGTCTACATCTCAGGCATGGCAGCTTCAACACCTATTGTAATGGTGCAGGCATCAAACCACACGCTCCTGTGAACTCATATCACCCCTGATGGGTTGACAAAGTCAGCGGATTCCGGACACCGTGGCCATGTATCCCAGGGTGAGCAAAGCAAGCAGAGATGAGAGGCTCAGGGGCAAACACCTTCTCTTTCCATAGGCTGGTGGGCTGCTCTCTGCCTAAACCTGGTCTGGATGGTTTCACCACAAAGGGGCATCTGCCATGGAACGGGTTGGAAAATGGGCCATGTGGGGAATTGGATTTGTCCTGCTTCAGGGTGTCTCTCTCTGGAGACCGTTGAACCCTGACTCCCTGCTCTCTGATCCAGGAGGGTGGACTCCGGTGGCAAGGGGATGAGGCTGATATGGGAGGGGAACGGACAGCCGGGTGCTTGGAAGAAACAAAAGATTTCCATATTGTAAGAGTTTCCTGGAGATGTTGTCACAAAATGCCACAAACCAGGGGGTCAAACAAGAAAAATTTTAAATATATAATGTATATTTTAAAAATATATTTATATAATATATAATATACATTATAGTTTAAATATACATAATGTATATTTTAAATATATATATAATATATAATATATAATATATTTAAATATATTGTGTATTTATAATATATACTATATATTTTAAAATATATATTATATATAATATATACCATATATTTAAATATATTGTGTATTTATATATTATATATTATGTATGTGAATATTTAAATATTAATTATAATATTTAATTTACATATATAATATGTATTTATATATTATATTATGTATTTAAATATTTAAATATTTAAATATATAATATAATATATAATATATTTAAATACATAGTATATATTATATATTTATATATTATATATTATATGTAATATACATTTATATATTATATATTATATGTAATATACATTTATATATTTATATATAATATATGTAATATATTATGTATTAGGATAGTTTATTTATTTATTTATTTTTTGGAGTCTTGCTCTGCCACCCAGGCTGGAGTGTGGCGCAATCTCTGCTCACTGCAACCTCCACCTCCTGGCTCAAGCGATTCTCCTGCCTCAGTCTCCCGAGTAACTGGGATGACAGGCGTGAGCCACCACCAGCGACTCCGGAGGCTGAGGCAGGAGAATCGCTTGAACCCGGGAGGTGGAGGTTGCAGTGAGCCGAGATCGTGCCATTGCACTCCAGCCTGGGCAACAGAGCCAGACTCCGTCTCAGAAAACCGAAAGCACCTGCACATTTGCTGGGCGAGGAAGGGCCTTGTTTTTCGAAAAGTTACCCTTTTTTTTTCCCCCTATCCTTTACTTTTTTTTTCACCCCCCATCCTTTCCTTCTTTGCTATCATTATAACTAGAACTTGAAAGGGCAGGAACTCTAATGGTCTTTTCTCTGGGGGGGCCACCGAGTGGTGTCTCGATCCCGTGGCTCAGCCACAGAAAACACCGGGTTCCAGTCCCCGTTGTTCATTTTCCTTCTCCTGCCCACTTAACAGAATTATCATCAATGAGTTTTCTGAGGACTTGACATCAACAGGCCGCGTCCTGCAGTTTCTGGTGAATATTCGGGAAGGGAGGTGGGGAGAAGAATATGGTACGTGGCCTTTCACATGTGTCAAAGTCAGTCACACACTACGAAGCTGGACGTCATCGCTTGGAAAGAAAACGAGGCATTTCCAGTGAAATCAGCCTCCTTTACCCGGTCACAGGCCCCATAGTTAAGAGGTCTCTGTTTTCTTTTCTTCTTCTTTTTTTTTTTAATCATGCCTAATTAGTTTTTTTCTTAATCACCCGAGCCACCGAGTCTCCAGACTGCATAAATGAGGATGTGCAGAAGAACCGGTGTCAGAAATCAAACGTTGCAAATTAAAAATAACAAGTTTGAGACGCGTGATTCGATTAAACGCTCGGAAAACACGGGATGAGGCGTCAAGGAGAGTTTGCCGAGACAGACACCGCCTGTCACCCCTATCAGGCGGCCTGCGAGGACTGGATGGAGGCTGTCATGAGGATTTCAATCAAGTCGGTTAAAAAAATTAGGAAACAAAGATGATATTTATGGTGATGAATCTTCCAGTGTTCAAAAAGAACAGGGAGACATCTTTCGATGGAGTGCTTTACATACAGGACCAGGGTTGATTGTAACGGGACGTTGCAGACGCAAGAGGCCTGGCTGGCTGGGATGGATGGAGGGATCCCCTGGGGACCCTTTTTTTTCCAAGTAGGGGAGGCTGCCAGGAGGAGAGGGCTGTGCAAAGCCGACTGGAACCCTTCAAGACGGACCCTGGACAACCTCACTGGGTCCTGTCTTTTTGATTTTATGTTTTTGAGATGGACTTTCACTCTTGCTTCCCAGGCTGGAGTGCAATGGTGCAATCTCTGCCTCCCAGGTGCAAGCGATTCTCCTGCCTCAACCTCCCGAGGAGCTGGGATGACAGGTGCCCACCACCACCACGCCCGGCTGAATTTTTTGTATTTTTGTTACAGACGGGGTTTCACCATGTTGGCCAGACTGGTCTCCAACTCCTGACATCAGGTGATCCGCCTGCCTCGGCCTCCCAAAGTGCTGGAACTACAGGCGTGAGCCACCGCGCCCGGATCACTGGCTCGTCTCTTATCTGCCCCATCTAAGCCCTGCAATTTATCTTAATAATGCTAAGGACAGCTCCACTCTCCATTTCCAACATTTTATACATAGAATGACAGTTTCTCTTTTTTTAATTTTTGTTTATTTATTTATTTATTTTTGAGATACACTCTGGCTCTTTTTTTTTTTTTTTTTTTTTTTTTGTAATTACAGGAGTCTGACTCTGTCACCCAGGCAGGAGTGCAGGGGCACAATCTCGGCTCACCACAATCTTGGCCTCCCACGTTCAAGCGATTCTCCTGACTCAGCCTCCCGAGTAGCTGCGATGACAGGCGCCTGCCACCACCCTCAGCTGATTTTTTGTATTTTTAGTAGAGATGGGGTTTCACTATGTCGGCCAGGCTGGTCTCAGACTCCTGACCTCAGGTGATCCGCCCACCTCGGCCTCCCAAAGTGCTGGGATTACAGGCGTGAGCCACCGCGCCCGGCCAGACTGAGAATTTCTACCACACTGACTAGTCTGAATCTTAACAGGAACTCATTCTGGCACGGAGTTGAGATGGTGGTGTCTCTGTTTTAACTTTCCAGTGGGGATGAGGCGATCCCAGGGCAGCTCAAAGAGCAAGGATGAGGGCCAGGTGCAGAGGCTCCTGCCTGTCATCCCAGCACTTTGGGAGACTGAGGCAGGACGATAGCTTGAGCCTGGGAGTTTGAGAGCCACTTGGGTGACATAGTGAGACCCTCTCTGTCTCTACAAAAATTAAAAAATAAAGCAAGAGAATTCCCCAAAAGGAGAGGAGATTCTCATTGAGCTGGCAGACAGTTGGAAGAAAATGTGGCACATAGACATCGTGGAATACTATGCAGCCATCAAAAAGGATGAGTTCGTGTCCTTTGCAGGGACGTGGATGAAGCTGGAAACCATCATTCTCAGCAAACTCACACAGGAACAGAAAACCAAACACCGTATGTTCTCACTTATCACATTAAATAGAACTAGGGATATCAGCATTCTTGTCCATCTATCCATCTGAAACAGAGTTTCAATATTTCAATTTTTTTTTTTTTTTTTTGAGATGGAGTCTCGCTCTGTCGCCCAGCCTGGAGTGCAGTGACGTGATCTCGGCTCACTGCAAGCTCCACCTCCCGGATTCACATGATTCTCCTGCCTCAACCTCTCGAATAGCTGGGCCTACAGGGGCCCGCCACCACACCTGGCTAATTTTTTGGTTTTTTAGTAGAGACGGAGTTTCACCGTGTTAGCCATGATGGTCTCGATCTCCTGACCTCAGGATCCACCGGCCTTGGCCTCCCAAAGTGCTGGGATTACAGGCATGAGCCACCGTGCCTGGCCTCAATATTTCAATATTAAGTTGTGATGCTTGCTGAAATATTTTGTAGATATCTCCTATCAGACTAAGGAAAGTCCCTTAGTATTTTGAGTTTGCTAAGTTATTTCTTTCTTTCTTTATCGTTTACATCATGAATCAATGCTGGCTTTTATCAATTTCTTCTGTATTCATCAATATCATTCTATGATTTTTGACTTTTATTATGTTGGGATGGTTTGCAGTTAAACTAATTTGCATTCCTGGAATAAACCTTACTTAGTATGACATTTATCTCTTTATATAGTGGTAATATTTTATTTATTTTTTTTGTCTGTGTTCACGACAGAGAGATCTCTGCAATCTTGTCCTAGGTTTCAATTGAGTTATCCAACTGAATGAGAGTTATCCGTACTATAAAATGAGCAGTGAATCTTTCCTCTCCTCCTAATTTCTGAGATATTTTGAGTGCCACTGGTGTAATTTCTTTCTTAAATATTTGGTGCAATATACAAATAAAGACTTTCGGGTCCAAGTTTCTGTTTATAAATGTGTTTTGTTAGAGACACTATCTGTTTCACAGTTGTAAGACAGTTGACACTTTTTATTTCTTTAGCTATCACTTTTGATAAATTTTACCTTCCTAGAGATTTGTTCAATCTATCCACAGTTTCAAGTTGATGTGGCCACAATGTTCATAGTACCCACTTATGAAATTCTAAAAGTTTATAGCGTCTGTAGTGATTCCCCATTTTTCATTCCTGATCTTGCTTTTTTTTTTTTTTTAATGACTTCACCTTTTCTTTAATCAGTATCACCAGAGTACTTGTTTAATGCTATTGGTCTTCTCTTTTGACCCTGCAATTCTATCATGTATTTTTTGCTCTCAGTTAATTCTGATCTCATTTTTATTACTCAATTCCTACTCATTTATATGATTTTTTTTTTTTTTGCTGTTCTTTTTCAAATTCCTTGAGATTGCCTCACGCATTTGTTTTTAACTTTTTAAAATGGACACTCTTAAATTATGTATTTTGCATGAAACATGGTCTTATGCTGCATTTGCTTTTTTTTTTTTTTTTGCTTTATCTTTCAGCTTATAATGGCTTATGTAGACATTTCATTTCCAAGCATATGGAAATTTTCTAGTAATCTTATTATTAATTTCCAGCTTAACCTCCACTCTGATCAGTGACTTGGTTTTGGTCTTTTGAAATTTATTGAGATAAACTTCATGGCTCAGCATTGGGCTAAATACTGAAAATGATGAACAAGTGTTGGAAAAGACCGTTCTGCAGTGGTTAATTGCAGTATTCCATATGTCATTCTTAGCTCATGAAACTTGTTAATCTCTTTGTTCAAAGTGTGCCTTTGGCGATTTGTTTTATATGCTTGTTTTTAGTTACTAAGAGAAGTATGTTCAAATCTCTTACTACGCTTGTACATTTTTTACATTTTCTTTTAGTAATTTCAAATTTTGCTTTCTATATGTTCTAGCTGTGATTTTAGATGCATACAAATTTAGAGTGTTTATATTTCTTGATTAACAAAACATTTTAAACTAGAATTCTTACTCTTTATCACTAGTTAAGACTTTATCTTAAAATGATCTTTAATTTTTTTATTTTTATTCTTTACCATTCATTTTAATTTTTATTTTATTATTTATTTATTTATTTATTTATTTATTTATTTATTTTTGAGATGGAGTTTTACTCTTGTTGGCCAGGCTGGAGTGCAATGGCACAATCTCAGCTCACTGCAACCTCAGTCTCCTGGGTTCAAGAGAGTCTCCTGCCCCAGTCTCCTGAGTAGCTGAGACTACAGGTGCATGCCACCACACCTAGCTAATTTTTGTATTTTTAGTAGAGATGGGGTTTTTGCATGTTGGCCAGACCGGTCTCAAACTCCTGACCTCAGGTGATTCACCTGCCTCAGCCTCCCAAAGTGCTGAGATTACAGGCCTGAGTCACCACGCCCAGCTTACCTGTGTTTTTATTAATCTGACGATTTTGTGACTAGAACGTCTAGTTTATTTCCATTTAATAAAATTATTGATACATATGTTAATATCTACCAGCTTCTGAGCAACTTTTGCTTTCTGCTGCTCCTATCCATGTTACATATTTTTTATGCTTACCTTCTTTTAGTGTATTTATGGTTTTTGTTTTCTAGACTATTTCTTTTAGTGTATTTAAGGGTTTTGTTTTCTAGTATATTTCTTCTTTTAGTGTATTTAAGGTTTTTGTTTTCTAATATATTTCTTCTTTTAGTGTACTTAAGGTTTTTGTTCTCTAGTATATTTCTTCTTTTAGTGTATTTAAGGGTTTTGTTCTCTAGTATATATCTTTTAGTGTATTTACGGTTTTTGTTTGCTAGTAAATTTCTTCTTTTGGCGTATTTAAGGTTTTTGTTTTCCAGTATATTTCTTCTTTTGGTGTATTTACGGTTTTTGTTTTCTAGTAAATTTCTTCTTTTGGTGTATTTACGGTTTTTGTTTTCCAGTGTATTTCTTCTTCTGGTGTATTTACGGTTTTTGTTTTCTAGTAAATTTCTTCTTTTGGTGTATTTACGGTTTTTGTTTTCCAGTGTATTTCTTCTTCTGGTGTATTTACGGTTTTTGTTTTCTAGTATAATTACTGTCCTCACCAGCACGATTAACTTGAAAGTAATATACTCTTTAATTAGCCTTGGGGAGGTTATCCTAAACATCAAAGCACACCCCTGGGTTTTCAAAGTCTAATTCTTACTACTTTTACACCTCTTTCCTGACAAAGCAAAAATACCTTGGAACATTGAAATTCATTGCACTAGGTTGGGCGCCGTGGCTCACGCCTGTCATCCCAGCACTTTGGGAGGCCGAGGTGGGCGGATAACCTGAGGTTGGGAGTTCGAGACCAACCTGGCCAACATGGTGAAATCCCATCTCTACTAAAAATACAAAAATTAGCTGGGAGTGGTGGCTCACACCTGTAATCCCAGCACTTTGGGAGTCCGAGGCAGGTGGATCACCTGAGGTTGGAGATCGAGACCAGCCTGGCCAACATGGAGAAACCCCGTCTCTACTAAAAATACAAAATTAGCCAGGTATGGTGGTGCACGCCTGTAATCCCAGCTACTCAAGAGGCTGAGGCAGGAGAATCACTTGAACCTGGGAGGCGGAGGTTGCAGTGAGCTGAGATTGCGCCACTGCTCTCCAGCCTGGGTGACAAGAGTGAAACTTTGTCTCAAAAAATAAATAAATAAATAAATAAATAAATAAATAAATAAATAAAAATTAAGATTAAAAAAATCCTTGGAACATCTAAATTCATGCACTTCCTCCTGTTTCAGACACCATTATGGCCGTGCATTTTCATTCTGTGTGTGTTTTAAATCCCTGAAGGCATTATGGTTTTATAATGTCAATATTTATTTACAATGACTCACATTATCGTGAGTTCTCACCACTCTTGAGTCCTTCATGAATTTTCATGTCTCATTTGGGCCAGTTTCTCTTCTGCCTTTACAGTCCCTCTTTAACATTCCCTTTAGGGGTGGGCTGTCGGTAGCATATTTTCCCAATTTTTGCTTTTGGAAGAATGCCTCGCTTCTACCCAGTGGCGAGCATACGTGAGGTTGTTGTTTATTAACCGAATATTTCCCCCCTGTTGTTTTTTTTTTTTTTTTATGAGACAGAGTCTCTCTCTGTTGCTCAGGCTGGAGTGCACTAGTGCGATCTCGGCTCACTGCAAGCTCTGCCTCCCGGGTTCAAGTGATTCTCCTGCCTCAGCCTCCCGAGTAGCTGGAATTACAGGCACCTGCCATCACACTCAGTTAATTTTTTGTGTTTTTAGTAGAGACGGAATTTCACCCTGCTGGCCAGGCTGGTCTCGATCTCCTGACCTTGTGATGCACCTGCCTCAACCTCCCAAAGTCCTGCGATTACAGGTGTGAGCCACTGCACCCGGCCTTCCTCTCCTTTTTTTTTTTTTTTTAATAAAAGAAACAAGGAGTTAGAGACAGACTTCTTAGCATTGAAGGCACAAACGTGTTGAAGAGAAATGGGGCCACATTGAGGCAGTGTCCTAGGAGAGCTGTGATGTTTACTTCTGTCGGTGTTAGGGGGAAAGGCGTGGACTAAGGTGGTAGCCAGTGGACTAAAGGTGAGGCTCCCACCTCGCAGGGACCCTGGGATGAGAGGCCGGCAGGGCAAATGAGAGATGTGTAGAGGGGAGGGAGGTGGAGAGAAAGAGATGGAGACAGAGAGACAGAGAGAGACACACAGAGAGAGAAGGAGACAGAGATGAAGAGACAGCAACACACACAGAGAGAGACAGTGACAGAAAGAGGGAGAGACAGATACAAAGACAGAGAGAAAAACAGAGAGACGTAAAGAGAGACACAGAGAGAGAAAGAGAGACAGACATATACATAGAAAGAAGGAGACAGGCCGGGCGCGGTGGCTCACACCTGTCATCCCAGCACTTTGGGAGGCCGAGGCGGGCAGATCACCTGAGGTCGGGAGTTCGAGACCAGCCTGGCTAACACGGTGAAACTCCGTCTCTAGTAAAAATACAAAAAAAAAAAAAAAAATTAGCCGGGCGTGGTGGCAGGTGCCTGTAGTCCCAGCTACTCGGGAGGCTGAGGCAGGAGAATGGCGTGAACCCGGGAGGCGGAGGTTGCAGGGAGCCAAGATCACACCACTGCACTCCAGCCTGGGCGACAGAGCGAGACTCCGTCTCAAAAAAAAAAAAAAAAAAAGGAAAAAGAAAAGAAAAGAAACAGGGAGAGAGAGACAGAGGGAGAGAAAGAAAGAGACACAAAGAGAGAGAGACCAAGAGGAAGAGATAGAGAGAGACACAGGAACACAGGGAGAGAGAAACAGAGACAGAGAGGGAGGGAGAGACAGTGACAGAGACAGAGAAAGACAGAAAGAGAGACAGACACACGGAGAGAAAGAAACAAAGAGAGACAGAGGAAGAGAAAGGGAGAGACAGAGAAAGAGGGAGGGAGAGACAGAGAGACACACAGAGAAAGAAACAAAGACACAGAGACAGAGGAAGAAGAGACAGAGAGAGGGAGAGAGAGAGAAAGAGGGAGAGACAAAGAGAGAACAGAAAGAAAAGAAGAGACACAGAGAGAGAGAAAGAAAAGAGGGAGAAACCAAGAGATAGAAGGGGGGGAAAGAGACACAGACGAGAGATAGAGGAAGAGACACAGAGAGGGAGAGAGAGAGAGAAAGAAGGAGGAAGAGATAGAGACAGAAACACAGAAAGAAAAGGAGAGAGAGAGATTGACAGAGAGACAGAAGGAAAGACAGAGAGAGATGGAGGCCTGGCTACACCAGACACAACCTCCAGGCAGGTGCTCTGAGCCCACACAACCTCTTACGGGGATTGTAGGTGCCCAGGCTGGGGGCTGTGGGTGCTCAGGAGGTTTCTCCAGCAGTGAGACCATCAGGGGCTGGGTCCCTGGGTCCCAGCGCAGCCACCAGCACCTTCGTCTGTTTCTGATTTCACAGCGAGCATTTGAGCTGCTCGGTCTCACCCTTCTCCCCGTGGACACTGATAAGACGAGAGTGAGCAACCTCGTGACCCCTTTGATAACCAGCACAGGAAATTTTTAGCAGTCCGTTTCGAGGCGTGGACGCCTTTCCAAATCGTCACCCCAGTCCCATATTTCCTGCAAACTCACGAGGCGTGCAGGCGTCTCTCTCAGACACGCCCACTGCACCTGCTTATTTCTGCTTGATCTGTCTTTGACGCGTGATTCTGTGCAGGGTGTACCCTTGGCCACATCCTTGCGTTTCCTCCTGAAAGACGATCAAAGCTTGAACCGGGTTTCCACCCGTACCGGGATCTCCGGTTTCCCTTCAGACAGGAGGAAGAAGGTGCATCTCACCAGCACTGCCAGGAACAGCCAACAAAGTGACACCGACAAGAAAAGCATCTGGAGTTTCTGTTGTCTGTGACGTCAGAGCATTCTGGAGGAAACCTGAAAGGCGGAAAATGCCATCCAGCCTTCACATGGAAGGGACAGAAGATTTGCCTGCATGTTACAGGCACGGCAAGATCGGTTTTCTCACGGCAATGAGGGAAGGCTGAGGTGCCTGTACACTCAGTGAGTCTTTTTTTTTTTTCTTGGAGACAGTGTCTCATTCTGTCGCCCAGGCTGGAGTGCAATGGCAGGATCTCAGCTCACTGCAACCTCTGCCTCCCGGGTTCAAGGATTCTCCTGCCTCAGCCTCCTGAGTAGCTGGGATGACAGGTGTGCACCACCACACCCTGGTAATCGTTTGCATTTTTAGTGGAGACGGCGTTTTGCTATGTTAACCGGGCTGGTCTCGAACTCCTGACCTCAGGTGATCCATCCACCTTGGCCTCCCAAAGTTCTGAGATGACAGGCGTGAGCCGCCGTGCCCATCTGAATTTTTAAATTTCTTTTCTTTGAGACAGAGTCTCACTGCTGTTGGCCCAGACTGGAGTGCAGTGGTGTGATCTCAGCTCATTGCAACCTCCACCTTCTGGGTTCAAGCGATTCTCCTGCCTCAGCCTCCTGAGTAGCTGGGATGACAGGTGTCCACCACCATGCCCTGGTAATCATTTGCATTTTTAGTGGGGATGGGGTTTTGCCATGTTAGCCAGGCTGGCCTCGAACTCCTGACCTCAGGTGATCCACTCGCCTCGGCCTCCCAAAGTGCTGGGATGACAGGCGTGAGCTGCCGCGCCTGGCCAATTGTGTGTATTTTTCTTACAGCAGTTCAGATGAACTAAGACGTACGGCAATCATCCCTTTTCCACAAAAGGGCTTCGTGAGAAGGATAAAGACTGATGTAGACATTCTGCCGTGGGGAATGTCCGCATCCTTGTATGTCTTGCATACAAGTCTTTGCATCAGGAAACCGTTTTCACTGACAGAGAAGGGACAGGTTCTCGGGAAGTGACACAGGGAAGCCTGTACCCAGAAAACAGGCAGACGCCCTCGCAGTCCATCAGATAATTGCTTGGAAACGCAGGTGCTGGATTGCGAAACTGTGCCAAGTCCAACGGTGGATGGAATCCCAAAATACAGCATCAGACGAACTTCAAAGCGAACAGTTCTGGCCAATGACAAGGAGAACGGTGTTAATGAGTAACGATGCCTTTAATCTATAAATAATTAAGTGATCAAACAGTTCCCTACAGAGGTGTTAAGAAATAAAATAAAATAAAACGTAACACAAGCAGGTTCTTTCACAGACGGAGGTCGGCGGCCGGGACAAAGTCCAGGCGTTACCTCGGAATGTTGTTCGGCATATTCAACAAAGAGAGATGACTTTGGAAGGTGAAAAGTGGTTCTCAGAAAAGAAAAGAAAAGAAAAGAGAAGACAAAAGAAAAGAAAAGAGAAGACAAAAGAAAAGAAAAGAGAAGAGAAGAAAAGAGAAGAGAAGACAAAAGAAAAGAAAAGAGAAGAAAAGAAAAGAGAAAAGAAAAAGAAAAGAGAAGAAAAGAGAAGACAAAAAAGAAGAGAAGAAAAGAAAAGAAAAGGACACATTTTATGCAGGTTACGTTAAACTGTAGACGGGTTGGGGTGAAAAACAGGTACATTGTTTACTTCCTGGGCAGTGTCATTGGAGCAGGTGCGAGACTGTCTCATTACACAGACTAACCACAGAAAACAAGTACTCTGAATTTATGAAACACTGGAGAAGAAGGTCTTTTAAGAAAAAAAAACAGGCTGGGCGTGGCGGCTCACGCCTGTCATCCCAGCACTTTGGGAGGCCGAGGCGGGCGGATTGCCTGAGGTCAGGAGTTCAAGACCAGCCTGGAAAACATGGTGAAAACCCGTCTCTACTAAAAATACAAAAGTTAGCTGGGTGCAGTGGCAGGTGCCTGTAATTCCAGCTACCCTGGAGGCTGAGGCAGGAGAATTGCTTGAACCCAGGAGGCGGAGGTTGCAGTGAGCCGAAATCTCACTGCTGCACTCCAGCCTGGACGACAGAGTGAGACTCTGTCTCAAAAAAAAAAAAAAAAATTGGGAGGCCAAGGTGGGCGGATCACCTGAGGTTGGGAGTTTGAGACCAGCCTGAAAAACATGGAGAAACCCCGTCTCTACTAAAAATACAAAATTAGCCAGCTGTGGTGGCATACACCGGTAATCCCAACTACTTGGGAGACTGAGGCAGGAGAATCGCTTAAACCCAGGAGGCGGAGGTTGCAGTGAGCCGAGATCACGCCATTGTACTCCAGCCTGGGTGACAGAGTGAGGCTCTGTCTAAAAATAAAAATAATAATAACAATAATAATAATAATAATAATAATAATTCATTCTTAGTAGATATAATCATTTGATCTAATAATTTGTAAAAATTTACCATGTGGAATTTCTGTCCCATACGTGACAGCAAGCATGTACAATTATCATACATATTTTCAATACCTTTTCCCTTCTAAGTGCAAATAATTTGTTTTCTGCAAAACTGTCTACACAGATACGCACCTTAAACACACGTGTGCTTTTCCACGGGACAAAAGGAAAATGCAATCTTGCCTTTTCTGAATAATCACAACATCCGAATTGGGGACGTTTACGTTTTTAAAGACATTTCCGCCTGTCATCCCAGCACTTTGGGAGGCCGAGGCGGGCAGATCACCTGAGGTCGGGAGTTCGAGACCAGCCTGGCCAACATGGTGAAACCCCGTCTCTACAAAAAATACAAAAATTAGCCAGGAGTGGTGGCAGGTGCCTACAATCCCAGCTACTCAGGAGGCTGAAGTGGGAGAATGGCATGAACCTGGGATGCTGCAGTGAGCCGAGATCACACCCCTGCTCTTCAGCCTGGACAAGAGCAAGACTCCATCTCAAAAACAAAACAAAACAAAACAAAACAAAAACAAAAAAAGGAAAGAAAAGAAAAAAAGAAACTTCTGTGGAGGTGATGTCCTGGGGAAGCTCAGGTTTTCAATTTCGGAAGGAAATATTCTTTTTTTTTTTTATCAGAGGGAGAGACAGAAAGACAGGGTCTGGCTCCATCACCCAGGCTGGAGTACAGAGGCACAAACACGACTCACAATAGCCTCCAACTCCTGGACTCAAGGGATGCACCTGCCTCAGCCTCCTGAGAAGCTGGAACTACAAGTGTGCACCCCCATGCCTGGTTAAGGCTTTAACTTTGTGCAGAGACAGGGTCTCCCTATGTTGATGAGGTTGCTCTGGAATTCCCGGGCTCAGGTATACCTGTCAGCGTGGCGTCCAAAGTGCTGGGATGAGAGGCACGAGCCACTGCCTCTGGCCTCCTGGAAGAAGATATTGTAACCTGCAGAGATATGCTGTATTTGATGGGCAAACCCTCATGACTGTAGAAACATAGGAACCTGGGAATCAGGCAATTTTATTTATTTGTTTGTTTATTTTATTTTTATATATTTTTTTGAGATGGAGTCTCGCTCTGTCACCCGGGCTGGAGTGCAGTGGTGCAATCTTAGCTCACTCACTACAACCTCCACCTCCCAGGTTCATGCCATTCTCCTGCCTCAGCCTCCCGAGTGGCTGGGACAACAGGCGCCCGCCACCACGCCTGGCTAAATTTTTTGTGTTTTTAGTAGAGACAGGGTTTCACCGTGTTAACCAGGAAGGTCTCGATCTCCTGACCTCTTGATCCGCCCACCTCGGCCTCCCAAAGTGCTGGGATGACAGGCGTGAGTCACCGGGTCCGGCCAGAATCAGGCAATTTTAGAATAAGGTTTCCAAGAGACGACATCTGTGCCATACACAGAAGACAAAGTAGAGATGGCGTACGAATCACTACAGCGGTTGAGGATCCCTTCTCCACGTTGGCTGATATCGACTCATCTCCTTGAACATCCCTTGCATAGGTCAAAGACGACCTGCGTTCTGCCCTGAGTGTCTTCCTTGGAGACAGAAAAGAATTGATGACTGATAACTTTCCATTGAGGACATCTTCCCAGACATGGTCCATGATTGCGTATTTACCGTGAGGTCTGAGAGGCTGTGGTGAGGGTTCGGTTCTCTGTGGGGGGAATGGACGTCTTCCACTGTGCCGTAATTCCACAGCCACACGATGGTATGACTCATACTGTGGGTATTTTAGGTAATGAGATTCCTACCCACATGAGACTTTGAAAGGGGGGATGCTTGTTACGCATTAACAGATACCCTTGGAGCTCACTGTTACACTCCGGTGGGCTCCCGACACTCCCTTGCAATTTGCTTTTTAGATGGAGCCTCTGATGCTTCCAGGCTGCCCCAGAAGCTTGTCTCTGCACCTGGCCTGGGTCCTCCTTCCTCTGTTTGACTCCCTCAAGTTCCTTTTTCTGTTTTTTTTTTTTTTTTTTTTTTTTTTGAGACAGAGTCTCTGTTGCCCAGGCTGGAGTGCAGTGGTGCGATCTCAGCTCACTGCAACTTCTGCCTCTTGGGTTCAAGTGATTCTCCTGCCTCAGCCTGCCAAGGATCTGGGATTACAGGCACGCACCTCCACACCCAGCTAACTTTTGTATTTTTAGTAGAGACGAGGTTTTGCCGTGTTGGCCAGGCTGGTCTCGAACCCCTGACCTCAAACGATCTGCCCGCCCCGGCCTCCCAAAATACTCGGATTACAGGCATGAGCCACCGTGCCTGGCAGGTTCTAAACCCATAAAATGGCTCTGAAAAAAAACAGGAAGAGACACAGACAGCACCACATACCTGTGGTTCTTCATGGAGCCCTTCCCGTCAACAGTAAGGAACAAAGAAATAAAGTTTGTTCACCCTCAATCCAGAGCAGAGGTAATTGTGCCCCACTGGGGACATCTGGCCATATCTGGAGATATCGTTGGTTGTCATGACGAAAGGAGGCGGGTTATTGACCTCTGGGGGGTTGAGACCAGAGATGTTGCTGAACATTCTGCAAAGCATAAGACAGCTACACCACAAATAACTATCTCACCCTGTTATGAATGGAATGCTGTGTTCACCCCAAATTTATGGGTTAAGGATCTAACCACCAGTGTGATAATATTAGAAGGTGGGGCTTTGGGGAGGTAACTAGGGTTATGTGAGGTTATAACAGTTGGGTCCTCTTGATAGAATTGCTGATCTTATAAGAAGACACTAGGGTGGTGTGTTTCTCTCTCGGTCTCTGTGTGTGTGTGTGTGTGTGTGTGTGTGCATGTGTGTGTGTGTGTTTCTCTCTCTCTCCATATCATGTGAAGATACAATTAGAAAGTAACCCCATGCAAGCCAGGAACCCAACTCTACTGGCTTTCTAACCTCTGACTTCCAGTGTCCCAAATTGTGAGAAATAAATGTCAGTGGTTGAAGCCACCCAGTCTGTGGGATTTTGTTATAGCAGCACGTGCTGACAGAGACACTGCCAGTGTGACTGGTGCTGAAATGAGGAAGCCCGGAGCTAGACCCTTCTGCAGGGTCTTCAGCTGTGAGAAGACCTTGGGAGAGATGCAGGGCAAAGACCAAAACTTAGAAACCCTCACCTCAAAAGAAGTCAGATGAATACAATAATGCAATGGGGTCAGCAGTTACAGGTAGAAACTAGAGGATCCCTGGGGCACCCCATGATTCTCTGGTGGTCCTCATTAGCAGTTTGTTGGAGAACAGAATTATTCATATTTAAGAATGGAAGGCTGGTCCTACTCAGCAGGCAAAGATGCTATAACAAAACCAGTGAATCTGAAGCTGCAGGATACATGAGCTGGGTATAAAAGTGAGGTGGGGGGAGGGGTATCAAAAATGTGAGCCGCTGCCTCTTATCTAGACAGAGAAGCAAGGAGAGGTGTCTGCTTCAATTCCTTTTTTGCAGCTGGGATAATGAATCTGAACTTGTTTTCTTTATAGAGATGAATAATAAATAGTCATCATTCATCAAAATGATGGGCTTCATTGTTAGAGATTGGGTGTACCAGAGGCTGAATGTACTCATAGACCTTGAGTTATAAGGGTGGTCTTAAAATGGGTCAAGGGAGGCATGGAGTCGTGGGACTGAGTCTTCGTGACGTCATCTTTTCCATGTGCAAATGTAGCCTATTTTTTTTTTTTTTTTTTTTTGGCCACTAGCCAGTGTACATCACACAGGCTTCAAAGCTACCCTTTAAGAGATGCAGGATCTCCCAGTGTACACCAATGGTGGGCATTTTATCCTGGGGTGTGTGGATTTCTGTGTTGAATGGTAGTGCAGCATGATAGAGTAGCTAGGCCCACTCTGTCGTATTCTATCCTCTGGAGTCCCCTGGAATCCCCTTAACACCCATTTCCAAGATTAAGCAACAAGAAAAGATGTGGGGAGAGGGACTCCTGCTGCCTTGCACCCCTGGTTATCAGCAAGCCGTTTACTGCAAGACTTCCAGTCACTTGGTGTGGGTTTCAAGAACAAATAGATCCGTTTAGGGAAATAAATCATATCACTATAATCAAACACCCAGTTTGGATGATGAGACAGTAGTTTACATAAGAGATGATTGATAGCAGCCTGAAAGCTTCCCTGATTAATAAGGATTTTCATTTGTGCTTTTCAATGAGAAAGTCTTTAAATTAATTAAGGAGGCTTCAGGACGGGAAGGAGTGCTTGCCAGCTTTAGAACGCCTTGATTTTTCTATCCATATTCTCCATAAGACACATTATTGCAAATTTGTTTTTGTAAACACCCACTCTTTATGCCATAAATACTCAACCCTCGTTTATGCGTTTGTATCCGGCAAGTGGTGGAGGGAGCCCCGGAGGCCCTCTCTCTCCTCATTAAGGAGCTCAAGTGGAAGCAGGAGTCATTTGTCATTGTCTAAAGTGGGAAGACCCCGAAATGAGTCCTGCTTTCGTGAGGCACCTGCTAGAAAGACCAAACAGGCTTTGAACAAGCACACAGGGAGGGCAGCAGGGCTGCAGCTCCAATGTAGACAGAATTCCGTGTCAAATTACAGACACATCAGTTTCCATTGTGTAATGGAATCATTGCCTTTTCTGATACTGTTGGTATTAAGTAGGTTGACCATGGACCAGGATGGCTTCACGGATGGGGTAAGAGGTGAGGGGGTTATGGATAGATGGGGAGAGATGACATCACTAAGGATGGGTGTTTTGGGGGGATCCATAGGACCAAATGTACATTGACTGAGGGGGCTACTCATCCCACCAACCCCCAATCTTCTTCCCGACTTACTTTCCTTTATATCATCTGTCACCATGGAATAAACTCTAAATTTTACCTCTCACTGTAGTTCTTCACCAACACATAAGATGAACGAGCTCAAGGGCACACTCCTGTTTGGTTCAGCATGATATTTTCCTCTCGTAGATACTCCATAGATTGTAAATATTTTTGAATTATTTAATGAATGAGCGGGTAGAAATACAAAATAGTGACCGAGACCAGTAGACGGTTTTGAATTATTTAACGAATGAGCAGGTAGAAACGCAAAATAGTGGCCGAGGGGGGTGACCCCAAGGTAATCCAAGGAGAAGAGGTTTCTGTAAGGTTTTCAGATGTGGCATCGTTGAAAAGGCAAGACTGGGTTGGGCCCCAGAGTGACTAGTAGGCTGTGCCATGAAATTTAGGATTTATATCGAGGCCAGAAATCGCAAATACGTTTTGCGTTGTGGGTGAGCTCTGAGCACTTGCCAGCTATAGTGATGGGGGCGGTTGGCGAAAGCCCTGTGAGATCCAATTGGATCCAATGCACAAAAGGACTGCTTGGGGTTATGAAGGAGCTTCCTCCGTCTTTATTTTATGAAGGAGCTTCCCCCATCTTTATTTTAGAGACAGGGAGGATTTTCAGGTAAGGTGTTAGGATATGAAAGCTATGTCTTCTCCTGCTGGGGTGAGCCTAAAATAGGGAGAGAGGAGAGACAGGGAAGGAAATCCTTGGGGAAGCCCAGGCATTAGTCCAACCAGGAGCACTAAGGGCCAGAACATGTTACTTGGCCTGAGTATGACTTCTGGTGTAAGAAAAACAGACCCTGAAGGTCTTTGTGAAACTTTAGTTTCTCCTTATAAAGAAATGAGTGTTTATTTTACAGATGTGAAGGGTAACCACATTAATTCCGAGGCAGTTTTCCAAAGTATTATAATGACCCCGACAAGAAAACGGCATTTCAGTTCAAATGCTACTGAGTTCCAGGGAAACCGTCAGATACCCAGGCTGTGGAACTGGGTTGGGTGCAGGACTTAAGATCCAGAGAGAAGGAAGGCAGCGTCACAAGTCAGCCACCCATAAATGCACTGTTATAACAGTCCCAATTTCTTATTGAGAGTCATTCCAGTCAGCAGCAACCGAAACACAACTCAGACTAAGTTAGGCAGAGAAAGAAGATTGTTGACCTAATATAACTGTGAGATCCTACAGCAGAGCTGACCTCAGGATTCCCAAAGACTTAAGAAATCTCTAGATAGAGAGATAGACAGATACATAGAGACATAGATAGATAAATAGATAGAGATAATAAATAGAGATAGAATAAATAGATGATAGATAAATACATAGGATAGACAGACAAATAGATAGCTAGATGATAGCTTATATGTAGATATTTAATAGATACATAAAACAGGTAGATAGATAAATAGGGTGGATAGATACATAACTGATAGATAACTAGGATAGATAGATACATGATAGATACATATATACATAGGATAGATAAATGATAGGTAGATAGGATATATAGATATGTACCTAATAGACACATAGGATGGATGGATGGATAGATGGATAGGTAGATAGATAGATAGATAGATAGATAGATAGATAGATAGATAGATAGACGGATAATAGATTAGATAGGATAGATGATAGGTAGAGAGAGAGAGAGAGATGATAGATAGAATAAGATGGATGATAGACAGTAGATGATAGATGATAGATGATAGAATAAGATGGATGATAGATAGATGATAGATAGATATGTAGATAGGATAGATGATAGATAGATGATAGATAAGATAGATGATAGATAGATAGATAGATAGATAGATAGATAATAGAGAGAGGGATAGAAAGATAGGATAGATGATGGGTAGATAGATGGATAGATAAGACAGATGATAGATAGATAGATAGATAGATAGATAGATAGATAGATGGAATAAATATCATGTAACTGCATAAACAAACGTATGGAAATAAGCAAATATTAATGACTGAAATAAGATGGAAGTTTGTTTCTCTGTGATACAATAGGAGGCCAGAACAAGTGGTCCAGGTGGTTGTACAGATTCAAGATGTCAGGCATCCTCCATATTGTTGCTCCACAATTTTAATATGTGACTTTCTACTCATGGTTCAATATGGTGACATGGTTTCCAGCCCTTACATCTCCATTGCAGCTAGCAGTAAAAGGAGAAGGAAGAGTTCACATTCACTTTTTTAAGAAATTAAAGAGATTTTTATGGTCTTAATACATTCCTACTTACTTTTCATGAGCTCAAAGTTCATCATACAGTCACACAGAGCTGCAAGGGAGTCTAGGAAAAACAATCTCAAAAAGTAGAGGTGGACAGCTTCTCAGGGATCCCCCAAGTTCTGATCACTCTCTCAACTCTCTGCTTCTCTCTGTGTTCCAGGCTAGATCCTCTTGGAAAAAGACTTGGAACATAGGATGGAAAAAAATTCCGGATGCTGCAGCTAGAGATTCCCAGTCTGAGCTTCTCCCACCCCCTTCAGTCTTTGCTGATCAAATTCAAGGGAAGGGTTAACTAGCCAGTCTTGCACCCTGTGTCTATCTCTGTGATAATCTCCGCACCTGAGAAAGCAGGATTCTTAGAGCAGATCATTTTTTCTGTTGTTAAACTTTGAAAGATGAATCAGATGTTACCATGACTTGGGGCTGGGAAGGCAAAGTCAGGGAACTAGGAAATTGATGATGGAGTCAGAGATTGAGGTGTTGGATGTGATGTGAGGAAGTACAGACAGAGAGGCCACATCTTCCCATGTGTGAATTTATGAAAGATCTCAGACACTTGGGTAAGGATCCTGAACTGTTCTCTGCAGTTGATAAGAAACCACCAACATTTTGTGACTGGTCATGTCAACATTTATGCTTATACATATTGAATAGGTCTAAATGTATTTAGACCTATTACCTTGGAACCCATGCATAGGATGAATGAGAAGGGATGGGATTGAAGGTGGAAGCATGGAGCCTCTGGCATGGGATGGATGGTGATAATGGAGTCTTTGAACCTGGAGCATGGAGTGGGAAGGAAGAACTGAGCAGGCATTCAAAGGCACCAGTGAGGCTGGGCACTATGACTCACGCCTGTAATCCCAGCACTTTGAGAGGCCAAGACAGGCAGATCACTTGAGCTTGGGAGTTCAAGACCAGCCTGGGCAACATGGCAAGACCCTGTTTTAATTTTATCTCTACTAAAAATTAAAAAATAGCCAGGAGTGGTGATGTGTGCCTGTGGTCCTAGTTACTAGAGAAGCTGAGGTGGGAGGAGTACTTAAGCCCAGGCAGTAGAGGTTGCAGTGAGCTGAGATTGTGCCTCTGCACTCCAGCCCAGGTGACAGAGCGAGACGTTGTCTCAAACAAACAAATTAAAATAACACACACACACACACAAACAAAAAATAGTCACTGCAGAAGCAAACTGTTATGTCTCTTTGATGTTGAGGGAAGTATCAAATGTGACTTCAGAGCTCTAACCTGAAAGGCTGAGCAAGAAACAAACTCCCAATAAAAGAAACGTAAATTATATCTGGGGCAGAAAAGAAGACAAAGTAGAGTTCAGCCTTTGCTTTATTGCTTCTTCTTCTGAAGGGGGTTCTTCTAAAACAAGGAGTCATGTTTAGGCTTTGCTGGTTCTTCTCCTCTTCCCAAAAGGGTTCTTCTAAATGTTGGGCTGAACTAGGGCACAAACACAAGCTTCCTTCTCTCTCTGGGGGACCTCACTCAGCTCCAGGACTTGACACATCCACTCAAAATCCTAAATTCCCATCTCTGGCTTCGACATCTTTTCACTACTTCAGATTCATGCATGTAACTGTATCCTCAACTTCTCAGCTCAGATAAATGGTGAGGGTTTCAAAGTTAACCCATCCCAAACCATCTGGACAGTCTTCACTGGACTTGCCACCCTCCTTGAGAAGTGTTTTGGCAGAAGATTTTGGAAACTTTGAACTCTTGTTTCTCTCATATCCCCCTTATACAATTCATTGGCAAGTCTCTTGAATGACCTCAAACATTAGTCAAAATCGGATCGGATTTTCCTGCCTGTCCTTTCTTCGCCCTGACGCATGACATATGTCTTCTGGATCATGGCCACATCCTCTTCATTGATCTCTTGGCTTCCATCCTGATTTCTGCTTTGACCCTAGAATTATTCTCAAGCAGAGAAATATTTTAAAAATAGAGATGATTTTTAGCTCGTGGTCCTCATCCCTTGCTATTGACTAAATAACAAAGTTTTGCAAAGTTTGTGTGTTGACGACCTAACCCCTACTGGTCATGTCCCTCCAAAATGCACCATATTGAAGCCCTAATCTCCAACGGGATGATAGTAGGAGGTGAAGTCTCTGGAGGTGATAAGGTTTAGATGAGGTCATGAGGATGGGACCTTCATGATGGGATTAGTATCTTTAAGAGAAGTGCAAGGGACACAAAAGCTCTCTCTCTCTCTCTTTCTCTCTGAAGGCACCATCTACAAACAAGCAAGAGGACCCCCTCCAGACAATAAATCTGCTATGCCTTGATCTCGGACTTCTCTGTCTCCAGAACTGGGAGAAATCAATGACTGTTACTTAAGCCACCCTGTCTATGATTTTTTGTTATGGCAACCGAGCTGACTAAGACATCTCTCATGCCACTCAAAACTCTCCAATGATGTCACATCAAAGTCAGAATACAATCTGACCACTTCCCTATGGCTTCTTTGTAACTCTGTCCCTGGCCACTTGCTCCAACTGGGACTCTGCGGTCCCAATAAAAGAACATAAATTATGTCTGGTGGAGAAAAGAAGGCAAAGTTGAGTTCGGCCTTTCCTGTATTGATTCTTCTTCTGAAGGGGGTTCTTCTAAAACAAGGAGTCACATTTAGCCTTTGCTGATTCTTCTTTGCTGCCTCCTTTGGCATCTCCCCAGTCAAGCCAAATTCATTCCTGCTACAGACCTCCAGCACATTACTCCTTCTCTGAGTGCCCTGTGGCCACCATCACCAATGATCACATTCATATTGGCTTAAAGTGACACAAATGTATTGTCTTACAGTGTTGTAAGTTCAAAGCCCACCCTGGATCTCACTGGCCTAAAACCAAAGTGTCAGCAAAACTGATACAAGTTCTGGGGAAGAATCAGTTTCCTTGCCAATTCCTGCTTCTAGAGGAATGTTTCTAGAGTATTCCTTGGCTCCTGGACCCTTCCTCGACCTTCAAAGCCAATAATGCAGCATCTTCTAATCTTTCTGTGACTCTGACCTTTGCTTTCATCCTAACATCACCTCCTCTGGCTCTGGCTCCCCTGCCTCCCTCTTACAAAGACCCTAAGATGACCTTAGACCCACTTGGATAATCCAGGGTCATTTCATCTCATGATTCTTAAACTAGTCACATCTGCAAAATCTTTTTAGCCATGACAGATTTTTATAGACTTCTGGAATGAGGACGTGGACGTTTTTGGGGGCGGCAGGGGGTGCTTACTTTTTCAACCACATGGGGATTAGGATGTAGACATCCTTGGGGCCATTATTCTGTCTACTACCTAGGATTAGGACATGGACATCTTTGGGGCCATTATTCTCTGTACCACATGAAGATTAGGACGTGAGCATCTTTGGGGCCATTATTCTGTGTATCACATGGGATTAGGACGTGAGCATTTTTGGGGCCATTATTCTGTCTACCACATGGGATTAGGACGTGAGCATCTTGGGGCCATTGTTCTGTCTACCACATGGGATTAGGACATGGACATCTTTGGGGCCATTATTCTGTCACCCACGTGAGGATTAGGACGTGAGCATCTTTGGGGCTGTTATTCTGTCTCCCACATGGGATTAGGATGTGGACATCTTTGGGGCCATTATTCTGTCTGCCACATGGGATTAGGATGTGGACATCTTTGGGGCCATTATCCTGTCTGCCACATGGGATTAGAATGTGGACATCTTTGGGGCTATTATTCTGTCTCCCACATGGGATTAGGACGTGGACATCTTTGGGGCCATTATTCTGTCTGCCACATGGGATTAGGACATGGACATCTTTGGGACCATTAGTCTGTCTGCCACATGGGATTAGGACCTGAACATCTTTGGGGACATTATTCTGTCTCCCACATGGGATTAGGATGCGGACATCTTTGGGGTCATTATTCTATCTGCCACATGGGGATTAGGACATGGACATCTTTGGGACCATTAGTCTGTCTGCCACATGGGATTAGGACGTGGACATCTTTGGGGCCATTATTCTGTCTGCCACATGGGATTAGGACGTGGACATCTTTGGGGCCATTATTCTGTCTGTCACATGTGGATTAGGATGTGGACATCTTTGGGGCCTTTTTTCTGTCTAGCACATGGAATTAGGACGTGGACACGTTTGGGTCATCATTCTGTCTACCACATGGGGATTAGGACATGGATATCTTTGGGGCCATTATTCTGTCTACCCCAGGAGAATTAGAACTTGGACATCTTTGGTGAAATCACTTTGTTGTCCTCCTTTCTTATTCTTAGAATTCTTCTAGTAACAAGCTTCTTCTTCTTCTTCAGCTTCTTCTTCCTCAGAATTCCCATGGGGCCTCTCACACTTACCAGTCAGCTCCCTGACTGCATTACCAGAGATCATGTTTGGCCATGATTCTCTGCTTTTTCTCGGTTCCTCCAAGCAGGATAGAAGCTTTAGAGGGCAGAGTTCTTGTTACTTTTTTTTATTCTAATTGTTTATTCTTATTTATTGACGTGTCTCTAGCTTTCAAGGCAGATTCTCACCCATTAGGTCTTCCATACACAATTAAATTTACCTAGGAAGTATTTCCTTCTTATTTAAAGCTTTTTAAAAGTAAATTTTAAAATTGCTACATCACGTTACAAATTCACATGCCACCCATGAAGAATATATTTGCAAAATAAATGATGTGTTGAGACGAAATGAATTTTCAATGAAGATTTTAGAGACTCTTTTTTTTTTTAGACAGAGTCTCACTCTGTTGCCCAGGCTGGAGTGCAGTGGTGCGATCTTGGCTCACTGCAACCTCTGCCTCCCGGGTTCAAGCAATTCTCTGCCTCAGCCTCCCGAGTAGATAGGGTGACAGGAACCTGCCATCATGGCAGGCTAATTTTTGTATTTTTAGTAGAGACGGGGTTTCACCATCCTGGCCAGGATGGTCTTGAACTCCTGACCTCAGGTGATCCACCCATCTCGGCCTCCCAAAGTGCTGGGATTACAGATGTGAGCCACTATGCCCTGCTGAGACTCTTTTTAATACATGCTTTGGTTCTAATAAAATTCCCCCTTAAGCTGTTTGGACAGATGACAGGGAAGAAATCATTTACAATTCTCTTAACAAAACCCCCATGAATAATAACCCATTTCCCCCCAGACTAGAAAAGGAAACTATTTCACCCTGCTCTTTGAGGGAATTGAATAAATAGTAAATGAAATTCTATCTGTACAGGAAACATGGGTACTTGGCATTACATCTAGAAAAGAAAAGACATCAGTGGTTTCTTCTAAATGAATGACATGCTTAAAAACCATCATCACAACCCTCTCTGTGATTACAGATTTTGCATGCATTTTAACTATTGGGTGCTAGAAGAAAATTTCCATATGAGCATACCCTCTTTCTTCTTCTCCTCCCCCTCTTCCCTCTCCTCCCGCTCCTCCTCCTCCTCTTCCTTCTTTTCTTCTCCTTCTCCGTCTCCTTCTCCTTCTTCTATCTCTTCCTCCTCTTCCTCCTCTGCTTCTTCTCCTTCTTCTCCCTCTTCTCCCTCTTCCTCCTCTCCTTCTCCTTCTCCTCTTCCTCCTCCTCCTCCTCCTTCTTCTTCTGCCACATGGGATTAGGATGTGGACATCTTTGGGGCCATTATTCTGTCTGCCACGTGGAGATTAGGACATGGACATCTTTGGGACCATTAGTCTGTCTGCCACATGGGATTAGGACATGGACATCTTTGGGGCCATTATTCTGTCTGCCACATGGGATTAGGACATGGACATCTTTGGGGCCATTATTCTGTCTGTCACATGGGGATTAGGATGTGGACATCTTTGGGGCCAGCAGTGATGTGATCTTGGCTCACTGCAAACTCCATCTCCCAGGTTCAAGTGGTTCTCCTGCCTCAGCCCCCCGAGTATCTGGGATTACAGGCACACACCACCATGCCTGACTAATTTTTGTATTTTCAGTAGAAATGAGGTTTCATCATGTTGGCCAAGCTGGTCTCAAACTCCTGACCTTAAGTGATCCACCCACCTCGGCCTCCCAGTGTGCTGGAATTACAGGAGTGAGCCACCATGCCTGGCCAGCTCCCACTTTTCAATGAAAACATGTGGTATTTAGTTTTCTGTTCCTGCATTGGTTTGCTAAGCATAATGGCCTCCAATTTCATCTGTGTCTGCAAAGGATATGCTCTCGTCCTTTTTCACGGCTGCATAGTATTCCACTCATTTGTGGCACACTTTCTTTAAGAGAGTGGGTTGGGAGGAGGGAAAGGATCAGAAAAAAAGTAACCTATTGGTTACAAAGCTTAGTACCTGGGTGACAAAATAATCTGTACAACAAACCCCTATGACATGAGTTCCCCTATATAACAAACCCACACAGTATCCCTGGACCTAAAATAAAAGTGTTTTTGTTTGTTTGTTTGTTTTTGTTGTATTTATTTGTTTGTTTGAGATGGAGTCTGCCTCTGTTGCTCAGGCTAGAGTACAGTGGTGCAATCTTGGCTCACTGCAACCTGCATCTCCCAGAAAAAGAAAGCAAACATGGCACGTAGCATCAACTTTCTAGACGAAGTTGGAGCTTCTGGTGGGTGGACCAGCTGGAGCTTCTGGTGGGTGGACCATGCTGGAGCTTCTGGTGGATGGACCATGCTGGAGTTTCTGTGCTAGAACTTGTGGTGGGTAAACCATGCTGAAGCTTCTGGTGGGTGGACCATGGTGGAGGTTCTCGTGGGTAAATCATGCTGGAGCTTCTAGTGAGTGGACCATGGTGAAGGTTCTGGTGGGTGGACCATGGTGGAGTTTCTGGCGTGTGGAGCATGCTGGAGCTTCTGGTGGGTGGACTATGCTGGAGCTTCTGGTCAGTGGACCATGCTGGAGCTTCTGGTGTGTAAACCGTGCTAGAACTTGTGGTGGGTAAACCATGCTGAAGCTTCTGGTGGGTGGACCATGGTAGAGGTTCTCGTGGGTAACTTATGCTGGAGCTTCTGGTGGGTGGACCATGGTGGAGCTTCTTGTGGGTAGACCAGTGTGGAGCTTCTGGTGGGGGGACCATGGTGGAGCTTCTTGTGGGTAGACCAGGGTGGAGCTTCTGGTGGGTGGACCATGGTGGAGCTTCTTGTGGGTAGACCAGGGTGGAGGTTCTGGTCGGTGGACTATGCTGGAGCTTCTGAAGAGTGGGCCATGGTGGAGGTTCTGGTGGGTGGACCATGGTGGAGAATCTGGTGGAGCATTTGGTGGGTGGACCACACTGGAGCTTCTGATGGGTGGGCCATGGTGGAGGTTCTGGTGGGTAAATCATGCTGGAGCTTCTGGTGGGTGGACCATGGTGGAGATTCTTGTGGGTGGACCATGGTGGAGAATCTGGTGGAGCATTTGGTGGGTAAATCATGCTGGAGCTTCTGGTGGGTAAACTGTGCTGGAGCCTCTGGTGGGTGGAGTATCCACACACCTGTGGGTGCCCACTGATAGTGGGGACTTCGCCCCAGGTCCCGGAAACCTGCAAAGATGCCACGCACCCCATACATTCTTTCCGGTGACTTAATACGTCCACAGCACGCTGTGCATTTCCCCAAAACTGACATCGGCCAATTACACTTTCACATCAAATGCCTTCCTGATGGGTGAAACTGGAAACGTGAAAACACTTTAATTCTCAGATAATGTAATGGTTTACATCTGGGGCTCTCCAGGCGGCCAACGACTGGTTCACGTCGCTCGCTTCCAAGAAATGTTCGCAATATGTGTCTTGTTTAATAACGATTTAAACATTGAAAATAAATGGTTTCCTCTTAGGGGTCTGTGTCCGTATCACCGAGAGTCTGGGACGACAGTCTTTCCTTTCAACGGTAATCGCCAAGCCACTCTCCATAAGTCACTGACAAAATCCTCTAATGGTTCCCCCCCCTTTTTTTTTTTTTAACACTTAAGCTTTTTTCTTTTTTTTTTAAGAACAGTCCATTTGTCCCCGGAAAAGCTGCGTATATATTTGTATATAATAATTCCCAAGGATTACAGCTGTGCACCACCACACCTGGCTAATTTTTTTTTTTTTTTAATTTTGTAAAGATGAGGTCTTGCCGTGTTGCCGGTCTCAAGCTCCTGGGCTCAAGCTGTGTCCACCTGCTACAGCCCCTTAAAGTGCTGGGATTACAGGTGTAAGCCTCCTCACCCGGCCGGACACACTAGACACTTTTTGCTCAATAAGGCTTCGTGGTCATTTGAGGTTTTCAACCCTAGCCTCCCTCCCTTCCTCCCTCCCTCCCAGTCTTCTGCTAGCCCCCCAGTTTGTGCTATGCCTGCGTTTATATCCACGTATACCCAACGCTGAGCTCCCACTTATAAGGTGAGAACACGCAGGATTTGTTTTTCTGTTCCTGTGATGATGGTATTAGGGTCATCTTCCCCAGCTGCCTCCAGCTTGCTGCAAACGACGTGATTTCTTTCTTTCTCGTAGCAAAGCTATGTATTTCAAAGCATTTCAGTGACATAATTCACACAAATACGTCAATAACGAGATAAATACATAACCTACGGCATTTTCTTCCGTGTTCGCCACGGGAGGCATGAGCCTGCCCAATTTGGCTTTGATGTTTCTCTTCCAGTTTGCTCAGCAGAGAGGCCCAGCTTTTTCCAACGTGACATGCGGCCAATTCACCTGGCTGGTCAGCTCGAGAGATGGAGATTAACCCACATTACAATCAGGTACGGTTTCCACGAAACTCAAGACTCCTTCCTCCAGCCCTGTGCGTGGATAAAACTGAGGATAAGACACAACCTTTACTTTAAGGGTACAAGATGCTTGAAATGAACAGGTAGCATTTAGGTGGGAGGAGATGCCCTCAGGACCTTTGTGTGTGTGTGTGTGTGTGTGTGTGTGTGTGTGTGTGTGTGAGAGAGAGAGAGAGAGAGAGACTGAGTCTCACTCTGTCACCCAGGCTGGAGTGCAGTGGCATGATCTCAGGTCACTGCAACCTCCGCCTCCCAGGTTCAAATGGTTCTCCTGCCTCAGCCTCCTGAGTAGCTGGGATTACAGGTGCCTATCACCACACCTGGCTAATTCTTCTATTTTTAGTAGAGACAGGGTTTCACCATGTTAGACAGGCTAGTCTTGAACTCCTGACCTCACGTGATCCGCCTGCCTCAGCCGCCCAGAGGGCTGGGATTACAGGCGTGAGCCACTGCACTCAGCTGTATGTACCATTTTCTTTCTTTCTTTTTTTAAGACAGTTTCACTATTGTTACCCAGGCTGGAGTGCAATGGTGCAATCTTGGCTCACTGCAACCTCCGCCTCCCAGGTTCAAATGGTTCTCCTGCCTCAGCCTCCTGAGTAGCTGGGATTACAGGTGCCTATCACCACACCTGGCTAATTTTTTTTTTTTTTAACACTTAAGCTTTTTCTTTTTTTAAGACAGTTTCACTATTGTTACCCAGGCTGGAGTGCAGTGGCATGATCTCAGGTCACTGCAACCTCCGCCTCCCAGGTTCAAATGGTTCTCCTGCCTCAGCCTCCTGAGTAGCTGGGATTACAGGTGCCTATCACCACACCTGGCTAATTCTTCTATTTTTAGTAGAGACGGGGTTTCACCGTGTTGGCCAGGCTGGTCTCGAACTCCTGACTTCAGGTGATCCGCTCTCAGGGCATCCTCAGGATTTTTAAATACCAGAATCCCCTCAAAAAGCACCAGCCACTGTCTCTATAACTGGCCCAGAGGGTCTCTTTAGGATGACCTTAAAACCCATCACAACGGCCGGGCGCGGTGGCTCAAGCCTGTAATCCCAGCACTTTGGGAGGCCGAGACGGGTGGATCACGAGGTCAGGAGATCGAGACCATCCTGGCTAACACGGTGAAACCCCGTCTCTACTAAAAATACAAAAACTAGCCGGGCGAGGTGGCGGGCGCCTGTAGTCCCAGCTACTGGGAGGCTGAGGCGGGAGAATGGTGTGAACCGGGAGGTGGAGCTTGCAGTGAGCCGAGATCCTGCCACTGCACTCCAGCCTGGGCGACAGAGCGAGACTCCGTTCCAAAAAAAAAAAACCATCACAACGAAGGGCTGGGCGCAGTGGCTCACACGCCTGTAATCCCGGCACTTTGAGAGCCCAAGGTGGTGGGTCATTTGAAGTCAGGAGTTCAAGACCAGCCTGACCAACATGGTGAAGCCCATCTCTACTAAAAATACAAAAATTAGCCTGGCGTGGTGGTGGGCACCTGTGACCCCAGCTACTCGGGTATATTTGTATTTATTTATAAATAAATATAAAATAAAATAAAAACAGTAAAGGAGTGATGCTCTGAGACAGGCTACAATATGCATGAACCTGAAAAAGTGGCACTCTGTGAAAAAACCAGGCCCCAAAAACCACAGATTGGGCCGGTGTGGTGGCTCATGCCTGTCATCCCAGCACTTTGGGAGGCCGAGGCGGGTGGATCACGAGATCAAGAGATCGAGACCATCCTGGCTAAGACAGTGAAACCCCATCTCTACTAAAAAGAAAAATACAAAAATTAGCCAGGCGTGGTGGCAGGTGCCTGTCGACCCAGCTACTCGGGAGGCTGAGGCAGGAGAATCACTTGAACCCGGGAGGCGGAGGTTGCACTGAGCTGAGATCCCACCACTGCACTCCAGCCTGGGTGAGAGAGTGAGACTCCGTCTCAAAAATAAATAAATAGGCCAGGTGCCGTGGCTCACACCTGTCATCCCAGCACTTTGGGAGGCCGAGGCGGGTGGATCATGAGGTCAAGAGATCGAGACCATCCTGGCTAAGACACTGAAACCCCATCTCTACTAAAAAAGAAAAAATACAAAAAATTAGCCAGACGTGGTGGCAGGTGCCTGTCGACCCAGCTACTCGGGAGGCTGAGGCAGGAGAATCACTTGAACCCGGGAGACGGAGCTTGCAGTGAGCCGAGATCCCGCCACTGCACTCCAGCCTGGGAGACAGAGCGAGACTCCGTCTCAAAACTCAATAAATAGCAATAAATAAATAAATAAATAAACAGAGCGGAGATGCTCCAAGGCTGCCAAGACTATGGCCCTTCCTCCTCGGGGAACATGTGGGCAGAGGCCGAACCCAGAGGGCCCCCAGCCACCGCAGGGTGAGTAATTTCCGAGCGTGCAATTATAAAGAACCGAAGTGCAATAGGTCCCCAAAGCACCCCCAGCATTCCCGCAGTGTGTACATAATTGCAGCCAGACAGTAACCTCGCGGTGGCCTGTGTCCCAGCCCTCACCCCACACCCGCTTGGCGCTCCCACATGTGGGTCAATTTTCCAAGCTGATTGCTGGAAACTGATGAAGGGAAGTGATGTGGCCTCCTGTGACGGGCGGCCCCACAGCTGCTCTGATCGGAAAGAAAAGAGAGAGAGAGAGAGAGAGAGAGAGAGAGCGCTCCCCGGGAAGGTATTTTCTCTGTGCTCCAATTCCAGGGCATCTTTTGGAAGAAAACGGATCACCCTGGTGGTTTTGCAGAAGGTCGTTGTCAGAGTTGAGGAGGACGAAAATGGCACTTTGGCAACTCACGGTTGAGTTCTGCAAAAATCAGGGAGGTGGGAGCAGAGGCAGGAGGGAGGACAGAAGGAAGCATCAACAGCCCCAGAAGGAAGGACCTCTCTCGCTTCCTCTCCATCTCCCCAACATGACCCCATCCCTTGACTTTGTCTTTGCAGAGGGCTTCCTGCCTTTGTCCACAGCTGTTTCTCTCTTTCTTGTTTTGAGAGACAATCTCGCTCTGTCACCCAGACTGGAGTGCAATGGAGCAATCGTAGCTCACGGCAACCTCAAGCTCCTGGGCTCAAGCTGTGTCCACCTGCTACAGCCCCTTAAAGTGCTGGGATTACAGGTGTAAGCCTCCTCACCCGGCCGGACACACTAGACACTTTTTGCTCAATAAGGCTTCGTGGTCATTTGAGGTTTTCAACCCTAGCCTCCTCCCTTCCTCCCTCCCTCCCAGTCTTCTGCTAGCCCCCAGTTTGTGCTATGCCTGCGTTTATATCCACGTATACCCAACGCTGAGCTCCCACTTATAAGGTGAGAACACGCAGGATTTGTTTTCTGTTCCTGTGATGATGGTATTAGGTCATCTTCCCCAGCTGCCTCCAGCTTGCTGCAAACGACGTGATTTCTTTCTTTCTCATGTAAAGCTATGTATTTCAAAGCATTTCAGTGACATAATTCACACAAATACGTCAATAACGAGATAAATACATAACCTACGGCATTTTCTTCCGTGTTCGCCACGGGAGGCATGAAACCTGCCCAATTTGGCTTTGATGTTTCTCTTCCAGTTTGCTCAGCAGAGGCCCAGCTTTTTCCAACGTGACATGCGGCCAATTCACCTGGCTGGTCAGCTCGAGAGATGGAGATTAACCCACATTACAATCAGGTACGGTTTCCACGAAACTCAAGACTCCTTCCTCCAGCCCTGTGCGTGGATAAAACTGAGGATAAGACACAACCTTTACTTTAAGGGTACAAGATGCGCAGAAATGAACAGGTAGCATTTCGTGGGAGGAGATGCCCTCAGGACCTTTGTGTGTGTGTGTGTGTGTGTGTGTGTGTGTGTGTGTGTGTGAGAGAGAGAGAGAGAGAGAGAGAGACTGAGTCTCACTCTGTCACCCAGGCTGGAGTGCAGTGGCATGATCTCAGGTCACTGCAACCTCCGCCTCCCAGGTTCAAATGGTTCTCCTGCCTCAGCCTCCTGAGTAGCTGGGATTACAGGTGCCTATCACCACACCTGGCTAATTCTTCTATTTTTAGTAGAGACAGGGTTTCACCATGTTAGACAGGCTAGTCTTGAACTCCTGACCTCACGTGATCCGCCTGCCTCAGCCGCCCAGAGGGCTGGGATTACAGGCGTGAGCCACTGCACTCAGCTGTATGTACCATTTTCTTTCTTTCTTTTTTTTAAGACAGTTTCACTATTGTTACCCAGGCTGGAGTGCAATGGTGCAATCTTGGCTCACTGCAACCTCCGCCTCCCGGGTTCAAATGATTCTCCTGCCTCAGCCTCCTGAGTAGCTGGGATTACAGGTGCCTATCACCACACCTGGCTAATTTTTTTTTTAATTTTGTAAAGATGAGGTCTTGCCGTGTTGCGGTCTCAAGCTCCTGGGCTCAAGCTGTGTCCACCTGCTACAGCCCCTTAAAGTGCTGGGATTACAGGTGTAAGCCTCCTCACCCGGCCGGACACACTAGACACTTTTTGCTCAATAAGGCTTCGTGGTCATTTGAGGTTTTCAACCTAGCCTCCTCCCTTCCTCCCTCCCTCCCAGTCTTCTGCTAGCCCCCAGTTTGTGCTATGCCTGCGTTTATATCCACGTATACCCAACGCTGAGCTCCCACTTATAAGGTGAGAACACGCAGGATTTGTTTTCTGTTCCTGTGATGATGGTATTAGGTCATCTTCCCCAGCTGCCTCCAGCTTGCTGCAAACGACGTGATTTCTTTCTTTCTCATGTAAAGCTATGTATTTCAAAGCATTTCAGTGACATAATTCACACAAATACGTCAATAACGAGATAAATACATAACCTACGGCATTTTCTTCCGTGTTCGCCACGGGAGGCATGAGCCTGCCCAATTTGGCTTTGATGTTTCTCTTCCAGTTTGCTCAGCAGAGAGGCCCAGCTTTTTCCAACGTGACATGCGGCCAATTCACCTGGCTGGTCAGCTCGAGAGATGGAGATTAACCCACATTACAATCAGGTACGGTTTCCACGAAACTCAAGACTCCTTCCTCCAGCCCTGTGCGTGGATAAAACTGAGGATAAGACACAACCTTTACTTTAAGGGTACAAGATGCGCAGAAATGAACAGGTAGCATTTCGTGGGAGGAGATGCCCTCAGGACCTTTGTGTGTGTGTGTGTGAGAGAGAGAGAGAGAGAGAGAGAGAGAGACTGAGTCTCACTCTGTCACCCAGGCTGGAGTGCAGTGGCATGATCTCAGGTCACTGCAACCTCCGCCTCCCGGGTTCAAATGATTCTCCTGCCTCAGCCTCCTGAGTAGCTCAGATTACAAGTACCTGCCACCACATCTGGCTAATTTTTCTTTTTGATAACGGAGTCTTGCTCTGTTGCCCAGGCTGGAATGCTTAAGCCCAATCTCGGCTCCTGCAACCTCCGCCTCCTGGGTTCAAGCGATTCTCCTGCCTCACCCTCCCAAGTAGCTGGGATTACAGGCATCCACCAACACGTCCGGCAAACTTTTGTATTTTAGTAGAGACGGGGTTTCACCGTGTTGGCCAGGCTGGTCTCGAACTCCTGACTTCAGGTGATCCGCTCTCAGGGCATCCTCAGGATTTTTAAATACCAGAATCCCCTCAAAAAGCACCAGCCACTGTCTCTATAACTGGCCCAGAGGGTCTCTTTAGGATGACCTTAAAACCCATCACAACGGCCGGGCGCGGTGGCTCAAGCCTGTAATCCCAGCACTTTGGGAGGCCGAGACGGGTGGATCACGAGGTCAGGAGATCGAGACCATCCTGGCTAACACGGTGAAACCCCGTCTCTACTAAAAATACAAAAACTAGCCGGGCGAGGTGGCGCGCCTGTAGTCCCAGCTACTGGGAGGCTGAGGCGGGAGAATGGTGTGAACCGGGAGGTGGAGCTTGCAGTGAGCCGAGATCCTGCCACTGCACTCCAGCCTGGGCGACAGAGCGAGACTCCGTTCCAAAAAAAAAAAAAAAACCATCACAACGAAGGGCTGGGCGCAGTGGCTCACACGCCTGTAATCCCGGCACTTTGAGAGCCCAAGGTGGTGGGTCATTTGAAGTCAGGAGTTCAAGACCAGCCTGACCAACATGGTGAAGCCCATCTCTACTAAAAATACAAAAATTAGCCTGGCGTGGTGGTGGGCACCTGTGACCCCAGCTACTCGGGTATATTTGTATTTATTTATAAATAAATATAAAATAAAATAAAAACAGTAAAGGAGTGATGCTCTGAGACAGGCTACAATATGCATGAACCTGAAAAAGTGGCACTCTGTGAAAAAACCAGGCCCCAAAAACCACAGATTGGGCCGGTGTGGTGGCTCATGCCTGTCATCCCAGCACTTTGGGAGGCCGAGGCGGGTGGATCACGAGATCAAGAGATCGAGACCATCCTGGCTAAGACAGTGAAACCCCATCTCTACTAAAAAGAAAAATACAAAAATTAGCCAGGCGTGGTGGCAGGTGCCTGTCGACCCAGCTACTCGGGAGGCTGAGGCAGGAGAATCACTTGAACCCGGGAGGCGGAGGTTGCACTGAGCTGAGATCCCACCACTGCACTCCAGCCTGGGTGAGAGAGTGAGACTCCGTCTCAAAAATAAATAAATAGGCCAGGTGCCGTGGCTCACACCTGTCATCCCAGCACTTTGGGAGGCCGAGGCGGGTGGATCATGAGGTCAAGAGATCGAGACCATCCTGGCTAAGACACTGAAACCCCATCTCTACTAAAAAAGAAAAAATACAAAAAATTAGCCAGACGTGGTGGCAGGTGCCTGTCGACCCAGCTACTCGGGAGGCTGAGGCAGGAGAATCACTTGAACCCGGGAGACGGAGCTTGCAGTGAGCCGAGATCCCGCCACTGCACTCCAGCCTGGGAGACAGAGCGAGACTCCGTCTCAAAACTCAATAAATAGCAATAAATAAATAAATAAATAAACAGAGCGGAGATGCTCCAAGGCTGCCAAGACTATGGCCCTTCCTCCTCGGGGAACATGTGGGCAGAGGCCGAACCCAGAGGGCCCCCAGCCACCGCAGGGTGAGTAATTTCCGAGCGTGCAATTATAAAGAACCGAAGTGCAATAGGTCCCCAAAGCACCCCCAGCATTCCCGCAGTGTGTACATAATTGCAGCCAGACAGTAACCTCGCGGTGGCCTGTGTCCCAGCCCTCACCCCACACCCGCTTGGCGCTCCCACATGTGGGTCAATTTTCCAAGCTGATTGCTGGAAACTGATGAAGGGAAGTGATGTGGCCTCCTGTGACGGGCGGCCCCACAGCTGCTCTGATCGGAAAGAAAAAGAGAGAGAGAAAGAGAGAGGGAGAGAGAGAGAGAGAGAGCGCTCCCCGGGAAGGTATTTTCTCTGTGCTCCAATTCCAGGGCATCTTTTGGAAGAAAACGGATCACCCTGGTGGTTTTGCAGAAGGTCGTTGTCAGAGTTGAGGAGGACGAAAATGGCACTTTGGCAACTCACGGTTGAGTTCTGCAAAAATCAGGGAGGTGGGAGCAGAGGCAGGGGAGGGAGGACAGAAGGAAGCATCAACAGCCCCCAGAAGGAAGGACCTCTCCTCGCTTCCTCTCCATCTCCCCAACATGACCCCATCCCTTGACTTTGTCTTTGCAGAGGGCTTCCTGCCTTTGTCCACAGCTGTTTCTCTCTTTGAGAGACAATCTCGCTCTGTCACCCAGGCTGGAGTGCAGTGGCATGATCTCAGGTCACTGCAACCTCCGCCTCCCAGGTTCAAATGGTTCTCCTGCCTCAGCCTCCTGAGTAGCTGGGATTACAGGTGCCTATCACCACACCTGGCTAATTCTTCTATTTTTAGTAGAGACAGGGTTTCACCATGTTAGACAGGCTAGTCTTGAACTCCTGACCTCACGTGATCCGCCTGCCTCAGCCGCCCAGAGGGCTGGGATTACAGGCGTGAGCCACTGCACTCAGCTGTATGTACCATTTTCTTTCTTTTTTTTTTAAGACAGTTTCACTATTGTTACCCAGGCTGGAGTGCAATGGTGCAATCTTGGCTCACTGCAACCTCCGCCTCCCGGGTTCAAATGATTCTCCTGCCTCAGCCTCCTGAGTAGCTCAGATTACAAGTACCTGCCACCACATCTGGCTAATTTTTCTTTTTTGATAACGGAGTCTTGCTCTGTTGCCCAGGCTGGAATGCTTAAGCCCAATCTCGGCTCCCTGCAACCTCCGCCTCCTGGGTTCAAGCGATTCTCCTGCCTCACCCTCCCAAGTAGCCAAGACCACAGGAGGGTGTCACCATGCCCTATTAATTTTTAAACATGTTTTGGAGACAGGGGATCTCTATATGTTGCCCAGAGCACCACTGTGCCCCATTAATTTAAAAAAATTTTGTAGAGATGGGGTCTTGCTATGTTGCCCAGGCTGGAATGCTTGGCCCAATCTCGGCTCCCTGCAACCTCCGCCTCCTGGGTTCAAGCGATTCTCCTGCCTCACCCTCCCAAGTAGCTGGGATTACAGGCATCCACCAACACGTCCGGCAAACTTTTCTATTTTTAGTAGAGACAGGGTTTCACCATGTTAGACAGGCTAGTCTTGAACTCCTGACCTCACGTGATCCGCCTGCCTCAGCCGCCCAGAGGGCTGGGATTACAGGCGTGAGCCACTGCACTCAGCTGTATGTACCATTTTCTTTCTTTCTTTTTTTTAAGACAGTTTCACTATTGTTACCCAGGCTGGAGTGCAATGGTGCAATCTTGGCTCACTGCAACCTCCGCCTCCCGGGTTCAAATGATTCTCCTGCCTCAGCCTCCTGAGTAGCTCAGATTACAAGTACCTGCCACCACATCTGGCTAATTTTTCTTTTTTGATAACGGAGTCTTGCTCTGTTGCCCAGGCTGGAATGCTTAAGCCCAATCTCGGCTCCCTGCAACCTCCGCCTCCTGGGTTCAAGCGATTCTCCTGCCTCACCCTCCCAAGTAGCTGGGATTACAGGCATCCACCAACACGTCCGGCAAACTTTTGTATTTTTAGTAGAGACGGGGTTTCACCGTGTTGGCCAGGCTGGTCTCGAACTCCTGACTTCAGGTGATCCGCTCTCAGGGCATCCTCAGGATTTTTAAATACCAGAATCCCCCTCAAAAAGCACCAGCCACTGTCTCTATAACTGGCCCAGAGGGTCTCTTTAGGATGACCTTAAAACCCATCACAACGGCCGGGCGCGGTGGCTCAAGCCTGTAATCCCAGCACTTTGGGAGGCCGAGACGGGTGGATCACGAGGTCAGGAGATCGAGACCATCCTGGCTAACACGGTGAAACCCCGTCTCTACTAAAAAATACAAAAAACTAGCCGGGCGAGGTGGCGGGCGCCTGTAGTCCCAGCTACTCGGGAGGCTGAGGCGGGAGAATGGTGTGAACCCGGGAGGTGGAGCTTGCAGTGAGCCGAGATCCTGCCACTGCACTCCAGCCTGGGCGACAGAGCGAGACTCCGTTCCAAAAAAAAAAAAAACCATCACAACGAAGGGCTGGGCGCAGTGGCTCACACGCCTGTAATCCCGGCACTTTGAGAGCCCAAGGTAGGTGGGTCATTTGAAGTCAGGAGTTCAAGACCAGCCTGACCAACATGGTGAAGCCCCATCTCTACTAAAAATACAAAAATTAGCCTGGCGTGGTGGTGGGCACCTGTGACCCCAGCTACTCGGGGTATATTTGTATTTATTTATAAATAAATATAAAATAAAATAAAAACAGTAAAGGAGTGATGCTCTGAGACAGGCTACAATATGCATGAACCTGAAAAAGTGGCACTCTGTGAAAAAAACCAGGCCCCAAAAAACCACAGATTGGGCCGGGTGTGGTGGCTCATGCCTGTCATCCCAGCACTTTGGGAGGCCGAGGCGGGTGGATCACGAGATCAAGAGATCGAGACCATCCTGGCTAAGACAGTGAAACCCCATCTCTACTAAAAAAGAAAAAATACAAAAAATTAGCCAGACGTGGTGGCAGGTGCCTGTCGACCCAGCTACTCGGGAGGCTGAGGCAGGAGAATCACTTGAACCCGGGAGGCGGAGGTTGCACTGAGCTGAGATCCCACCACTGCACTCCAGCCTGGGTGAGAGAGTGAGACTCCGTCTCAAAAATAAATAAATAGGCCAGGTGCCGTGGCTCACACCTGTCATCCCAGCACTTTGGGAGGCCGAGGCGGGTGGATCATGAGGTCAAGAGATCGAGACCATCCTGGCTAAGACACTGAAACCCCATCTCTACTAAAAAAGAAAAAATACAAAAAATTAGCCAGACGTGGTGGCAGGTGCCTGTCGACCCAGCTACTCGGGAGGCTGAGGCAGGAGAATCACTTGAACCCGGGAGACGGAGCTTGCAGTGAGCCGAGATCCCGCCACTGCACTCCAGCCTGGGAGACAGAGCGAGACTCCGTCTCAAAACTCAATAAATAGCAATAAATAAATAAATAAATAAACAGAGCGGAGATGCTCCAAGGCTGCCAAGACTATGGCCCTTCCTCCTCGGGAACATGTGGGCAGAGGCCGAACCCAGAGGGCCCCCAGCCACCGCAGGGTGAGTAATTTCGGCGTGCAATTATAAAGAACAGTGCAATAGGTCCCCAAAGCACCCCAGCATTCCCGCAGTGTGTACATAATTGCAGCCAGACAGTAACCTCGCGGTGGCCTGTGTCCCAGCCCTCACCCCACCCGCTTGGCGCTCCACATGTGGGTCAATTTTCCAAGCTGATTGCTGGAAACTGATGAAGGAAGTGATGTGGCCTCCTGTGACGGGCGGCCCCACAGCTGCTCTGATCGGAAAGAAAAGAGAGAGAGAGAGAGAGAGAGCGCTCCCCGGGAAGGTATTTTCTCTGTGCTCCAATTCCAGGGCATCTTTTGGAAGAAAACGGATCACCCTGGTGGTTTTGCAGAAGGTCGTTGTCAGAGTTGAGGAGGACGAAAATGGCACTTTGGCAACTCACGGTTGAGTTCTGCAAAAATCAGGGAGGTGGGAGCAGAGGCAGGGGAGGGAGGACAGAAGGAAGCATCAACAGCCCCCAGAAGGAAGGACCTCTCCTCGCTTCCTCTCCATCTCCCCCAACATGACCCCATCCCTTGACTTTGTCTTTGCAGAGGGGCTTCCTGCCTTTGTCCACAGCTGTTTCTCTCTTTCTTGTTTTGAGAGACAATCTCGCTCTGTCACCCAGACTGGAGTGCAATGGAGCAATCGTAGCTCACGGCAACCTCAAGTTCCTGGGCTCAAGCGATCCTCCCACCCCAGCCTCCCAAGTAGCCAAGACCACAGGAGGGTGTCACCATGCCCTATTAATTTTTAAACATGTTTTGGAGACAGGGGATCTCACTATGTTGCCCAGAGCACCACTGTGCCCCATTAATTTAAAAAAAATTTTGTAGAGATGGGGTCTTGCTATGTTGCCCAGGCTGGTCTCAAACTCCTGGGCTCAGGCTTCTCCCACCTCAGCCTCCCAAGTAATTGAGACCATAGGAGCGTGCCACCATGGCCTATTAATTTTTAAACATGTTTTGGAGACAGGAGTCTCACTATGTTGCCCAGAGCACCACTGTGCCCCATTAATTTAAAAAAAATTTTGTAGAGATGGGGTCTTGCTATGTTGCCCAGGCTGGTCTCAAACTCCTGGGCCACAGCTTCTCCCACCTCAGCCTCCCAAGTAATTGAGACCATAGGAGCGTGCCACCATGCCCTATTAATTTTTAAACATGTTTTGGAGAGAGGGGATCTCACTATATTGCCCAGAGCACCATCATGCCCCATTAATTTAAAAAAAAATTGTAGTGATGGGGTCTTGCTATGTTGCCCAGGCTGGTCTCAAACTCCTGGGCTCAAGTGATCCTCCCACCTTTATTTTATGAAGAGAAATATGCAATATTTAGATAGTGCGCTTGTGTTAAAATGCAGCTTGATCCTCAGACAGTAAGAGGAAGGTATTTTACAGAAGAGACAGCAGAACTGTCCAGAAGGTCAGTGATTGTTCAGTGGCTATTCAGAGAATAAGTAGCAAAACTGAAGGAATAGCAACTTCTGGGCCTTCTGGACCTAAATTTAAGGGCTACCCAGGCGCAGTGGCTCATGCCTGTCATCCCAGCACTTTGGGAGGCCGAGGCGGGCAGATCACCTGAGGTCAGGAGTTCAAGACCAGCCTGACCAACATGGTGAAACCCCGTCTCTACTAAAAATACAAATTTAGCCGGGCATGGTGGTGGGTGCCTGTAGTCCCAGCTACTCAGGAGGTTGAGGTGTGAGAATTACCAGAACCTGAGAGGCAGAGGTTGCAGTGAGCTGAGATTGTGCCACTGCACTCCAGCCTGGGCGACAGAGTGAGACTCCATCTCCAGTAAATACATGCATACATACATACATACATACATACATACATAAAATTAAGAGCTGTTCAGCCATGCTTTCCCCCATCCCCAAACCCTTAACTTTTTGCACTTCATAGAAAGTGCTGGGATTTACAAGGACACCACTACCCTCACCAGCCCACTAAGATGAAAGTGAGGTGCCACCTGTGATGGTCTTCAGAGCACCTTGCCACCCTCCTCAGTGGGCACCAGTGAGGAGGGTGACGAGTGCTTGGAGTCCTTTTGGGTTCTGGGATTCCGAGCTGTCACAGAGATAACCGACGGTCGACGGCTTCCTGGGGAGTCTGGCAAGCCACTGCTATCATTCGTGAAGCAAAACAGACTTTCCAAACCATGTTTAAAACAATTAGTTTACCCAAACAAAGGTGAAGCCTGCAACGGAAAACGGTATGCAAACGCTGCCAAGCATCGCAGTTTTTACAGTTTTGCACGCATCCTTCAAAGCTCATCTTTCTTTTTTTTGTTTTGAGATGGAACTTCGTTCTTGTCGCCCAGGCTGGAGCGCAATGGAGTGATCTCGGCTCACTACAACCTCCACTTCCTGGGTTCAAGCCGTTCTCCTGCCTCAGCCTCCCGAGTACCTGGGATGACAGGCACCTGCCACCACTCCTGGCTAATTTTTTGTAGGAGAGACAGGGTTTCACCATGTTGGCCAGGCTGGTGTCGAACTCCTGACCTCAGGCGATCCACCTGCCTCGGCCTCCCAGAGTGCTGGGATTACAGACGTGAGCCACCGCGCCTGACCTCAAAGCTCATCTTCTAAGGCGTGCAGAAACTGAGTCAGCTCCACAGATCCGAGGTCTAAATGAGCAGTGCAACCTTGCTTAGGGAGACGCGGGCACGCAGGTAGGAAGAACAGGGCCTCTGCCCAGGCCACCAAGGAGGAGGCAAGATGTCAGATGCAGAAGGGGTTGCCCCAAGACCCAGGTTGACATGGAAGTTGGGAACAGCCAAGTGGAGACTCTCAGGATCTCCATGGAGGCTAAGAACCTTTCATTGGAGATTCAACTTTTGCAATAAGCAGAGCTGGGTTACATACTTGCCTAATTAAGACCCTTGGAACTAATTATATAGCACAGAGAGGAGGTGCTGGTGAAGACGTGAGATTCTAAGCTGTGATGATACCCCATAAGAAGAGCAAGACCCACCGATGAACGCCTGGTAGTAGAGAGGATAGGCAGATAGATAGACAGCTGGCTAGACAGATAGATGACAGATCGATAATTGATATATAGATTATAGAATCAATAGATAAATACATAGAGAATACATTAGATAGATGAATGCATAGATGGATAGATCAATAGATGGATAGGTGGATAGAGAGATAATTGATACATAGATTATAGATTCAATAGCTAAATAGACAATACATTGGATGGATGGATGGATGGATGGATGAATAGATAGATGAATGAATGGATAGATAGAGCAATAGATAGGTGGAGAGATAGATAATTGATACACAGATTATAGATTCTATACATAAATACATTAGATAGATGGATGAATGGATAGATATATCAAGAAATAGGTTGATAGATAACTGATACATAGATTATAGATTCATAGATAAATTCATAGATAGAGAATACATTAGATAGATGGATGGGTAGATGTATGGATGAATGGACAGATAGATATATCAATAGATAGGTAGGTGGATAGATAGATAATTGATACATAGATTATAGATTCAATAGATAAATACATAAAGAATACATTAGATAGATGGATGGATAGATGGATGGATGAATGGATAGATAGATATATCAATAGATAGGTAGGTGGATAGATAATTGATACGTAGATTATAGTTTCAATAGATAAATACATAGATAATACATTAGATGGATGAATGGATAGACACAGACATGCCTAGATAGATCAATAGATAGATGGATAGATACATAGATGATTGATAGATGATTGACAGATAGGTAGAAGATAGATGATGAATATATAGATAGATGATAGAGGTTAGACAGATAGACAGATCAATAGATCGATAGATGATAGATAGGTAATAGACAGAAACTCTCCAGTCTGCCTAGACTTAGCTAGTCAAGGTCCCATCTGTGGAGTTTCCAGGTGAACGTCATCTCTATTAGCCATTGAGTCCACGTAAATCATGTTTCTACATCTGCCTGGATTTGTTTGCACTGCTGGAACAGAATCCCTGAGACTGTGTGGCTTATAAAGAGCAGAGAATTATTTACTCCTGGTTCTGGAAGCTGAGAAGTCCAAGATGGAGGCACCAGCAGATTCCATATCTGATGAGGGCTGTTCGCTGCCTCCAAGAGAGTGCCTTCCTGCTGAATCTTCCAGAAGGAAGAAACACTTTGTCCTTAGGTGAAGACCAAGGCACCAGAAGATTCCACATCTGAGGAGGGCTGTTGTCTGCCTCCAAGATGGCGCCTTCCTGCTGAATCTTCCAGAAGGAAGAAACGCCTTGTCCTCACATGAAGACCAAGGTACCAGAAGATTCCACATCTGATGAGGGTTGTTCTGTGCCTCCAAGATGGCGCCTTCCTGCTGAATCTTCTAGAAGGAAGAAACGCCTTGTCCTCACGTGAAGACCAAGGCACCAGAAGATTCCATATCTGAGGAGGGCTGTTCTCTGCCTCCAAGATGGCACCTTCCTGCTGAATCTTCTAGAAGGAAGAAGCACCTTGTCCTCACGTGAAGACCAAGGCACCAGAAGATTCCATATCTGAGGAGGGCTGTTCTCTGCCTCCAAGATGGCACCTTCCTGCTGAATCTTCTAGAAGGAAGAAATGCCTTGTCCTCACATGAAGACCAAGGTACCAGAAGATTCCACATCTGATGAGGGCTGTTCTCTGCCTCCAAGATGGCACCTTCCTGCTGAATCTTCTAGAAGGAAGAAATGCCTTGTCCTCACATGAAGACCAAGGTACCAGAAGATTCCACATCTGATGAGGGCTGTTCTCTGCCTCCAAGATGGCACCTTCCTGCTGAATCTTCTAGAAGGAAGAAGCGCCTTGTCCTCACGTGAAGACCAAGGCACCAGAAGATTCCATATCTGAGGAGGGCTGTTCTCTGCCTCCAAGATGGCACCTTCCTGCTGAATCTTCCAGAAAGAAGAAACGCCTTGTCCTTACATGAAGACCAAGGCACCAGAAGATTCCACATCTGATGAGGGTTGTTCTGTGCCTCCAAGATGGCGCCTTCCTGCTGAATCTTCTAGAAGGAAGAAGCGCCTTGTCCTCACGTGAAGACCAAGGCACCAGAAGATTCCATATCTGAGGAGGGCTGTTCTCTGCCTCCAAGATGGCACCTTCCTGCTGAATCTTCTAGAAGGAAGAAGCGCCTTGTCCTCACGTGAAGACCAAGGCACCAGAAGATTCCATATCTGAGGAGGGCTGTTCTCTGCCTCCAAGATGGCACCTTCCTGCTGAATCTTCTAGAAGGAAGAAGCGCCTTGTCCTCACGTGAAGACCAAGGCACCAGAAGATTCCATATCTGAGGAGGGCTGTTCTCTGCCTCCAAGATGGCACCTTCCTGCTGAATCTTCTAGAAGGAAGAAATGCCTTGTCCTCACATGAAGACCAAGGTACCAGAAGATTCCACATCTGATGAGGGCTGTTCTCTGCCTCCAAGATGGCGCCTTCCTGTTGAATCTTCTAGAAGGAAGAAACACCTTGTCCTTAGGTGAAGACCAAGGCACCAGAAGATTCCACATCTGAGGAGGGCTGTTCTCTGCCTCCAAGATGGCGCCTTCCTGCTGAATCTTCTAGAAGGAAGAAACGCCTTGTCCTTACATGAAGACCAAGGTACCAGAAGATTCCATATCTGATGAGGGCTGTTCTCTGCCTCCAAGATGGCACCTTCCTGCTGAATCTTCTAGAAGGAAGAAACGCCTTGTCCTTACATGAAGACCAAGGCACCAGAAGATTCCATATCTGATGAGGGCTGTTCTCTGCCTCCAAGATGGCGCCTTCCTGTTGAATCTTCTAGAAGGAAGAAACGCCTTGTCCTTACATGAAGACCAAGGTACCAGAAGATTCCATATCTGATGAGGGCTGTTCGCTGCCTCCAAGAGAGTGCCTTCCTGCTGAATCTTCTAGAAGGAAGAAACACTTTGTCCTTAGGTGAAGACCAAGGCACCAGAAGATTCCATATCTGATGAGGGCTGTTCGCTGCCTCCAAGAGAGTGCCTTCCTGCTGAATCTTCCAGAAGGAAGAAACGCCTTGTCCTTACATGAAGACCAAGGTACCAGAAGATTCCATATCTGATGAGGGCTGTTCTCTGCCTCCAAGATGGCGCCTTCCTGCTGAATCTTCTAGAAGGAAGAAATGCCTTGTCCTCACGTGAAGACCAAGGCACCAGAAGATTCCATATCTGATGAGGGCTGTTCTCTGCCTCCAAGATGGCACCTTCCTGCTGAATCTTCCAGAAGGAAGAAACACTTTGTCCTTAGGTGAAGACCAAGGCACCAGAAGATTCCATATCTGATGAGGGCTGTTCTCTGCCTCCAAGATGGCACCTTCCTGCTGAATCTTCTAGAAGGAAGAAACGCCTTGTCCTTACATGAAGACCAAGGCACCAGAAGATTCCACATCTGATGAGGGCTGTTCGCTGCCTCCAAGAGAGTGCCTTCCTGCTGAATCTTCTAGAAGGAAGAAATGCCTTGTCCTCACGTGAAGACCAAGGCACCAGAAGATTCCATATCTGATGAGGGCTGTTCGCTGCCTCCAAGAGAGTGCCTTCCTGCTGAATCTTCTAGAAGGAAGAAACACCTTGTCCTTATATGGTAAGGTGGAAGACCAAGGAACTGAATGCTACAGGAAGCCTGCCTTTCTTTCTTTCTTTCTTTCTTCTTTCTTTCTTTCTTTTTCTCGAGATGGAATCTTGCTCTGTCACCCAGGCTGAAGTGCACTGGCATGATCTTGGCTCACTGCAACCTCCACCTCCAGGGTTGAAACAATTCTTCTGCCTCAGCCTCCCGAGTAGCTGGGATTACAGGCACCCGCCACCACACCCGGCTAAATTTTGTATTTTTAACAGAGACAGGGTTTCACCATGTTGGCCAGGCTGCTCTCGAACTCCTGACCTCGTGATCCGCCCACCTCGGTCTCCTAAAGTGCTGGGATGACAGGCGTGAGCCACTGCGCCCGGCCAGGAAGCCTCTTTGATAAGGGCCTTAAGCCCATTCATGAGAAAGGTGCCTCCAAGGCCTGATCACCCCCTTTTTTATTCACGTTATTTATTTTTTTTATTTTTTATTTTTGAGACAGGGTCTGGCTGTATCACCCAGCCTGGAGTATTACCTCAGCTTACTACAACCTCTGCCTACTGGGCTCAAACGATCCTCCCACCACAGCCTCCCAAGTAGCTAGGACTACAGGTGCACACCACCACGCCCAGCTCATTTTTGTACTTTTTATAGAGACAGGGGGTTTGCCATGTTGCCCAGGCTGGTCTCGAACTCATGAGCTCAGGCGATCTGCCTTCGTCCACCTCCCAAAGTCCTGGGATTACAGGCCTGAGCCACTGTGCTGCCCCTCTTTTAATTTTAATTTAATTTTTATTTGTTGCTTATGTATTCATTTATTTATTTATTTATTTATTTATTTATTTATTTATTTATTTATTTTTGAGAAAAAGTCTCGCTCTGTCTCCCAGGCTAGAGTACAGTGGCACGATCTCAGCTCACTGCAACCTCCGCCTCCCGGGTTCAAGCGATTCTCCTGCCTCAGCCTCCCGAGTAGCTGGGATTACAGGCATGTGCCTTTTTAATGCACTTCTAAAAGAAACCATGTCAGTCGCTTTTACACATCTGCAGCTGAGAGGAGAGGAGTGTGGGGCACGGGTCTCCCCGATGACCCGGGGAAGAGACCAAGGTGCTAAGTGTCCACATTGCAACACCAGCGCCCACCAGGTGCTGCGTGGCAGACTTTTCCTTGTTTTTTTTTTTTTTTTTTTTTTTTTAAATAAACCTCTTTTTTTCCCTTTTTTTTTAAATAAACCTTGCATGACTTTTCCTTGTTTTTTTTTTTAAATAAACCTCTTTTTTTCCCTTGTTTATTTTTAAATAAACCTTGCACGACTTTTCCTTGTTTTTTTTTAAATAAACCTCTTTTTTTCCCTTTTTTTTAAATAAACCTTGCACGACTTTTCCTTGTTTTTTTTAAATAAACCTCTTTTTCCCTTGTTTTTTTTAATAAACCTTGCACGACTTTTCCTTGTTTTTTTTTAAATAAACCTCTTTTTTTCCCTTGTTTATTTTTAAATAAACCTTGCACGACTTTTCCTTGTTTTTTTTTTTAAATAAACCTCTTTTTTTCCCTTTTTTTAAAATAAACCTTGCACGACTTTTCCTTGTTTTTTTTTTAAATAAACCTCTTTTTTTCCCTTGTTTTTTTTTAAATAAACCTTGCACGACTTTTCCTTGTTTTTTTAAATAAACCTCTTTTTTTCCCTTGTTTTTTTTTTAAATAAACCTTGCACGACTTTTCCTTGTTTTTTTTTTAATAAACCTCTTTTTTCCCCTTGTTTTTTTTTAAATAAACCTTGCACGACTTTTCCTTGTTTTTTTTTAATAAACCTCTTTTTTTCCTTGTTTATTTTTAAATAAACCTTGCACGACTTTTCCTTGTTTTATAAATAAACCTCTTTTTTCCCCTTGTTTTTTTTAAATAAACCTTGCACGACTTTTCCTTGTTTTTTTTAACAAACCTCTTTATTTCCCTTTTTAAAAAAAATAAACCTTGCACGACTTTTCCTTGTTTTTTTTTTAAATAAACCTCTTTTTTTCCTTGTTTGTTTCTTTCTTTTAATAAACCTTGCACGACTTTTCCTCGTTTTTATTTATTTATTTATTTTTAATAAACCTCTGTTCAAAAATAAACTTACACATTTTTCTGGAGCAGCCTGAACCTGTTCCCAATTTCTTGTCCAAACAATGAAAAATATACAAGTGCATTTTAAGAGTGACTCTATCTGACCTTTCCGGGAGGGAGAAAAAAAAACCCAAAAAAACAAAAAAACGGCATGAAAAAACAGAGCCTGAAGCATGTTCCCGGCGTTTGATGTTAAGGCAGAGGCCACCTGGGTCGGCCTTGTCATCAGATGACGTTTTCACACCAGTCGGCAAAGCAGTAGATCTGGAAAATCTGACCTCCAGGGTTTTAGAATCCCGGCTTAGAAAAATAGACATTCCAAGAAGTCTGAAGTGTTTAAGTGACTATTACTGACTGCGTAGTGCTGACTGTGGGGGTAAATTGGATCCCAAATTGAAATGGGAGAGGAGATGATTAGACGGATTCTCCAGACGCTTACAAAAACCATGATGTGTGCGTGTGTGTGTGGAGAGAGAGATAAAAAGGTATATAGATAGATTGGGCATAGTGGTTCACATCAATAATCCCAGCACTTTGGGAGGCCAAGGCGGACAGATCATCTGAGGTCAGGAGTTCGAGACCAGCCTGGCCAACATGATGAAAACCCATCTCTACTAAAAATACCAAAATTGGCTGGGCGTGGTGGTCTGTAAAAAATTGGCTGGGCCTGTAGTCCCAGGTACTCGAGAGGCTGAGGCAAGAGAATCGCTTGAACCCTGGACGTGGAGGTTGCAGTGAGCTGAGATCGTGCCACTGCAGTCCAGCTTGGGTGACAGAATAAGACTCTGTCTCAAAAAAAGAAAAAAAGGATATATAGATAGACGATAGACACATTATATTACAGATGGAAAGAAACTAGATAGGTTAAACACGTGATAGAAATAGGTAACTGTTAGAACAAGATGGATGGTAGATATATAATTAATAGAAAATAGATAAATTAGAACAATTAAAGAAATGATATAGGTAAATAAATGATAGATAACAAATATATTATTAATACATAGGAATAGATGAGTTAGATTACATAAATGATAGAGATAGATAAATATATGACAGATATATAGAGAGAGAACTGCATAGTTGCATAGGTGGTAGACAGCTAGCTAGCTAGCTAGATAGATAGATACAGAGATATATGATAGGCAGATAGATAATTGATACATAGATTATAGATTCGATAGATAAATACATATATAGATAGATGGATAGATGGATGATAATAGATAGATGATGGATATATAGTAGATGATAGTAGAGAGATGATCGGTAGATAGACAACTAGCTAGCTAGACAGATAGATGATAGGTAGGTAATTGATACATAGATTACAGATTCAATAGAGAAATAGATAGACAATACATTAGATGGATAGATGAATAGATAGATAATACATTACATGGATAGATGAATAGATAAGTAGATTGATTGATAGCTACAGGGATAGATGATAGATAATTGATACATAGATTATAGATTCGATAGATAAATACATAGATAGATGGATAGATGGATGGATAATAGATTATGGATATATAGTAGACAATAGATAGTAGAGAGATTATAGGTAGATACACAGCTAGCTAGCTAGCTAGATGATAGGTAGATCATTGATACACAGATTATCGATTCAATAGATAGATAATACATTAGATGGATAGACAGATGAATAGATAGATAGATGGATCAATAGGTAGGTAGGTGGATAAGTAGCTACAGGGATAGATGATAGATAGATAATTGATATATAGGTTATAGATTCAATAGATAAATACATATATAGATAGATGGATAGATGGATGGATGGATGATAGATGATGGATATATAGTAGATGATAGATAGTAGAGAGATGATAGATATGTAGACAGCTAGCTAGCCAGACAGATAGATGATAGGTAGGTAATTGATACATAGATTATAGATTCGATAGATAAATACATATATAGATAGATGGATAGATGAATAGATAGATAATACATTAGATGGATAGATGAATAGATAGATAGATGGATCAATAGGTAGGTAGGTGGATAAGTAGCTACAGGGATAGATGATAGATAGATAATTGATATATAGGTTATAGATTCAATAGATAAATACATATATAGATAGATGGATAGATGGATGGATGGATGATAGATGATGGATATATAGTAGATGATAGTAGAGAGATGATAGATATGTAGACAGCTAGCTAGCCAGACAGATAGATGATAGGTAGGTAATTGATACATAGATTATAGATTCGATAGATAAATACATATATAGATAGATGGATAGATGAATAGATAGATAATACATTAGATGGATAGATGAATAGATAGATAGATGGATCAATAGGTAGGTAGGTGGATAAGTAGCTACAGGGATAGATGATAGATAATCGATACATAGATGATAGATTCAATAGATAAATACATAGATAGATGGATAGATGGATGGATGGATAGATAGATAGCTACAGGGATAGATGATAGATAATCGATACATAGATGATAGATTCAATAGATAAATACATATATAGATGGATAGATGAATGGATGATAGATAGATGAGGGATATATAGTAGATGATAGTAGAGAGATGATAGATATGTAGACAGCTAGCTAGCTAGCTAGATGATAGGTAGATAATTGATACCTAGACTATAGATTCAATAGGTAAATCCATAGATAGATAATACATTAGATGGATAGACAGATGAATAGATAGATAATACATTAGATGGATAGATGAATAGATAGATAATACATTAGATGGATAGACAGATGAATAGATAGATAATACATTAGATGGATGGATGGATAGATAGATAGCTACAGGGATAGATGATAGATAGATGATAGATAATCGATACATAGATGATAGATAATCGATACATAGATGATAGATAATCGATACATAGATGATAGATAGATGATAGATAGATAATACATTAGATGGATAGACAGATGAATAGATAGATAGATGGATAGATGAATGGATGATAGATGATTGATAGATAGATGATAGATAATCGATACATAGATGATAGATAGATGATAGATAGATGATAGATAATCGATACATAGATGATAGATAGATGATAGATTCAATAGATAAATACATATATAGATAGATGGATAGATGGATGGATGGATAGATAGATAGCTACAGGGATAGATGATAGATAGATGATAGATGATTGATAGATAGATGATAGATAGATGATAGATAATCGATACATAGATGATAGATAGATGATAGATGATGGATATATAGTAGATGATAGATGATGGATATATAGTAGATGATAGATAGTAGAGAGATTATAGGTAGATACACAGCTAGCTAGCCAGACAGATAGATGATAGATAGATGATAGATAATCGATACATAGATGATAGATAATCGATACATAGATGATAGATAATCGATACATAGATGATAGATAGATGATAGATTCAATAGATAAATACATATATAGATAGATGGATAGATGGATGGATGGATAGATAGATAGCTACAGGGATAGATGATAGATAATCGATACATAGATGATAGATAATCGATACATAGATGATAGATAATCGATACATAGATGATAGATAGATGATAGATGATGGATATATAGTAGATGATAGATGATGGATATATAGTAGATGATAGATAGTAGAGAGATTATAGGTAGATACACAGCTAGCTAGCCAGACAGATAGATGATAGATAGATGATAGATAATCGATACATAGATGATAGATGATTGATAGATAGATGATAGATAATCGATACATAGATGATAGATAGATGATAGATTCAATAGATAAATACATATATAGATAGATGGATAGATGGATGGATGGATAGATAGATAGCTACAGGGATAGATGATAGATAATTGATACATAGATTATAGATTCGATAGATAAATACATAGATAGATGGATAGATGGATGGATAATAGATTATGGATATATAGTAGACAATAGATAGTAGAGAGATTATAGGTAGATACACAGCTAGCTAGCTAGCTAGATGATAGGTAGATCATTGATACACAGATTATCGATTCAATAGATAGATAATACATTAGATGGATAGACAGATGAATAGATAGATAGATGGATCAATAGGTAGGTAGGTGGATAAGTAGCTACAGGGATAGATGATAGATAGATAATTGATATATAGGTTATAGATTCAATAGATAAATACATATATAGATAGATGGATAGATGGATGGATGGATGATAGATGATGGATATATAGTAGATGATAGATAGTAGAGAGATGATAGATATGTAGACAGCTAGCTAGCCAGACAGATAGATGATAGGTAGATAATTGATACCTAGACTATAGATTCAATAGGTAAATCCATAGATAGATAATACATTAGATGGATGGATGGATAGATAGATAGCTACAGGGATAGATGATAGATAATCGATACATAGATGATAGATTCAATAGATAAATACATATATAGATGGATAGATGAATGGATGATAGATAGATGAGGGATATATAGTAGATGATAGATGATTGATAGATAGATGATAGACGTTAGATAGATTATAGATAAATAGATCCATAGGTCGGTAGATGATAGATGGGTAATAAATAGACAGGTAGAAACTCTCCAGTCTGCCTAAGATATTCTCTGCTATTTTGTAAGACATAACCCTCATGCGTCTTTTGTATCTGCTGCTGCTGTTATTCTGAAAAGAGTCTTAAGTTTTGGAGTTTCAGGTACAAGAGGACCCTGCAGATATCGGCCACCTGCTTTTCCCTCCCTTCCTGGGGAGGTTCAGTTCGGCCTCACACCCACTCATTTGTACCTCCCTGTGGGTCTCAGAGCCGCCCCCTCCTTCTCTGCAAAGAGGGAAGCATGGTACCTGCTCCAGGGGACCCCTTCCATCTTTGGGGCACTCAGGGTGCAAGTCAGCCTGTCCTTCTCCTTCAGGGACAGTTGTCACTGTCACAAGAGAGCACGGGCCATTCAGGGGACTCTCACCCTCGTGAGGCTGGCATGCCAGAGGCAACCTCAAAGTGCATGGGCCTGGGTTCCGTCTTCTCAGAAATGAGGAGAGTCTCTGGTAGAGCTGACTCTGGGGGTTCACGGGGTCGCGGGGTGGGTGTCTGGGGCGGCGCCGTGATCCGGCTCTCAGTTGTCTCTTTACCGTTCGGGTTGTCTGTGCCCGAGCCCACCCTCAGCTGTTGAATCACGGTAGAGAAACCACAGAAAGATCTTTTGGGGTGAAACCTCAGGGTCTGTTCGCTCACTGGCATCGGCAAACCGCACCTGCAAAGAGCTGGTCAACTATTCCCTAAGCACAGAAATCCTCATGCTTATCTGGGGGTAATTCTGGGCCCTGCAGGTGGTTAGGGAGAGTCAGAAGATATGTCTTGGGGTGGGGGGTCCACCATGGCATTCCCGGGGCTGCCAGCAGGACCTGGAATCAAGCAGGAGAGAGAAGGACATACCCCAGAGGAGGTTTCCTCTCCGTGAGGCCGTGGAGTCCGGCCCCGGTGGAAAATAAACTTCTTAATACGATTGAGATCAACAGACGGGCTTTTCTCCGTGATAAATTTAAGCAAATTGAACGTAATTACCTCAATTGAATTCAGACCAAGCCCTGCCCTGACCTTCCGCTGAAGCGTTCTGCCCGCCTGGGGAGGAGGCCGGGGCACATGACATGATTTGGACAATTTGCACATATTTATACAATTTGTCATGATTCCGTCTGTACAGGCTGGAGGCGGCGAGGTTAGCCTCCAGCCCCCCTGTGAAATCAGGCATATGAGAATCACGTGCTGGACATACCTCTTGTGTGTGCGCTAGTGGGGAGAGTGGGTGGACGTGTGTGTGTGTGTGTCTGTGTGTGTGTCTGTGTGTGCCGGGCAGAAGATGCAAATCTGTTGATACAAACCAACAAGCCATGTTCCATGGACACAAACCAACAAGCAATGTTCCGTGGACACAAACCAACAAGCAATGTTCTGTTGATACAAACCAACAAGTAATGTTTCATGGACACAAACCAACAAGCCATATTCTGTGGACACAAACCAACAAGCCATGTTCCGTGGACACAAACCAACAAGCCATGTTCCGTGGACACAAACCAACAAGCAACGTTCCATGGACACAAACCAATAAGCCATGTTCCATGGACACAAACCAACAAGCAATGTTATGATATAAGGGAGGGAAATAAAGCCAGCAGGTGCTATAATACATATGCCAAAATAATAATAATAATAAGAAGAAAACATCTGCTCTGTGCTCATGCCACTGTAAGATGACGGACAGCTGTGTACAGGTGTGACTTCACCAACTGCCGAGGAACGGTTATTGGCAGGTACAGCCACGGGATGTCAGAGGTCTCTCTATTTTGACCTCAGGCACTGAGTTCCTGCCTGCAAATGGCGTGGTAACGTGGGGGAATATTCGAAGGAAAACAGACAGGTGTCCAGATGACCTCTTTTGTTGCGGGGAAGCGAACCAGCATGACACAGGCACACTGAGTTTGCTGACACGTATCAGAGAGAAGAGCCCATTGATGGATCTCCGCCTTATTACGAAGTTTAATTTCTCCTGGCGTGGGCATGCACAGCAGCCTGGCGGAGGCGAATCCTCCTAACCTACGTGTCATAGATTGTGCTACAGGTTTTAGGGTCCTCGAGCCGCCCGAGGATGCTGGAGGTCCACAGGCCAATCTCAGGCAGAGAGAGAATTCCCAAATGAGCAGGAGGCTTCCGGCGCTCAGGAAACAGATTTGGAGCTCCGGGCAGGGGCGGCTTCACGCTCGTAAGGAAATGGAGACAAACGGTGGTTGGGCATGCGGTACTTTTATTTCTCCCACGCTTATTCAGATAAACTGTGTCGGCATTTTTGGTGGAAGTATGTCCCGTGCAATATTGCTGTTTACCTTGAATTCAAGTGTCCCTGGGCTGCCGTTTAGGTAGAATTCAAGGGTATCTGGGCACGCATCTGTTCTACTGTTCTACTGTTTATCTGGAACTCAAGTATACCTGGGCACGCATGCATACTGCTGTTCACCTCAAATGCAAGAGTATCTGAGCACACATCTGTTCTGGTGTTTATCTCGAATTCAAGTGTCCCTGGGCTGCTGTTTATGTAGAATTCAAGTGTACCTAGGCTTCTGTTTACTTTGAATTCAAGTGTACCTGGGCACACATCCGTTCCACTGTTTATCTCAAATTCAAGTGTACATGAGCTGCTGTTTATCTTGAATTCAAGCGTACCTGGGCACGCAGCTGTTCTGCTGTTTAACCTTGAATTCGAGTGTCCCTGGGCTGCTGTTTATGTAGAATTCAAGTGTATCTGGGCATGCATGTGTTCTACTGTTTATCTGGAATTCAAGTGTACCTGGGCACGCATCCGTTCCACTGTTTATCTCGAATTCAAGAGGACCTGGGCACACATGTGTTCTGGTGTTTATCTCGAATTCAAGTGTACCTGAGCTGCTATGTATGTAGAATTCAAGTGTATCTGAGCTTGTCTCTGTTCTGCTGTTTATCTCCCACTCAGATGTACCCGAGCGTGTGCATCTGTTCTGCTGTTTACCTCGAATTCAAGTCTACTTGGGTACACACGCTGTACTTTTATTAGTTAACTGGAGCGATGTGTTAAAAAAAAAAAAAAGAAAAGAAAAGAAAAGAAACTCTCATGATGTCCCTCAAGTTGGAAACTTTGGCAAATCATTTCCCCCACGTGTCAACGTTGTTCCAATTAAGAAATTCCACACGATGTATATATTCCTGGTAAAGTTTGCCCAGTACCTGAGGGAGGGAGAAGCAGGTGGCCGATATCTGCAGGGTCCTCTCGTACCTCTTGTACCTAGGGAGGTCAGCTCAGACAGTGGAGGTTGGGGTGCACACGGATTGGGGCGACCCAGACCAAATCCGTTCTCCTGGAACCAAGAAATGTCACAGAGACGGGACACGTCGGCCCGACGGGGGTGGGTTTGCTGCGGGATCCCAGACGCCGCTCCCGGCTGCCCCGTCTCACTGGAAACCTCAGCGTGCATTTGTGAACTCCCTACAAAAGATGGCCTCAAATCCGATGAGCCGTGACGGAATTAAAATCCAGGAGGCAGAGGCTGGCCGTGGCCTGGAGGCAGGTGTGAGGCAGCCGGTCAGGCCCCGAGGACCCGTTGTTCCAATTACAGCCCAGGATGACCTCATGCCGAGGGTATGGCCCCGAATATTAAAAATTCCTGCAGCACATCAATGGAAGGGGTCTGGTGTGAGGGAACCGGGAGTGGTGCAAACATGTTTCGTTTTATTTCAACACTCGGCCCCCGGCCCGCACGGCGGTAGGAGAGGAAATGACCAGCTCCCTGCCTCATGTTCCACTGATTGGCAGACAGATTTACAACACATGGAAGAAACAATTAGGACGCAGGCTCCACCGACTACAAAGCGAGGACATAAATTCCCGTAATGAGACGGGGAAAAGCACGAGGTACGAATGATCTATGGACTCGTGTCTAGGATATAAAACGTCAGAACGTTCCAGGGTCGTGGTGAGTGGCTCTCCCTGACAGATGGTGCACAGATTCCTAAATCTCCTTGGGTTTTTGGTTTTTTTTTTTTTTTTGGTGTGGTTTGGTTTTCAGAAAAAAAGTTTCACTCTTGAGGCCCAGGCTGGAGTGCGGTGGTGGGATCTTGCTTCACTGCAACCTCCGCCTCCCGGGTTCAAGCCATTCTCCTGCCTCAGCCTCCCGAGTACCTGGCACTATAGGCGTGCACCACCACGCCCGGCTAATTCTTCTATTTTTACTAGAGTCTGGGTTTTGCCATGTTGGCCAGGCTGGTCTCGAACTCCTGGCCTCAGGTGATCCACCCGCCTTGGCCTCCCAAAGTGCTGGGATGACAGGCGTGAGCCACCGCGCCCGGCCAATCTGTTTAATCTTTCTATCCTCTCTCTCTCTCTCTCATTAATTAATTTATTTATTTTGAGACGGAGTTTTGCTCTTGTTGACCAGGCTGGGGTGCAATGGTGCGATCTCGGCTCACTGCAACCTCCACCTCCCGGGTTCAAGCAATTCTCCTGCCTCGACCTCCTGAGTAGCTGGGACTACAGGCACCTGCCACTAAGCCTGGCTAATTTTATATTTTTAGTAGAGATGGGGTTTCTCCATGTTGGCCAGGCTGGTCTGGAATACCTGATCTCAGGTGATCTGCCCACCTCGGCCTCCCAAAGTGAGGGGATTACAGGTGTGAGCCACCACGCCCCGCCGTGCAATTGTTTCTTATTTTTTAAATTATACTTTAAGTTCTGGGATACATGTGTAGAACATACAGGTTTGTTACACAGGTATACACGTGCCAGGATGGTTTGCTGCACCCATCAACCAATCATCTAGGTTTTAAACCCCACAGGCATTAGGTATTTGTCCTAATGCTCTCCCTCTCCCTGCCCCCACACTCCCAACAGGCCCTGGTGTGTGATGTTCCCCTCCCTGTGTCCATGTGTTCTCATTGTTCACCTCCCACTGATGAGTGAGAACATGTGGTGTTTGGTTTTCTGTTCCTGTGTGAGTTTGCTGAAAATGATGGTTTCCAGCTTCATCCATGTACCTGCAAAAGACATGAACTCATCCTTTTTCATGGCTGCATAGTATTCCATGGTGTCTGTGCCACATTTTCTTTATCCAGTCTATCATCGATGGACATTTGGGTTGGTTCCAAGTCTAGGTTTTAAGCCCCACATGCGTTAGGTATGTGTCCTAATGCTCTCCTTCCCCTAACCCCCACCTGCCGACAGGCCCCAGTGTGTGATGTTCCACTCCCTGTGTCCATGTGTTCTCATTGTTCACCTCCCACTGATGAGTTGAGAACATGTGGTGTTTGGTTTTCTGTCCTTGCGATAGTTTGCTGAGAATGATGGTTTCCAGCTTCATCCATGTCCCTGCAAAAGACATGAACTCATCCTTTTTCATGGCTGCGTAGTATTCCATGGTGTCTGTGTGCCATGTTTTTTTTATCCAGTCTATCACTGATGGGCATTTGGGTTGGTTCCAAGTCTTTGCTATTGTGAACAGTGCCACAGTAAACATACATGTGCATGTGTCTTTATAGCAGCATGATTTGTAATCCTTTGGGTATTTACCCAGTAATGGGATGGCTGGGTCACATGGTATTTCTAGTTCTAGATCCTTGAGGAATCACCACACTGTCTTCCACCATGGTTTAACTAATTTACACTCCCCCCAACAGTGTAAAAGCGTTCCTGTTTCTCCACTGCAATCAGAGTCTCTCTGTGCCACCCAGGCTGGAGTGCAGTGGTGCAGTCACGGCTCACTGAAGCCTCGACCTCCTGGGCTCAAGCAATCCTCCCATTTCAGCCTCCTAAGTAGCTGAGACTGCAGGTGAGTGCCACCACGCCAAGCTAATTTTTGTAACTTTTGGACAGATTGGGTCTTGTCCACGCTGTTCTTGAACTGCTGGTCTCAAGCGATGTCTATTGTTTTAATTCTTATTTTTACTGATTGTTAAGTCAAAGATCTCTAGCACTACACCCTAGAAAGGATCCTTCCTTTTATTTTTATTTTTGTTTATTTATTTATTTTTTTTGAGATGGAGTCTCACTCTGTCCCCCAGGCTGGAGTGTAGTGGTGCGATCTAGGCTCACAACCTCTGACTTCCAGGTTCAAGCGAATCTCCTGCCTCAACCTCCCGAGCAGCTGGGATGACAGGTGCACACCACCACACCTGGCTAATTGTTGTATTTTTAGTTAAGATGGGGTTTCACCATGTTGGCCAGGATGGTCTCGATCTCTTGACCTCGTGATCCGCCCACCTCGGCCTCCCAAAGTGCTGGGATTGCAGGTGTGAGCCACTGTACCCAGCCAAAAGGATCCTTTCAAAAATAGTAGACAATGTATGAAGTGTCCAGTTTCTCTACATCCTCCTCCTCCTCACCAACCCTTGCGATTTTCCATTTTTTAAAGAATAATCACTGCTTCTGGTAAATGCCAAATCATATATTTGCTACATAACACCCGTTTGTTGAGTAACCCAGCGCCTCCGAATTTCACACGCGGCTTTAAACTTTATTATGCAAATTTGCAAATCCAGAATCAGGGAGAAGAGTATCTGGAAACATTCTCATCCCTTGTTTTCCAGGACCTGTTTCTTTGTGGCTGTGATACTTTAAGGCAAATTCCAGGCGTTACATCGTTTAGCCTATAATGATTTCATAACCACAACACCGTGAAGCCTTCATAACAACACTCTTTCCTTAAGGGACTTTGCTCAGATTTGCTTTACTTACTTATTTATTTATTTATTTATTTATTGAGACGGAGTCTCACTCGTGTCGCCCAGGCTGGAGTGCAGTGGTGCGATCTCAGCTCCCTACAACCTCCGCCTCCCGGGTTCAAGCGATTCTCCTGCCTCAGCCTCCTGAGTACCTGGGATCACAGGCACCTGCCACCGCGCCCGGCTAATTTTTATATTTTTAGGAGAGGCGGGGTTTCACCGTGTTGGCCAGGCTGGTCTTGAGCTCCTGACCTCAGGTGAACCACCCACCTCAGCCTTCCAAAGTGCTGGGATGACAGGCGTGAGCCACCGCGCCCGGCCCCAGGTTTGCTTTAGGATGTCAAAGATGAATTTCTACAGTTGGTTTGTTTGAGCCAGAACTGAAACAAGGTCACCTTGTTATATTTACTGATTTTTCTCAAGTATCTTTTTAAAATCACACCTGAGACAAATATATATATATTATTTTATAATATATGTTTATGTATTATTTTATAATATATTTATGTATTATTTTATAATATATTTTTATATTATTTTATAATATATTTATATATTATTTTATAATATATATTTATGCATTATTTTATTATATATTTATGCATTATTTTATAATATATATTTTGTATATTATTTTATAATATATATTTTGTATATTATTTTATAATATATAATTATATATTAATTTGTGATATATAATTGTATATTAATTATAATATATTATTTATATATAATACATAAATATACAATATATATTTATATATGTTATATAAATATATATGAATTATATTTTAATATATAATTTAAATAATATTGAACAATATTCAGTATAACATATTATATATCAATGTATAATGTAATACTATGTAATAATTAATATTAATTATTGATATCAATTATTAATGATATAATGATTAATATAATAAATATATATTATATAATAATAAATAATATAAATATATGACATATTAATCATAATATAATTTTATAATAAGCATAATATAGACTATATTATTATATATTATTTTATATATTTTCTATCTAAACAATGCAGAGAGGTGAGCTTCACATAACATAAAATTAATCGTCTTTAGAAGGAGCGATTCTATGGTCTTTCATATTTTCGTAGCGTAGCTCAACAATCACCTGTATATAGTTTTTTTTTTTCTTTTTGAGATGGAGTCTTGCTGTGATCTCCAGGCTGGAGTACAGTGGCCCAATATCGACTTGCTACAACCTCTGCCTCCCGGGTTCAAGCCATTCTCCTCGTCAGCCTCCCCAGTAGCTGGGATGACAGGCACCTGCCACCACGCCCGGCTAATTTTTGTATTTTTAATAGAGATGGGGTTTCACCATGTTGGCCAGGCTAGTCTCGAACTCCCGACCTCAGGTGATGCACCTGCCTCGGCCTCCCAAAGTGCTGGGACGACAGGCTTGAGCCACCGCACCCGGCCACCCTATCCGTTCTTTAACAAAATTTCTAAATAGAATTCATTTAAGTCAAGCCACATTTCACAAGCCCATAGCAGCCCCTACGCCTGCAGGCCTGAAGGAGTTAACGGTAATTCCTTTTATGTTGGAGATTACCATTTTATTACCAACGCTTTTCAGAAGACCCATTATCATAAAATAGAAAAACCCCCCATCACATTGTTTCCACGTGAAGGGCAGAAGCTTTTAGACCAGAGCGATTCTGAAGCTGATGGCAGAGCAATTACCCTGTGACCATCCTCTGCGTGGAGGATTAAAAACAATCATGAAAGTAACGAGGCGTGAGTGGGATTTAAGGAACTCTCACCGTACTTAATTTGTTTTTGCACTGAATTATTTAAGCCTTCTTCCCGGGCCCCCATGCCTCCCCTTTTTGTTTGGAAAAGGGGCGTGCATTAATGGGTTTTAGAAGCCTACGTGGTGAAGCTGGTAATTAATAATACGATTTGTTTTTTTCTTGCAATAGGGTCTCCTCTGTCGCCCAGGCTGGAGTGCGGTGGTGTGATCTCGGCTCACTGCAACCTCCGCCTCCCAGGTTCAAGCGATTCTCCTGCCTCAGCCTCCCGAGTAGCTGAGGAGGGTGGTGGCTGTTGAAAGCATTCCACAGTCTGCATTTCTTGTGGGTTTGCATCGTTTATCCAGCCCAGTCGTTATTTTTCTTCTTTTCTTTTCTTGTGTGTGTGTGTGTTTTTTGTTTTGTTTTGTTTTGGTTTTTGTTTTGGTTTTTGTTTTTGACAGAGTTTTGCTCCTGTCGCCGAGGCTGGAGTGCAGTGGCATGATCTTGGCTCACCGCAACCTCTGCCTCTCGGGTTCAAGCGATTCTCCTGCCTCAGCATCCCAAGTAGCTGGGATTACAGGCACCCACCACCACGCCCAGCTAATTTTTGTATTTTTTAGTAGAGATGGGGTTTCACCATGTCGGCCAGGCTGGTCTCAAACTCCTGACCTCAGGTGATCCACCCGCCTCGGCCTCCCAAAGTGTTGGGATCACAGGCATGAGCCACCGTGCCCAGCCTCTGTGTAATTTCTTATATCAAGTGAAATCTAAAAGCCCATCTGATGGGAGGGTGGTGGCTGTTGAAAGCATCCCAGATTCTACATTTCTTGTGGGTTTGCATCGTTTATCCGGCCCAGTAGTTATTTTTCTTTTTCTTTTTCTTTCTTTCTTTCTTTTTTTTTTTTTTTTTTTTTGACAGAGTTTTACTCCTGTTGCCCAGGCTGGAGTGCAATGGCACGATCTCGGCTCGCTGCAACCTCTGCCTCCCGGGTTCAAGCGATTCTCCTGCCTCAGCATCCCAAGTAGCTGGGATTACAGGCACCCACCACCACGCCCAGCTAATTTTTGTATTTTTAGTAGAGATGGGGTTTCACCATGTTGGCCAGGCTGGTCTTGAACTCCTGACCTCAGGTGATCCACCCGCCTCGGCCTCCCAAAGTGTTGGGATCACAGGCATGAGCCACCGTGCCCAGCCTCTGTGTAATTTCTTATATCAAGTGAAATCTAAAAGCCCATCTGATGGGAGGGTGGTGGCTGTTGAAAGCATCCCAGATTCTACATTTCTTGTGGGTTTGCATCGTTTATCCGGCCCAGTAGTTATTTTTCTTTTTCTTTTTTTTTCTTTCTTTCTTTCTTTTTTTTTTTTTTTTTTTTTGACAGAGTTTTGCTCCTGTTGCCCAGGCTGGAGTGCAATGGCACGATCTCGGCTCGCTGCAACCTCTGCCTCCCGGGTTCAAGCAATTCTCCTGCCTCAGCCTCCTGAGTAGCTGGGATTACAGGCGTCCACCACCACGCCCAGCTAATTTTTGTATTTTTTAATAGAGACGGGGTTTCACCATGTTGGCCAGGCTGGTCTTGAACTCCTGACCTCAGGTGATCCACCCGCCTCAGCCTTCCAAAGTGCTGGGATGACAGGCGTGAGCCACCGCGCCCGGCCAATAGTTAATTTTTAGTTCATGCCCAGATTCATAATATGTATGGCTCCATACAAAGCCATATGTGCTTGGCTGGTAACAAGGAGACTGGTGTGATTTCACGTCACCTTCTGAGTGCCCTTCTCTGCAGGGAGAATTTTTCACTGTTCACCGAGCAACATGTATTTTCAGAAATATGTAAACCATGCCTGGCAAACAGTGACGAGCCATGACCACTGTCGCAGTTCATCCGTGGATTTAAGATCAGCTCATGGGGCGAAGATACCGCATCATAAATAAATGACTGTTGGTGTGGATTAAGTCATGAGACCCACAGCCGAGGCATTGCATCAATCTTCGGCCGTTTCCGGGAACCTGCCGCAGAACCAGGGTGCTTATTGCGCTTACGTGACAAGTCAGAAACAGAAAATAGAGACTACACTGGATGGCAAGTCATAATGTTGTGATCAAAATGGATCTGTTTTATACACGAGACAAATCCACAGAAAATCGTTTCCAGACAGCCCCACTGTTGTGTCCCTGTTCAATGGGTGTTGGGGGCTGCTGGATTAAAAGGAAGACTTTTCTCAAAGACTCAGGGGAACATGAGTTTTATTTCGCTGACGCCAACCTCGTAGCTAAGGCTGCTGACACATCAGGAGCCACCACAGGAGAACCCTCTTTGTACACGTGAACCCCAATCCCATCGTCCGGGAGTGATGTCAGCACCGCCCGTGACCCCACCAGTTTCAAACAATAGCGTAAGGACGTCAGCAGTGCAGAAAGAAAAGATGACACTGGCCGGGTGCGGTGGCTCAGGCCTGTAAATACACTTTGGGAATTCGAGGCTGGAGAGGATTACTTGAAGCCGGGAGATCGAGACCAGCCTGGACAGTACAGGAGACCCCTGTCACTACAAAAAAAAAACACAACAAAACAACAGTTATCCAGGCCTGGTGGTGCCTGCGTGGGGTCCCAGCTGCTGGAGAGGGTTGAGGTAGAAACATCACGTGAGCCCAGGAGGTCGAGGCTGCCGTGAGCCGTGATCGCACCACTGCAGTCCAGCCTGGACAACAGAGTGAGACCCCACATCAAGTGGCAACAGGGACCTTCTCTGAGGGACCTGCACCTCTCCCAACCCCAGCACGGAAATGAAGGAAAATGGTGAGTTCCTTCAAGCGAAACTCAGGCAGCTCGCTAGCCCTGAACGGTCAACGGACAACTTGATAAGCAAGAAGGTAAATCGTAACAATAGTTGGCCGGGCGCGGTGGCTCACGTCTGTCATCCCAGCACTTTGGGAGGCCGAGGCGGGTGGATCACTTGAGGTCAGGAGTTCGAGACCAGCCTGACCAACAAGGAGAAACCCCGTCTCTACTAAAAATACAAAAATCAGCCGGGCGTGGTGGCAGGTGCCTGTAATCCCAGCTACTCGAGAGGCTGAGGCAGGAGGATGGCTTGAACCCGGGAGTTAATCATAATATAATTTTATAATAAGCATAATATAGACTATATTATTATATATTATTTTATATATTTTCTATCTAAACAATGCAGAGAGGTGAGCTTCACATAACATAAAATTAATCGTCTTTAGAAGGAACGATTCTATGGTCTTTCATATTTTCGTAGCGTAGCTCAACAATCACCTGTATATAGTTTTTTTTTTCTTTTTTTGAGATGGAGTCTTGCTGTGATCTCCAGGCTGGAGTACAGTGGCCCAATATCGGCTTGCTACAACCTCTGCCTCCCGGGTTCAAGCCATTCTCCTGCGTCAGCCTCCCCAGTAGCTGGGATGACAGGCACCTGCCACCACGCCCGGCTAATTTTTGTATTTTTAATAGAGATGGGGTTTCACCATGTTGGCCAGGCTAGTCTCGAACTCCCGACCTCAGGTGATGCACCTGCCTCGGCCTCCCAAAGTGCTGGGACGACAGGCTTGAGCCACCGCACCCGGCCACCCTATCCGTTCTTTAACAAAATTTCTAAATAGAATTCATTTAAGTCAAGCCACATTTCACAAGCCCATAGCAGCCCCTACGCCTGCAGGCCTGAAGGAGTTAACGGTAATTCCTTTTATGTTGGAGATTACCATTTTATTACCAACGCTTTTCAGAAGACCCATTATCATAAAATAGAAAACCCCATCACATTGTTTCCACGTGAAGGGCAGAAGCTTTTAGACCAGAGCGATTCTGAAGCTGATGGCAGAGCAATTACCCTGTGACCATCCTCTGCGTGGAGGATTAAAAACAATCATGAAAGTAACGAGGCGTGAGTGGGATTTAAGGAACTCACCGTACTTAATTTGTTTTGCACTGAATTATTTAAGCCTTCTTCCCGGGCCCCCATGCCTCCCCTTTTTGTTTGGAAAAGGGGCGTGCATTAATGGGTTTTAGAAGCCTACGTGGTGAAGCTGGTAATTAATAATACGATTTGTTTTTTTTCTTGCAATAGGGTCTCCTCTGTCGCCCAGGCTGGAGTGCGGTGGTGTGATCTCGGCTCACTGCAACCTCCGCCTCCCAGGTTCAAGCGATTCTCCTGCCTCAGCCTCCCGAGTAGCTGAGGAGGGTGGTGGCTGTTGAAAGCATTCCACAGTCTGCATTTCTTGTGGGTTTGCATCGTTTATCCAGCCCAGTCGTTATTTTTCTTCTTTTCTTTTCTTGTGTGTGTGTGTGTTTTTTTGTTTTGTTTTGTTTTTGTTTTTGTTTTTGTTTTTGTTTTTGACAGAGTTTTGCTCCTGTCGCCGAGGCTGGAGTGCAGTGGCATGATCTTGGCTCACCGCAACCTCTGCCTCTCGGGTTCAAGCGATTCTCCTGCCTCAGCATCCCAAGTAGCTGGGATTACAGGCACCCACCACCACGCCCAGCTAATTTTTGTATTTTTTAGTAGAGATGGGGTTTCACCATGTCGGCCAGGCTGGTCTCAAACTCCTGACCTCAGGTGATCCACCCGCCTCGGCCTCCCAAAGTGTTGGGATCACAGGCATGAGCCACCGTGCCCAGCCTCTGTGTAATTTCTTATATCAAGTGAAATCTAAAAGCCCATCTGATGGGAGGGTGGTGGCTGTTGAAAGCATCCCAGATTCTACATTTCTTGTGGGTTTGCATCGTTTATCCGGCCCAGTAGTTATTTTTCTTTTTCTTTTTTTCTTTCTTTCTTTCTTTTTTTTTTTTTTTTTTTTTTGACAGAGTTTTACTCCTGTTGCCCAGGCTGGAGTGCAATGGCACGATCTCGGCTCGCTGCAACCTCTGCCTCCCGGGTTCAAGCAATTCTCCTGCCTCAGCATCCCAAGTAGCTGGGATTACAGGCACCCACCACCACGCCCAGCTAATTTTTGTATTTTTAATAGAGACGGGGTTTCACCATGTTGGCCAGGCTGGTCTTGAACTCCTGACCTCAGGTGATCCACCCGCCTCGGCCTCCCAAAGTGTTGGGATCACAGGCATGAGCCACCGTGCCCAGCCTCTGTGTAATTTCTTATATCAAGTGAAATCTAAAAGCCCATCTGATGGGAGGGTGGTGGCTGTTGAAAGCATTCCACAGTCTGCATTTCTTGTGGGTTTGCATCGCTTATCCGGCCCAGTAGTTATTTTTCTTTTTTTTTTTTTTTGACAGAGTTTTGCTCCTGTCGCCGAGGCTGGAGTGCAGTGGCATGATCTTGGCTCACCGCAACCTCTGCCTCTCGGGTTCAAGCGATTCTCCTGCCTCAGCATCCCAAGTAGCTGGGATTACAGGCACCCACCACCACGCCCAGCTAATTTTTGTATTTTTAGTAGAGATGGGGTTTCACCATGTTGGCCAGGCTGGTCTTGAACTCCTGACCTCAGGTGATCCACCCGCCTCGGCCTCCCAAAGTGCTGGGACGACAGGCTTGAGCCACCGCACCCGCCACCCTATCCGTTCTTTAACAAAATTTCTAAATAGAATTCATTTAAGTCAAGCCACATTTCACAAGCCCATAGCAGCCCCTACGCCTGCAGGCCTGAAGGAGTTAACGGTAATTCCTTTTATGTTGGAGATTACCATTTTATTACCAACGCTTTTCAGAAGACCCATTATCATAAAATAGAAAAACCCCCCATCACATTGTTTCCACGTGAAGGGCAGAAGCTTTTAGACCAGAGCGATTCTGAAGCTGATGGCAGAGCAATTACCCTGTGACCATCCTCTGCGTGGAGGATTAAAAACAATCATGAAAGTAACGAGGCGTGAGTGGGATTTAAGGAACTCTCACCGTACTTAATTTGTTTTTGCACTGAATTATTTAAGCCTTCTTCCCGGGCCCCCATGCCTCCCCTTTTTGTTTGGAAAAGGGGCGTGCATTAATGGGTTTTAGAAGCCTACGTGGTGAAGCTGGTAATTAATAATACGATTTGTTTTTTTCTTGCAATAGGGTCTCCTCTGTCGCCCAGGCTGGAGTGCGGTGGTGCGATCTCGGCTCACTGCAACCTCCGCCTCCCAGGTTCAAGCGATTCTCCTGCCTCAGCCTCCCGAGTAGCTGAGGAGGGTGGTGGCTGTTGAAAGCATTCCACAGTCTGCATTTCTTGTGGGTTTGCATCGTTTATCCAGCCCAGTCGTTATTTTTCTTCTTTTCTTTTCTTGTGTGTGTGTGTGTTTTTTTGTTTTGTTTTGTTTTGTTTTGTTTTGGTTTTTGTTTTTGACAGAGTTTTGCTCCTGTCGCCGAGGCTGGAGTGCAGTGGCATGATCTTGGCTCACCGCAACCTCTGCCTCTCGGGTTCAAGCGATTCTCCTGCCTCAGCATCCCAAGTAGCTGGGATTACAGGCACCCACCACCACGCCCAGCTAATTTTTGTATTTTTTAGTAGAGATGGGGTTTCACCATGTCGGCCAGGCTGGTCTCAAACTCCTGACCTCAGGTGATCCACCCGCCTCGGCCTCCCAAAGTGTTGGGATCACAGGCATGAGCCACCGTGCCCAGCCTCTGTGTAATTTCTTATATCAAGTGAAATCTAAAAGCCCATCTGATGGGAGGGTGGTGGCTGTTGAAAGCATCCCAGATTCTACATTTCTTGTGGGTTTGCATCGTTTATCCGGCCCAGTAGTTATTTTTCTTTTTCTTTTTCTTTCTTTCTTTCTTTTTTTTTTTTTTTTTTTTTGACAGAGTTTTACTCCTGTTGCCCAGGCTGGAGTGCAATGGCACGATCTCGGCTCGCTGCAACCTCTGCCTCCCGGGTTCAAGCAATTCTCCTGCCTCAGCCTCCTGAGTAGCTGGGATTACAGGCGTCCACCACCACGCCCAGTAATTTTTAGTTCATGCCCAGATTCATAATATGTATGGCTCCATACAAAGCCATATGTGCTTGGCTGGTAACAAGGAGACTGGTGTGATTTCACGTCACCTTCTGAGTGCCCTTCTCTGCAGGGAGAATTTTTCACTGTTCACCGAGCAACATGTATTTTCAGAAATATGTAAACCATGCCTGGCAAACAGTGACGAGCCATGACCACTGTCGCAGTTCATCCGTGGATTTAAGATCAGCTCTCATGGGGCCGAAAGATACCGCATCATAAATAAATGACTGTTGGTGTGGATTAAGTCGCGAGACCCACAGCCGAGGCATTGCATCAATCTTCGAAGCCGTTTCCCGGGAACCTGCCGCAGAACCAGGGTGCTTATTGCGCTTACGTGACAAGCCGTAAAACAGAAAATAGAGACTACACTGGATGGCAAGTCATAATGTTGTGATCAAAATGGATCTGTTTTATACACGAGACAAATCCACAGAAAATCGTTTCCAGACAGCCCCACTGTTGTGTCCCTGTTCAATGGGTGTTGGGGGGCTGCTGGATTAAAAGGAAGACTTTTCTCAAAGACTCAGGGGGAACATGAGTTTTATTTCGCTGACGTCAACCTCGTAGCTAAGGCTGCTGACACATCAGGAGCCACCACAGGGGAGAACCCTCTTTGTACACGTGAACCCCAATCCCATCGTCCGGGGAGTGATGTCAGCACCGCCCGTGACCCCACCAGTTTCCAAACAATAGCGTAAGGACGTCAGCAGTGCAGAAAGAAAAGATGACACTGGCCGGGTGCGGTGGCTCAGGCCTGTAAATACACTTTGGGAATTCGAGGCTGGAGAGGATTACTTGAAGCCGGGAGATCGAGACCAGCCTGGACAGTACAGGGAGACCCCTGTCACTACAAAAAAAAAACACAACAAAACAACAGTTATCCAGGCCTGGTGGTGCCTGCGTGGGGTCCCAGCTGCTGGAGAGGGTTGAGGTAGAAACATCACGTGAGCCCAGGAGGTCGAGGCTGCCGTGAGCCGTGATCGCACCACTGCAGTCCAGCCTGGACAACAGAGTGAGACCCCACATCAAGTGGCAACAGGGACCTTCTCTGAGGGACCTGCACCCTCTCCCAACCCCAGCACGGAAATGAAGGAAAATGGTGAGTTCCTTCAAGCGAAACTCCAGGCAGCTCGCTAGCCCTGAACGGTCAACGGACAACTTGATAAGCAAGAAGGTAAATCGTAACTTAATAGTTGGCCGGGCGCGGTGGCTCACGTCTGTCATCCCAGCACTTTGGGAGGCCGAGGCGGGTGGATCACTTGAGGTCAGGAGTTCGAGACCAGCCTGACCAACAAGGAGAAACCCCCGTCTCTACTAAAAATACAAAAATCAGCCGGGCGTGGTGGCAGGTGCCTGTAATCCCAGCTACTCGAGAGGCTGAGGCAGGAGGATGGCTTGAACCCGGGAGGTGGAGGTTGCAGTGAGCCGAGAGCGTGCCATTGTTCTCCAGGCTGGGTGACAAGAATGAGACTCCATCTCGAGAGAAAGAAAGAGAGAAAGAAAAAGAGAGAGAGAGAGACAGAGAAAGAAACAGAAAGGATAGAAAGAAAGAAGAAAGAAGAAAGAGAGAGAAAGTAAGGAAGGAAGGAAGGAGAAAGAAAGAAAGAAAGAAAGAAAGAAAGAAAGAAAGAAAGAAAGAAAGAAAGAAAGAAAGAAAGAAAGAAGAAAGAAAGGAGGAAGGAAGGAAGGAAGGAAGGAAGGAAGGAAGGAAGGAAGGAGAAAGAAAGAAAGAGAAAGAAAGAAAGAAGAAAGAGACAGAAAGGAAGGAAGGAAGGAGAAAGAGAAAGAAAGAAAGAAAGAAAGAAAGAAAGAAAGAAAGAAAGAAAGAAAGAAAGAAAGAAAGAAAGAAAGGAAGGAAGGAAGGAAGGAGAAAGAAAGAAAGAGAAAGAAAGAAAGAAGAAAGAGACAGAAAGGAAGGAAGGAAGGAGAAAGAAAGAAAGAAGGAAGGAAGGAAAGAAAGAAAGAAAGAAAAAAGAAAGGAAGGAAGGAAGGAAGGAAGGAAGGAAGAAAGGAAAAAGAAAGAAAGGAAGAAGAGAAAGAAAGAAACAGGAAGGAAGGAGGGAAGGAAGGAAGGCAGGGAGGGAGGGAGGAAGGAAGGAAGGAAGAAGGAGGAAGGAAGGAGGAAGGAAGAAGGAGGAAGGAAGGGGGAAGGAAGGAGGAAGGAAGGAGGAAGGAAGGAGGACAGAAGAAGGAGGAAGGAAGGGGAAGGAAGGAGGATGGAAGAAGAAGGAAGGAAGGGGCAGGAAGGAGGAAGGAAGGAAGAAGGAAGGAGGAAGGAAGAAGGAGGAAGGAAGGAAAGAGGAAGGAAGGAGGAAGGAAGAAGGAAGGAAGGAAGAAGGAGGAAGGAAAGAGGAAGGAAGGAGGAAGGAAAGAAGAAGGAGGAAGGAAGGAAAGAAGAAGGAGGAAGGAAGGAAGGAAAGAGGAAGGAAGGAGGAAGGAAGAAGGAGGAAGGAAAGAGGAAGGAAGGAGGAAGGAAAGAGGAAGGAAGGAGGAAGGAAAGAGGAAGGAAGGAGGAAGGAAGAAGGAAGGAAGGAGGAAGGAAGGAAGAAGGAGGAAGGAAGGAGGACGGAAGAAGGAGGAAGGAAGGGGAAGGAAGGAGGAAGGAAGGAAGAAGGAAGGAGGAAGGAAGAAGGAGGAAGGAAGGAGGAAGGAAAGAAGAAGGAGGAAGGAAGGAAAGAAGAAGGAGGAAGGAAGGAAGGAAAGAGGAAGGAAGGAGGAAGGAAGAAGGAGGAAGGAAAGAGGAAGGAAAGAGGAAGGAAGGAGGAAGGAAAGAGGAAGGAAGGAGGAAGGAAGGAAGAAGGAGGAAGGAAGGAGGAGGAAGGAAGGAAGGGAGGGAGGGAGGAAGGAAAGAGGAAGGAAAGAAGGAGGAAGGAAGGGAGGGAGGAAGGGAGGAAGGGAGGGTAGTATCTTAGCATACATCCCTAAGTTGTTTTTCAGAACCCAGACCCTTCACCAAATGACTCCCCCAACACGCCCTTCTTTATTCAAAGACTGTCCTTCTTCAAAATGTGTTCCCAAGGGATCCGGAGAAAGTGACTCGGACCAGCTAGGACTGATGTTTTTCTCTGCTGACCCCACATTTTTAGACAACGCTTCGCCTCCTTAGCCCATCGCAAATCAGAAGAACTTGGACTTCACCTGTGACCTGTAAGTCCCCGCTTTGAGATGTCCCACGTTTTTATCCCAAACCAGTGTCACGTCTGCGTCCTCTGCCTTGAACCTACTAGACCTGGGCACCCCTGGGGAGGTCAGGACTAAAGCCTGGGGTGCCCGATTCTCCTACCAAAAAAAAAAAAACCAAACAAACAAAACAACAACAACAACAAAACAACAGCAAACCTTCCTTTTTCTCTCAGCGCAAATCCCAACGTCAATGTTGGGCTTTGCTGTGTCACGTGGGAGGATCCAAGAAAGTTCTGGAACAGAAACAGGGCTTTGAGGAGGCACCTGCAAGTGAAGCAAGGTAATGAGGGTCCCAGTAGAATCAGGCTGGTGACCTTCTAAGAAGACGAGCAAATCTCTCTCTCTGTTTCTCTGTCTTTCTCGATACCCCTCTGTCTCTCTTCCCGTCTCCTCTCTGTCTCTTTTTATCTCTTTCTCGGTGTCTCTCTCTCTGTCTCTCTCTCTCTCTGTCTCTCTCTATCTCTCCCCTCCTCTCTTCTCCTCTCTCTCTTTCTCTTGATTTTCTCCTCTCTCTCTTTCTCTTGATTTTCTCCTCTCTCTCTTTCTCCTTATTTTCTCCTCTCTCTCTTTCTCTTGATTTTCTCCTCTCTCTCTTTCTCTTGATTTTCTCCTCTCTCTCTTTCTCCTTATTTTCTCCTCTCTCTCTTTCTCTTTATTTTCTCCTCTCTCTTTCTCTATTTTCTCCTCTCTCTCTTTCTCTTTATTTTCTCCTCTCTCTCTTTCTCTTTATTTTCTCCTCTCTCTCTTTCTCTATTTTCTCCTCTCTCTCTTTCTCTATTTTCTCCTCTCTCTCTTTCTTGATACCACACTCTCTCTCTCTTTTTCTGTTCTCTTCCCTCCCTCTCTTTCTCCTTATTTTCTCCTCTCCTCTCTCTCTCTCTTTCTCGCTATCTCTCTCTTTCTCTGTCCTCTCTCTCTCTTCTTTCTCTGTCTCTCTGTCTTTCTCCTTATTTTCTCTCTCTCTTTCTCAGTCTCTCTCTCCTCTGCTCTCTGTCTCTGTCTCTCTCTTTCTCTTTATTTTGTCCTCCTCTCTCGTCTCTTTTCCTCTTTCTTTATTTTCTCCTCTCTTTCTCAGTCTCTCTCTCTCTCCTGTCTTCTCTCTCTCTCTTCTCTCCCTCTCCTTTTCAGTACCCCTCCCTCACGTCTCCTCTCTTCTCTCTGTCTCTCTCTCTCTGTTTCTCTTTATTTTCTCTTCTCTCTCTCTCTCTCTCTTTCTCAGTGTCTTTCTCCTCTCTTCTTTCTCTCTTTCTCTTTATTTTCTCCTCTGTCTCTTTGTCAGTACCTCTCTCCCCGTCCTCTCCTCTCTTCTCCTCTCTCTGTTTCTTTCTCCTCCTCCTCCTCGGTACCCCTTCCTCCTCCTCTCTTCTCTTCTCTCTCTTCTCTCTCTCTCTCTGTCTCTCCTTCTCTTTATTTTCTCCTCTCTCCCTCTCTTTGTTGGCATCTGTCTCTGTGTCTCATCTCTTCTCCTCTTTCTATTTTCTTTTCTCTCTGTCTCTGTTTCTCGGCACCTCTCTCCCTCTATCTTCTCGCCTCTTCTCTGTCTCTCTCTTTCTCTTGATTTTCTCTCTCTTTCTCTTTCTCTGCACCCCTCTCTCTCCTCTCTCTCTCTCTCTTTCTATTTTCTTTTCTCTCTGTCTCTCTTCTCTGTCTCTCTCTTTCTCTGTATTTTCTCCTCTATCTCTTTCTCAGAACCTCTCTTTCCCTCCTCTCTCTCTTTCTGTCTTTCTCTTTCTCTGCACCCCTCTCTCTCTCTCTTGATTTTCTCTCTCTCTCTCCTCTCTCTCTCTGTCTCTCTTTCTCTTTCTCTGCACCCCTCTCTCTCTCTCCTCTCTTCCTCTCTCTCTGTCTCTCTCTCTGTCTTTCTCTTTCTCTGTACCCCCCCTTCTCTTCACCACCCCCTCTCTCTGTCTTTCTCTCTCTGTCTCTCTTTCTCTGTCTGCAGAAGCACACAACAGGGAAATGCCCTGTGACGACAGACAGGGAAAGCAGGTGTCCACACCCTGGAAGGGGGAAGGGAACCCTCTCGCCAAAGCCCAGCCATGCCAGCAGCTCAGCAGCTCCCTCATTCTGGACCTGTGACCTTCTAGAACTGTGAGAAAATCCAGGTCTCTTTTGGGGGCCCCTCATTCTGACTTGTTTTGCAAAAACCAACCCGAGCTGACGAGCGCTGCTTCGTAGACTCAGGTAGACAAGGACCCATGGAACGTTCCCGCCTAGCTGGGGACACACCTGCCAAGGAGCCTCATGTGGTGGACCCATCGCCACGGCCCTTTCTCCCCTCTTCCTCTCTCTGTCTCTCCTTCTCTTTATTTTCTCCTCTCTCTCTCTCTCTCTCTTTCTCAGTCTCTCTCTCTCTCTCTCTCTGTTTCTCTTTATTTTCTCTCTCTCTTTCTCTATTTTCTCCTCTCTCTCTCTCTCTGTCTTTCTCTCTCTGTCTCTTTTTATCTCTTTCTCGGTGTCTCTCTCTCTCTCTCTTTCTTGATACCACACTCTCTCTCTCTTTCTCTTTATTTTCTCCTCTCTCTTTATTTTCTCTCTCTCTTTCTCTTTATTTTCTCCTCTCTCTTTATTTTCTCCTCTCCTCTCTCTCTCTCTCTCTCTCTTCCTCTCTCTCTGTCTCTCTCTCTGTCTTCTCTTCTCTCTGTCTCTCTATCTCTCCCTCCTCTCTTCTCTTCTCTCTGTCTCTCTTTCTCTGTCTGCAGAAGCACACAACAGGAAATGCCCTGTGACGACAGACAGGGAAAGCAGGTGTCCACACCCTGGAAGGGGGAAGGGAACCCTCTCGCCAAAGCCCAGCCATGCCAGCAGCTCAGCAGCTCCCTCATTCTGGACCTGTGACCTTCTAGAACTGTGAGAAAATCCAGGTCTCTTTTGGGGGCCCCTCATTCTGACTTGTTTTGCAAAACCAACCTGAGCGCTGATTTACAGGTAGACTCAGGTAGACAAGGACCCATGGAACGTTCCCGCCTAGCTGGGGACACACCTGCCAAGGGCCTCATGTGGTGGAAGGAAAGAGGAAGGAAGGAGGAAGGAAGGAGGAAGGAAAGAGGAAGGAAGGAGGAAGGGAAGAAGGAGGAAGGAAAGAGGAAGGAAGGAGGAAGGAAAGAGGAAGGAAGGAGGAAGGAAAGAGGAAGGAAGGAGGAAGGAAGAAGGAAGGAAGGAGGAAGGAAGGAAGAAGGAGGAAGGAAGGAGGACGGAAGAAGGAGGAAGGAAGGGGAAGGAAGGAGGAAGGAAGGAAGAAGGAAGGAGGAAGGAAGAAGGAGGAAGGAAGGAGGAAGGAAGAAGAAGGAGGAAGGAAGGAAAGAAGAAGGAGGAAGGAAGGAAGGAAAGAGGAAGGAAGGAGGAAGGAAGGAAGAAGGAGGAAGGAAAGAGGAAGGAAAGAGGAAGGAAGGAGGAAGGAAAGAGGAAGGAAGGAGGAAGGAAGGAAGAAGGAGGAAGGAAGGAGGAGGAAGGAAGGAAGGGAGGGAGGGAGGAAGGAAAGAGGAAGGAAAGAAGGAGGAAGGAAGGGAGGGAGGAAGGGAGGAAGGGAGGGTAGTATCTTAGCATACATCCCTAAGTTGTTTTTCAGAACCCAGACCCTTCACCAAATGACTCTAACACGCCCTTCTTATTCAAAGACTGTCCTTCTTCAAAATGTGTTCCCAAGGGATCCGGAGAAAGTGACTGGACCAGCTAGGACTGATGTTTTTCTGCTGACCCCACATTTTAGACAACGCCGCCTCCTTAGCCCATCGCAAATCAGAAGAACTTGGACTTCACCTGTGACCTGTAAGTCCCCGCTTTGAGATGTCCCACGTTTTATCCCAAACCAGTGTCACGCTCGGCCCTCTGCCTTGAACCTACTAGACCTGGGCACCCCTGGGGAGGTCAGGACTAAAGCCTGGGGTGCCCGATTCTCCTACCAAAAAAAAAAAAACCAAACAAACAAACAACAACAACAACAAAACAACAGCAAACCTTCCTTTTTCTCAGCGCAAATCCCAACGTCAATGTTGGGCTTTGCTGTGTCACGTGGGAGGATCAAGAAAGTTCTGGAACAGAAACAGGGCTTTGAGGAGGCACCTGCAAGTGAAGCAAGGTAATGAGGGTCCCAGTAGAATCAGGCTGGTGACCTTCTAAGAAGACGAGCAAATCTCTCTCTGTTTCTCTGTCTTTCGATCCCTCTGTCGTCTCCTCTCTCTGTCTCTTTTTATCTCTTCTCTTTCTCGTGTCTCTCTCTCTGTCTCTCTCTCTCTGTCTCTCTCTATCTCTCCCTCCTCTCTTCTCCTCTCTCTCTTTCTCTTGATTTTCTCCTCTCTCTCTTTCTCTTGATTTTCTCCTCTCTCTCTTTCCTTATTTTCTCCTCTCTTCTCTTGATTTTCTCTCCTCTCTCTTCTCTTGATTTTCTCCTCTCTCTTTCTCCTTATTTTCTCCTCTCTCTCTTCTCTTTATTTTCTCCTCTTTCTCTTTATTTTCTCTCTCTCTTTCTCTTTATTTTCTCCTCTCTCTCTCTTTCTCTTTATTTTCTCTCTCTCTTTCTCTATTTTCTCTCTCTCTTTCTCTATTTTCTCTCTCTCTCTTTCTTGATACCACACTCTCTCTCTTTTCTGTTCTCTTCCCTCCCTCTCTTTCTCCTTATTTTCTCCTCTCCTCTCTCTCTCTCTTTTCGCTATCTCTCTCTTTCTCTGTCCTCTCTCTCTTCTTTCTCTGTCTCTCTGTCTTTCTCCTTATTTTCTCTCTCTCTCTTTCTCAGTCTCTCTCTCCTCTGCTCTCTGTCTCTGTCTCTCTCTTTCTCTTTATTTTGTCCTCCTCTCTCGTCTCTTTTCCTCTTTCTTTCGTTTTATTTTCTCCTCTCTTTCTCAGTCTCTCTCTCCTGTCTTCTCTTCTCTCTCTCTTTCTCTCCCTCTCCTTTCAGTACCCCTCCCTCACGTCTCCTCTTCTCTCTCTGTCTCTCTCTCTCTGTTTCTCTTTATTTTCTTTCTCTCTCTCTCTCTCTCTTTCTCAGTGTCTTTCTTCTTTCTCTCTTTCTCTTTATTTTCTCCTCTGTCTCTTTGTCAGTACCTCTCTCCACCGTCCTCTCTCTCTCTCTCTCTGTTTCTTTCTCTCCTCCTCCTCCTCAGTACCCCTTCCTCCTCCTCTCTTCTCTTCTTTTCTCCCTCTTCTCTTCTCTCTCTGTCTCTCCTTCTCTTTATTTTCTCCTCTCTCCCTCTCTTTGTTGGCATCTGTCTCTGTGTCTCATCTCTTCTCCTCTTTCTATTTTCTTTTCTCTCTGTCTCTGTTTCTCGGTACCTCTCTCCCTCTATCTTCTCTCGTCTCTTCTCTGTCTCTCTCTTTCTCTGTATTTTCTCCTCTATCTCTTTCTCAGAACCTCTCTCTTTCCCCTCCTCTCTCTCTTTCTGTCTTTCTTTTTCTCTGCATCCCCCTCCTCTCTTCTCTTCCTCTCTCTCTGTCTCTCTCTCTGTCTTTCTCTTTCTCTGCACCCCCTCTCTCTCCTCTCCTCTCTTCCTCTCTCTCTGTCTCTCTCTCTGTCTTTCTCTTTCTCTGTACCCCCCCTTCTCTTCACCACCCCCTCTCTCTGTCTTTCTCTCTCTGTCTCTCTTTCTCTGTCTGCAGAAGCACACAACAGGGAAATGCCCTGTGACGACAGACAGGGAAAGCAGGTGTCCACACCCTGGAAGGGGGAAGGGAACCCTCTCGCCAAAGCCCAGCCATGCCAGCAGCTCAGCAGCTCCCTCATTCTGGACCTGTGACCTTCTAGAACTGTGAGAAAATCCAAGGTCTCTTTTCCCCTCATTCTGACTTGTTTTGCAAAACCAACCAGCTGAGCCGGCGCTGCTGTAGACTCAGGTAGACAAGGACCCATGGAGCGTTCCGCCTGGCTGGGGACACACCTGCCAAGGAGCCTCATGTGGTGGACCCATCGCCACGGCCCTGGATGGTCCCAAGCCTGTCCCAGCTCATTTCTCTGGCGTCTTCGCTTCGCTGCTGAGAGGAAGCTGCTCACAGCCTTCACGGTGGCGCCTGGTGAAAAGTTGGCAGGTCCAAGAGGCGCGTTCAGGAGAGGGGTTAATGAGGAACATATCTCAGCCCATGTTTCTGCCAGTGGGCCTTTTTAGTGCCGATAGGACTAGTTTTCTGACGGTCGAGTCCGAGTGCAAACATTCTAAAGTGACTTTGTGTGCGCTGTGGCAAGGTTTTTTAAATAAATATGAACCATCGAGTACAATCTCCCACTCCTCCAAGAATGCCTGGTTAACCAAACTCATTTATTTTATTTTATTATTTTATTTTATTTTATTTTATTTTATTTTATTCTATTTTATTTTATTCTTTTATTTTATTTTATTTTATTCTTTTATTTTATTTTGTTTTAGTTTATTCTATTTTATTGTATTTTACTTTATTTTATTTTTCAGACAGAGTCTCACTCTGTCACCCATACATACATACAGACAGACAGACATAGATACACAGATAGATACATACATACATACATACATACACACATAGATACATAGATACATACATACATATACACATAGATACATAGATACATACATACACACATAGATACATACATACACACATAGATACATAGATACATACATACATACACACATAGATACATAGATACATACATACATATACACATAGATACATAGATACATACATACACACATAGATACATACATACACACATAGATACATAGATAGATACATGCACATACCACACATAGATACATAGATACATACATATATACACATGAATGCATACATACATACATGCACACTCTGTTTCTCTGTCTTTCTCGATACCCTCTGTCTCTTCCGTCTCTCTCTCTCTGTCTCTTTTTATCTCTTTCTCGGTGTCTCTCTCTCTGTCTCTCTCTCTCTGTCTCTCTCTATCTCCCTCCTCTCTTCTCCTCTCTCTCTCTCTTGATTTTCTCTCTCTTTCTCTTGATTTTCTCCTCTCTCTCTTTCTCCTTATTTTCTCCTCTCTCTCTCTTGATTTTCTCCTCTCTTCTTTGATTTTCTCTCCTCTCTCTCTTTCTCTTTATTTTCTCCTCTCTCTCTTTCTCTTTATTTTCTCCTCTCTCTCTTTCTCTTTATTTTCTCCTCTCTCTCTTTCTCTTTATTTTCTCCTCTCTCTCTTTCTCTATTTTCTCCTCTCTCTCTTTCTCTATTTTCTCTCTCTCTCTCTTTCTTGATACCACACTCTCTCTTTATTTTCTCCTCTCCTCTCTCTCTCTCTTTCTCGCTATCTCTCTCTTTCTCTGTCCTCTCCTCTCTTCTTTCTCTGTCTCTCTGTCTTTCTCCTTATTTTCTCTCTCTCTCTTTCTCAGTCTCTCTCTCCTCTGCTCTCTGTCTCTGTCTCTCTCTTTCTCTTTATTTTGTCCTCCTCTCTCGTCTCTTTTCCTCTTTCTTTCGTTTTATTTTCTCCTCTCTTTCTCAGTCTCTCTCTCTCTCCTGTCTTCTCTTCTCTCTCTTTCTCTCCCTCTCCTTTTCAGTACCCCTCCCCTCACGTCTCCTCTCTTCTCTCTCTGTCTCTCTCTCTCTGTTTCTCTTTATTTTCTCTTCTCTCTCTCTCTCTCTCTCTTTCTCAGTGTCTTTCTCCTCTCTTCTTTCTCTCTTTCTCTTTATTTTCTCCTCTGTCTCTTTGTCAGTACCTCTCTCCCCCGTCCTCTCCTCTCTTCTCCTCTCTCTGTTTCTTTCTCTCCTCCTCCTCCTCGGTACCCCTTCCTCCTCCTCTCTTCTCTTCTTTTCTCCCCTCTTCTCTTCTCTCTCTGTCTCTCCTTCTCTTTATTTTCTCCTCTCTCCCTCTCTTTGTTGGCATCTGTCTCTGTGTCTCATCTCTTCTCCTCTTTCTATTTTCTTTTCTCTCTGTCTCTGTTTCTCGGTACCTCTCTCCCTCTATCTTCTCTCGTCTCTTCTCTGTCTCTCTCTTTCTCTGTATTTTCTCCTCTATCTCTTTCTCAGAACCTCTCTCTTTCCCCTCCTCTCTCTCTTTCTGTCTTTCTTTTTCTCTGCATCCCCCTCCTCTCTTCTCTTCCTCTCTCTCTGTCTCTCTCTCTGTCTTTCTCTTTCTCTGCACCCCCTCTCTCTCCTCTCCTCTCTTCCTCTCTCTCTGTCTCTCTCTCTGTCTTTCTTCTCTTCACCTGTCTTTCTCTCTCTGTCTCTCTTTCTCTGTCTGCAGAAGCACACAACAGGAAATGCCCTGTGACGACAGACAGGAAAGCAGGTGTCCACACCCTGGAAGGGGGAAGGGAACCTCGCCAAAGCCCAGCCATGCCAGCAGCTCAGCAGCTCCCTCATTCTGGACCTGTGACCTTCTAGAACTGTGAGAAAATCCAGGTCTCTTTTGGGGGCCCCTCATTCTGACTTGTTTTGCAAAAACCAACCCGAGCTGACGAGCGCTGCTTCGTAGACTCAGGTAGACAAGGACCCATGGAACGTTCCCGCCTAGCTGGGGACACACCTGCCAAGGGCCTCATGTGGTGGACCCATCGCCACGGCCCTGGATGGTCCCAAGCCTGTCCCGAAAAGCTCATTTCTCTGAAAGCGTCTTCGCTGCGTTGAGAGGAAGCTGCTCACAGCCTTCACGGTGGCGCCTGGTGTAATAAACGGGGTCCAAACGGCCGGCGTTCAGGAGAAGGGTTAATGAGGAACATATCTCAGCCCATGTTTCTACTTAATTAGGCCTTTTTCGTACCGATAGGACTAGTTTTTACGACGGTCGAGTCCGAGTGCCCCCAAACATTCTAAAGTGACTTTGTGTGCGCTGTGGCAAGGTTTTTTTAAATAAATATGAACCATCTGAGTACAATCTCCCACTCCTCCAGAATGCCTGGTTAACCAAACTCATTTATTTTATTTTATTATTTTATTTTATTATTTTATTTTATTTTATTCTATTTTATTTTATTCTTTTATTTTATTTTATTTTATTCTTTTATTTTATTTTGTTTTAGTTTATTCTATTTTATTGTATTTTACTTTATTTTATTTTTTCAGACAGAGTCTCACTCTGTCACCCATACTCTACATACAGACAGACAGACATAGATACACAGATAGATACATACATACATAGATACACATACATACATACACACATAGATACATAGATACATACATACATATACACATAGATACATAGATGCATACATACACACATAGATACATACATACACACATAGATACATAGATACATACATACATACACATAGATACATAGATACATACATATACACATAGATACATAGATACATACATACACACATAGATACATACATACACACATAGATACATAGATAGATACATACATACATACACACATAGATACATAGATACATACATACATATACACATAGATACATACATACATACATGCACACATACATAGATTTTATTAGTTCTGTTCCTCTAGAGAACCCTGATTAATACAGGTAGAAACAGGTGTGGTGGTGTCAGTGCCTCACTCAGGTGAAGGTGCCCACTCCACAGCAGGGTAGGAAGGGGCTGTGGGCGTCACAGACCACAGACCGGGTGTGAGATCTGGCAGCCAAGGACTTCAAGGCAGATACAACCAGTTTTATGCGGTATCTGCCAGTGGGAAGGAGTAGGATGAGCCAAGGTCGCCACCCGGAACAGAGACCCACGTCCCCAAAACACGGGCAAAACTGGGAAAAGTTGGCAGTGACGTGATTGAAAGCAACGTTTTCATTGCGCTGGCAGATGTGATTTAAATGGGGGTGCGATGAGAATACGTGCAAAGAAATCGTTTTATGCTGGAGTAGGATGCGAGGGAAGGACTCTTGGGCATTTGGATGTCGAGACACAGAGAAAGAAATATTTTCAGGGGACGTTTTGAAAGGAGGCTTCTTAATAATTTAAGGGCCAAAGGCATTCCGAGTAGTACCCGGAAAATACTTTAAGTCAAACGACGGTCTACACTAAAGAGGCGTTTCCAGCCTGTTATCTGACGTGTGACCGAATATGCATTTAAAGTAGAAATTTAGAGGCTGGTCCTCTTGCAAAATGCGGTGCAAATGATGTCCCCAGTTTTTATATGAGTCGTACAGAGAGACGTTTATGAGACAGTCTCCCCAATATAAGGTATTAGAGAAAAAATTGGAACGAGCAGTGCAGGATATTTCCCTCAACAAGGTTTCAAGCCAAGATGGATGTATTTGCAAATAAGGAATTTATGAAGTACTGTCGCAAAGCTCATGTGTGCAAGGCGACTGCACCCACAATGGAGTCTCGAGACGAAGAGAGTAGGTCTCAGCACCAAGCCCTGCTCATGTTGTGTGGAACGGCACCGTCGGCTTTCTTTCTGTTTCTGTTTTGTATGATGGCTCTCTGGCCTCTCTAGGTCTCTCAGGGAATCAAGTGTCCCCTGCGCCCAAGAAGGGAAGGAAAAAGGTGGACTGGACCTTCTCTGTCCTCTCTAGACCTCTGGATAACATGTGTCACTCAAGGGCCCCAAGGGGTGAGCAAAGTCAATGTTTTCCAATCTTCAAACTAGACCGGATAACAAGGGTCCCTCAAGAGTCCCAAGGGGTGAGCAAAGTCAATGTTTCATAATCTTCAAACCAGACCAGATACCACAGGTCCCTCAAGGATCCCAAGGGGTGAGCAAAGTCAATGTTTTCCAATCTTCAAACTAGACCAGATAACACGGGTCCTCATAGATCAAAGAGCAAAGTCAATGTTTTCCAATCTTCAAACTAGACCAGATAACACGGTCCAAGAGTCCCAAGGGTGAGCAAAGTCATGTTTTCCAATCTAAACTAGACCAGATACCACGGATCCCTCAAGAGTCCCAAGTGGGTGAGCAAAGTATGTTTTCCAATCTCAAACTAGACCAGATACCACAGATCCTTCAAGGATCCCAAGGGTGAGCAAAGTCAATGTTTTCCAATCTTCAAACTAGACCAGATACCACGGATCCCTCAAGGGGCCCAAGGGGTGAGCAAAGTCAATGTTTTCCAATCTTCAAACTAGACCGGATAACAAGGGTCCCTCAAGAGTCCCAAGGGTGAGCAAAGTCAATGTTTTCCAATCTTCAAACCAGACCAGATAACACGGGTCCTCAAAGGCCCAAGGTGAGCAAAGTCAATGTTTCATAATCTTCAAACCAGACCAGATACCACAGGTCCCTCAAGGATCCCAAGGGGTGAGCAAAGTCAATGTTTTCCAATCTTCAAACTAGACCAGATACCACGGATCCTCAAGGATCCCAAGGTGAGCAAAGTCGATGCGTTTTCCAATCTTCAAACTAGACCAGATAAGGGTCCCCTGAAGGGGCCCAAGGGTGACAAAGTCAATGTTTTCCAATCTCCAAACCAGACCAATAATGAGCAAAGTCAATGTTTTCCAATCTTCAAACTAGACCAGATAACACGGGTCCCTCAAGAGTCCCAAGGGTGAGCAAAGTCAATGTTTTCCAATCTTCAAACTAGACCAGATACCACTGATCCTCAAGGAGTCCCAAGGTGAGCAAAGTCGATGTTTTCCACCAAACCAGACCAGATAACGGGTCCCTCAAGGATCCCAAGGGTGAGCAAGTCAATGTTTTCCAATCTTCAAACTAGACCAGATACCACGGTCCCTCAAGGGGCCCAAGGTGAGCAAAGTTGATGTCTCTTCTTCAAACCAGACCAGATACCACGGGTCACTCAAGGGGCCCAAGGGGTGAGCAAAGTCAATGTTTTCCAATCTTCAAACTAGACGGATAACAAGGGTCCCTCAAGAGTCCCAAGGGGTGAGCAAAGTCAATGTTTTCCAATCTTCAAACTAGACCGGATAACAAGGGTCCCTCAAGAGTCCCAAGGGGTGAGCAAAGTCAATGTTTCATAATCTTCAAACCAGACCAGATACCACAGGTCCCTCAAGGATCCCAAGGGGTGAGCAAAGTCAATGTTTTCCAATCTTCAAACTAGACCAGATACCACGGATCCCTCAAGGATCCCAAGGGGTGAGCAAAGTCGATGTTTTCCAATCTTCAAACTAGACCAGATACCACGGATCCCTCAAGAGTCCCAAGGGGTGAGCAAAGTCGATGTTTTCCAATCTTCAAACTAGACCAGATACCACGGATCCTTCAAGGATCCCAAGGGGTGAGCAAAGTCAATGTTTTCCAATCTTCAAACTAGACCAGATACCACGGATCCCTCAAGGATCCCAAGGGGTGAGCAAAGTCGATGTTTTCCAATCTTCAAACTAGACCAGATAACAAGGGTCCTCAAGAGTCCCAAGGGTGAGCAAAGTCGATGTTTTCCAATCTTCAAACTAGACCAGATACCACGGATCCTCAAGGATCCCAAGGTGAGCAAAGTCAATGTTTCATAATCTTCAAACTAGACCAGATACCACAGGTCCCTCAAGAGTCCCAAGGGTGAGCAAAGTCGATGTTTTCCAATCTTCAAACTAGACCAGATACCACGGATCCCTCAAGGATCCCAAGGGGTGAGCAAAGTCAATGTTTTCCAATCTTCAAACTAGACCAGATAACACGGGTCCCTCAAGGGGCCCAAGGGGTGAGCAAAGTCAATGTTTTCCAATCTCCAAACCAGACCAGATAACACGGGTCCCTCAAGGGGCCCAAGGGGTGAGCAAAGTCGATGTTTTCCAATCTTCAAACCAGACCAGATAACACGGGTCCCTCAAGGGGCCCAAGGGGTGAGCAAAGTCAATGTTTTCCAATCTTCAAACTAGACCAGATAACACGGGTCCCTCAAGGGGCCCAAGGGGTGAGCAAAGTCGATGTTTTCCAATCTTCAAACTAGACCAGATAACACGGGTCCCTCAAGAGTCCCAAGGGGTGAGCAAAGTCGATGTTTTCCAATCTTCAAACTAGACCAGATACCACGGATCCCTCAAGGATCCCAAGGGGTGAGCAAAGTCGATGTTTTCCAATCTTCAAACCAGACCAGATAACACGGGTCCCTCAAGGATCCCAAGGGGTGAGCAAAGTCAATGTTTTCCAATCTTCAAACTAGACCAGATACCACGGGTCCCTCAAGGGGCCCAAGGGGTGAGCAAAGTCGATGTTTCATAATCTTCAAACCAGACCAGATACCACGGGTCCCTCAAGAGTCCCAAGGGGTGAGCAAAGTCAATGTTTTCCAATCTTCAAACTAGACCAGATACCACGGATCCCTCAAGGATCCCAAGGGGTGAGCAAAGTCGATGTTTTCCAATCTTCAAACTAGACCAGATAACACGGGTCCCTCAAGGGGCCCAAGGGGTGAGCAAAGTCAATGTTTTCCAATCTTCAAACCAGACCAGATAACACGGGTCCCTCAAGGATCCCAAGGGGTGAGCAAAGTCAATGTTTTCCAATCTTCAAACTAGACCAGATACCACGGGTCCCTCAAGGGGCCCAAGGGGTGAGCAAAGTCGATGTTTCATAATCTTCAAACCAGACCAGATACCACGGATCCCTCAAGAGTCCCAAGGGGTGAGCAAAGTCGATGTTTCACCATCTTCAAACCAGGCCAGATACCACGGATCCCTCAAGGGGCCCAAGGGGTGAGCAAAGTCGATGTTTTCCAATCTTCAAACTAGACCAGATAACAAGGGTCCTCAAGAGTCCCAAGGGTGAGCAAAGTCAATGTTTCATAATCTTCAAACCAGACCAGATAACAAGGGTCCCTCAAGGATCCCAAGGGTGAAACAAAGTCAATGTTTTCCAATCTTCAAACTAGACCATTGGAATGTCTATCTTGGTGTCCATCCCAGAGATAAGGGTCCTGTCAATGTTTTCCAATCTCAAACTAGACCAGATACCACGGGTCCCTCAAGGATCCCAAGGGTGAAACAAAGTCAATGTTTCATAATCTTCAAACCAGACCAGATACCACGGATCCTTCAAGGATCCCAAGGGGTGAGCAAGTCGATGTTTTCCAATCTTCAAACCAGACCAGATAACACGGGTCCCTCAAGGGGCCCAAGGGTGAAACAAAGTCAATGTTTTCCAATCTTCAAACCAGACCAGATAACACGGGTCCCTCAAGGCCCAAGGGGTGAGCAAAGTCAATGTTTTCCAATCTTCAAACTAGACCAGATACCACGGGTCCCTCAAGAGTCCCAAGGTGAGCAAAGTCAATGTTTTCCAATCTTCAAACCAGACCAGATACCACGGGTCCCTCAAGGATCCCAAGGGTGAAACAAAGTCAATGTTTTCCAATCTTCAAACTAGACCAGATACCACGGTCCCTCAAGGATCCCAAGGGTGAGCAAGTCGATGTTTTCCAATCTTCAAACTAGACCAGATAACACGGGTCCCTCAAGGCCCAAGGTGAGCAAAGTCGATGTTTTCCAATCTTCAAACTAGACCAGATAACACGGGTCCCTCAAGGATCCCAAGGGTGAGCAAAGTCAATGTTTTCCAATCTTCAAACTAGACCAGATACCACGGTCCCTCAAGGATCCCAAGGTGAGCAAAGTCGATGTTTTCCAATCTTCAAACCAGACCAGATACCACGGATCCCTCAAGAGTCCCAAGGGTGAGCAAAGTCGATGTTTTCCAATCTTCAAACCAGACCAGATACCACGGATCCTCAAGGATCCCAAGGGTGAGCAAAGTCGATGTTTTCCAATCTTCAAACTAGACCAGATACCACGGATCCTCAAGAGTCCCAAGGGTGAGCAAAGTCAATGTTTTCCAATCTTCAAACCAGACCAGATACCACGGTCCCTCAAGAGTCCCAAGGTGAGCAAAGTCAATGTTTTCCAATCTTCAAACTAGACCAGATACCACGGATCCTCAAGGATCCCAAGGGGTGAAACAAAGTCAATGTTTTCCAATCTCCAAACCAGACCAGATAACACGGGTCCCTCAAGGCCCAAGGGTGAAACAAAGTCGATGTTTTCCAATCTTCAAACTAGACCAGATACCACGGGTCCCTCAAGGATCCCAAGGGTGAGCAAAGTCAATGTTTTCCAATCTTCAAACTAGACCAGATACCACGGGTCCCTCAAGGGGCCCAAGGGTGAAACAAAGTCGATGTTTTCCAATCTTCAAACTAGACCAGATACCACGGATCCTCAAGGATCCCAAGGGTGAGCAAAGTCAATGTTTTCCAATCTTCAAACTAGACCAGATACCACGGATCCTCAAGGATCCCAAGGGTGAGCAAAGTCGATGTTTTCCAATCTTCAAAGCAGACCAGATACCACGGATCCTCAAGAGTCCCAAGGGTGAGCAAAGTCGATGTTTCATAATCTTCAAACCAGACCAGATACCACGGATCCTCAAGAGTCCCAAGGGTGAGCAAAGTCAATGTTTTCCAATCTTCAAACTAGACCAGATACCACGGATCCTCAAGGATCCCAAGGGTGAAACAAAGTCAATGTTTTCCAATCTTCAAACCAGACCAGATACCACGGGTCCCTCAAGGATCCCAAGGGGTGAGCAAAGTCAATGTTTTCCAATCTTCAAACTAGACCAGATACCACGGGTCCCTCAAGGGGCCCAAGGGGTGAGCAAAGTCGATGTTTCATAATCTTCAAACCAGACCAGATACCACGGATCCCTCAAGAGTCCCAAGGGGTGAGCAAAGTCGATGTTTCACCATCTTCAAACCAGGCCAGATACCATGGATCCCTCAAGGGGCCCAAGGGGTGAGCAAAGTCGATGTTTCACCATCTTCAAACCAGAAGATGTTGCCATATTTATTGGCCAATTGTCTTGGACTCAGCACGGCATCTTCCTTAATAACCTTTTCCCTCTCTGCATGTAAAACAAAGGAATCCATGGCCTTCAACCACAGACCCTCCTTCCCCAGAGCGACCTCTCTACATTGGAATGTCTATCTTGGTGTCCATCCCAGAGATAACGGTCCTGTGGGAATTTAGCTGACATCTCATAGCAAGGAGAGTGAATGTGGAGACCTTAGTCCCTTCCTGATTGCTCCAAGAAAATGGCAGATGGATGAGGCTTCCAAGAGGAAGAACTGACCTCGTCCATCTACCCTTTTCTCCTTCAAGATGAACACGCTCAAGTAATGACGGTCTGAAATGTCTTGGGATTGTTTTGTTGGAAGGAGCATGAGAGACAGAAGCTCTCTCAAAACAGTGAGGAACGTGACTCAGAAAAACAAAGCAAGTCCCTCAAAGACACACATTTGTGTGTCTTGGCTCTGAGCCTAGCATCTTTGCCTCCACCCTGACCTGCGATGAGAGCCTTTGATATTTTTTTTTCTGAGATGGAGTCTAGCTCTGTCATCCAGGCTGGAGTGCAGTGGCGTGATCTCAGCTTACTGCAGCCTCCGCCTCCCAGGTTCAAGCTATTCTTCTGCCTCAGTTTCCCCAGTAGCTAGGATTACAGGTGCCCACCTCCACGCCCGGCTAATTTTTGTATTTTTAGTAGAGACCGGGCTTCACCGTCTTTGCCAGGCAGGTATTGAACTCCTCACGTCGTGATCCACCTGCCTCAGCCTCCTAAAGTGCTGCGATTACAGGCATGAGCCATGGTGCCCAGCCTGAGACATGTTTTCAGTTTTGTAAGGTTTTAAATAGACTGACAGGTACAGAGAGCAATGGGGCGGAGACCAGTAGACTCAGCACCCAACAGGAATGGAAGATTTAAGGCTCAGTCTTTTTTTTTTTTCTTTTTTTTTTTTTTTTTGAGACAGAGTCTCACTCTGTCACCCAGGCTAGAGTTCCGTGGTATGATCATAGCTCACTGCAACCTCCGCCTCCCGAGTTCAAGCAATTCTCCTGCCTCAGCTTCTGAGAAGCTGGGATTACAGGCATCCGCCACCACGCCTGGATAATTTTTGTATTTTTAACAGAGACGGGAATTTACTATGTTGGCCAGGCTGGTCTTGAACTCCTGACGTGGTGTGATCCACCTGCCTTGGCCTCCCAAAGTGCTGGGATTACAGGCATGAGCCACCACACCCAGTCAGGTTCACTCTCTTTTGAGAGACAGAAACACAGCTGAAGTTCTCCTTGAAACCTTCTGATCACTACAGACCCTCCTTCCCCAGAGCGACCTCTCTAGGATTGTTTTGTTGGAAGGAGCATGAGAGACAGAAGCTCTCTCAAAACAGTGAGGAACGTGACTCAGAAAAACAAAGCAAGTCCCTCAAAGACACACATTTGTGTGTCTTGGCTCTAAACCTAGCATCTTTGCCTCCACCCTGACCTGCGATGAGAGCCTTTGATATTTTTTTTTCTGAGATGGAGTCTAGCTCTGTCATCCAGGCTGGAGTGCAGTGGCGTGATCTCAGCTTACTGCAGCCTCCGCCTCCCAGGTTCAAGCTATTCTTCTGCCTCAGTTTCCCCAGTAGCTAGGATTACAGGTGCCCACCTCCACGCCCGGCTAATTTTTGTATTTTTAGTAGAGACCGGGCTTCACCGTCTTTGCCAGGCAGGTATTGAACTCCTCACGTCGTGATCCACCTGCCTCAGCCTCCTAAAGTGCTGCGATTACAGGCATGAGCCATGGTGCCCAGCCTGAGACATGTTTTCAGTTTTGTAAGGTTTTAAATAGACTGACAGGTACAGAGAGCAATGGGGCGGAGACCAGTAGACTCAGCACCCAACAGGAATGGAAGATTTAAGGCTCAGTCTTTTTTTTTCTTTTTTTTTTTTTTTGAGACAGAGTCTCACTCTGTCACCAGGCTAGAGTTCCGTGGTATGATCATAGCTCACTGCAACCTCCGCCTCCCGAGTTCAAGCAATTCTCCTGCCTCAGCCTCCTGAGTAGCTGGGATTACAGGCATCCGCCACCACGCCTGGATAATTTTTGTATTTTTAACAGAGACGGGAATTTACTATGTTGGCCAGGCTGGTCTTGAACTCCTGACGTGGTGTGATCCACCTGCCTTGGCCTCCCAAAGTGCTGGGATTACAGGCATGAGCCACCACACCCAGTCAGGTTCACTCTCTTTTGAGAGACAGAAACACAGCTGAAGTTCTCCTTGGAAACCTTCTGATCACTACAGACCCTCCTTCCCCAGAGCGACCTCTCTATATCGGAGTGGTTTTCGCGCACCTCCGTTCTTAACACTTTCAAGGCTGATGCATCAATAAGCAACATTCGGGGTTGCTTTGTGTGTGTCACAAAAGCCACACGGATGAGAAAGAAGCTAGTCTAAACGCGATGGCTCACACCTGTCATCCCAGTCCTTTGGAAGGCTGAGGCAGGTGGATCATGAGGTCAGGAGTTCGAGACCAGCCTGGCCAACACGGTGAAACCCCATCTCTACTAAAAATACAAAAATTAACTAGGCGTGGTGGCGGGCACCTGTAAACCCAGCGACTCGGGAGGCTGAGGCAGGAGAATGGCTTGAAACCGAAAGGCAGAGGTTGCAGTGCGCCCAGATCGTGCACCAGCCTGGGTGACAGAGCAAGACTCTGTCTCTAAATAAATAACCACATGCTACAGAGTTCCAATAATAGAATAGGGGAGAAGAGGTCAAACTATGGAGATGGTGAAAAGACGTGTGGCTGCAAAGAGTGAGGTGGGACCTATGGATAGGAGGGGAGTGGCAGTGAAAATATTCTGTGAGATCTCACAGTAGTGGCTCTGTGGCATGATATCTTTGTTCAAACCCACAGACCCGCCATCTTCAGCCTTTTTTGGGGCATCAGGAACCAGTTTTGTGGAAGAGAATTTTTCCACGGATTGGTGCGGGGATGGTTTTGGAAGGGTTCGAGGGTATTACATTGATTGTGCAATGCTGGAGTGCAGTGGTATGATCAGGGCTCACTGCAGCCTCCACCTCCTGGGCTCAAGCGATCCTCCTGCCTCAGCCTCCGAAGGAGCTGAGGTCACAACTGTGCACCACCATGCCCAGCTAGTTTTTAGTTTTTTTGTTTTTTTGTTTTTTTGTTTTTTGTAGAGAAGGCATCTTGCTATGTTGCCCAGGCTGGTCCCAAACTCCTGGGCTCAAGTGATCTTTATTTTAATCCTTATTTTTACTTATTCTTAAGTCCAATGTGTCTAGCACTATACCCTGGAAAGGATTCTTTCCAAAATAGTGGAATTAATATCTCAGAACACATTGCCTAGTAAAATAGACACTTGAAGAGACAAGAAAACTTACTTTTCTTTCTCTTTCTTTTTCTTTCTTTCTCTCTCTCTTTCTTTTTCTTTCTTCTTTCTTCTTTCTCTTTGTCTCCTTTCTCTCTCTTTCTTCTTTCTCTTTCTTTCTTCTTTCTCTTTCTCTCCCTTTTTTCTCTCTTTCTCTCTCTTCCTTTCTTTCTCTCTCTCTTTCTTCTTTCTCTTTCTTTCTTTCTTCTTTCTCTCTTTCTCTCTCTTCCTTTCTCTCTGTCTCTTTCTTCTTTCTCTCTTTCTCTCCTTCCTTTCTTTCTTCTTTCTCTCTCTTCTTTATCTCTCTCTGTCTTCTTTCTCTCTCTTTTCTCTTTCTTTCTTCATTCTCTTTCTCTCCCTTTTTTCTCTCTTTCTCTTCCTTTCTCTCTCTCTTTCTCTTCCTTTCTTTCTCTCTCTCTTTCTTCCTTTCCTTCTCTCTCTTTCTCTCCTTTCTTTCTTTTCTTTCTTTCTTTCTTTCTTTCTTTCTTTCTCTCTCTCTCTCTCTTTCTTTCTTTCTTTCTTTCTTTCTTTCTTTCTTTCTTTCTTTCTTTCTTTCTTTCTTTCTTTCTTTCTCAGTCTCTCTCCCTCTTTTTTTTTTCCTGAGACGGAGTCTCCCTGTGTCACCCAGGTTGGAGTGCAGTGGCGCAATCTCGGCTCACTGCAATCTCTGCCTTCTGGGTTTAAGCAATTCTCCTGTCTCAGCCTCCTGAGTAGCTGGGATTACAGGCAAGTGTGGCCAGCTAATTTGTGTATTTTTGCTAGAGATGGGGTTTCACCATAGTGGCCAGGCTGGTCTCAAACTCCTGACCTCAAGTGATCCACCCTGCCTCTGCCTCCCAAAGTGCTGGGATGACAGGCGTGAGCCACCGTGCCTGGACAGTTTTTTGTTTTTAAAACAAGCCTACAGCCAAGTGCAGTGGCTCACATCTGCAATCCCAGCACTTTGGGAGGCTGAGGTGAGAGGATCACTTGAGTCTAGGAGTTTGAGACCAGCCTGGACAACATGGCAAGACCTAATCTCTAAAAATATAGTATTAGCTGGGGCATGGTGACATGCACCTGTGGTCCCAGCTACACAGGAGGCTGAGGAATGAGGACTGCTTGAGTCCAGGACTTTAAGGCTGCAGTGCGCTGTGATGGCACTACTGCATTCTAGCCTAGGCAACAGAGCAAGACCCCGTCTCTTTAAAAAAAAAAAAAAAAAATTCCATTTAAGGTACATCGCACTTGTCTCCAAAATGCAAATGGAGGTGAATTCTGCATACCGACCTGGTTTCCCTATGTTAATTCTAAACATTTTTGTTAAACATGTACAACCCTGCCAAGAATTTCAATTGTCCTAGGAATTACACATGGTAACTTAAGGTTATAAAAATCTGAGTAACGTTAAAACGTAGATCCCTCTTCAGGAAAAAAGAAACAGAAATCTCACTCAACTCTCAGGCACCATTAGTGAAAAAGCAAACCACATAGTTATATGTAATATTCTAAATAAGAACCATCTGCCCGTAATAAAGCTGAAATTAGACAGAGGTCAGATAAAACAGAATATTCCCTTATTAAAAAAAAAATGTTTGCAAGAAAAGTTTGCATGTCTAAACACCTCCCAAAAGTGTTGCTTTACAACAGTTAATATCTTTTGTCTTATACCACGTTGGAGAAAGTTGTAGGCATTAAAATTCAGCACATTAATTTTTTTCTCCCTGAAAGCCTTCTGGCCAATTATAGGCAAGCTCACGGGGCCGACACACGGCTAAATTCACTTAGTCTCCCGAGGTAGGTATTTCTGCTTTCTCTAATACACTGTATGTCATTGGTACTATTGATCTGATGTTATTAGATATATTAAAACTCCAAAACTACTTTAGAAAATATAATCATTCTGCAAGTTTTCAGACACTTAAGAGCTTGAAAACCAAGAGTAGCCCACCCTCGAACATTTGGCAAAATTTAATTCTCAGTTATGAATAAGATTGTCTCTCGTCTCCCCCAGAAAAAGCTCCCAGAAACGTCTGCCCATTTCCAGTAACAACTGGTAAATACCACCATAAAAATCATCCTTAGAAGCAGCAATTAAAGGGACAGTATTGTCTTCAGGATAAAATTTCTTCTGGAAAAAAATAATAATGCTCTGGGAAATCTTTGAAATTTCTCCAAAGAGTTGATTGATCCATATGCTAGAAGTTAATACTTTCTGTGATGTAAAGTTACTGTGGCATGAAGAAAAAGGAAAATGGAACCAGGAAAGCATTTTTAAATTATTATAATTCTATCTGTCCATCACAAATTAAGAGGAAATTGTAAACCCTCCCAAAATAGTCTGGAGCTGCTAAAATCAATTCCTGATTTTCTTCTGTTTCTCTCACAGTCAAACTTCAATGAACGAAGTCTCGGGGCTTTGACAAGTCGAACTGAACACAATCCAATTAGGATGAATTTGGTCTTTCATTTGTGGTTCAGAGCTGTGTTTCTGTGAGCGGGTTTATGAACCCAGAGAACTCGTACAAATTAACCTTAATGACACGGTGTTCGGGGCAACCATTGAAACAGCAACCTTTTCAATGCACTTCATGTTTGCAAATGGGTCGTGCGCACTGATGTCTCCTTTGGCATCCTCAAGCAAAAGGGTTCAGGTCACAACTGCGGCTTTCTCAGGGGAGCCACTTGGTTTCTGAAGAGGGCTGGCCCAGGATGCTCTGGTGACCTTCGAGGGTTGGGGAGAGACACTTCTCTTCACATCCGTGTTATGTGCCTCGAGAGCCTCTTGCCCTGGGGTAAATTTGCCCCCCTGCCCTTCCCCAGATGCTCAAGAACCCATCCATGTGCCCTCTACTCTGAGACCATGATGAAGGGTTCTGTTTAATGCAGCAAACATACTGTCATCCGTTCATCCATTAATGCACTGATCAGTCAATTCATCGATCCATCCATCCACTCGTCTCTTTACCCACACATCCACTCATCCATTTATTTATGTGTCAAGCCACGTATTCACCCATCCACCTACCTACCCATCCATCCATAGACTCATCCATCCATCTATCCACTCATCTACCTATACATCCACTTATCCATCCATCCATTCATCCACCCTCCCATCCATCTCTCCATTCATCAATCCATTCATCCATCCATCCATCAATCCATCTGTCCATTCATCAATCCATTCATCCATCCATCCTTCCTTCACTCACTAAGAGATGAATGAAGCATACCCCTCTGCCCAAGAAGAGCTCACTGTCCCCTGGGGAAGCTGATTATCATGGAGGTGTGTGGACAAAGTGAATGATGCTAACAAGGTCATTGAACACAGAGGAACAGCCCCGGAAGCCCCGTGGGAGAGGGAGAATCATGAAGCCATAACCCAGTTTGAGCCACTGAAAGAGGAAAATTAAGTTCATCATGGTGATATTGTGTACTTGCTTAGGGGACAGTCTAGACCCTATTTTACGGATGACATAGGTCCCAGGTTGCACAGAAATGACTTCTAAGGGGACTTCTGCAACATAACCACTCGAAAACAGGTAATTTCCAGTGGGTGTCCCTTATAGTATCCCCATTAGGGAGGTACTATTTGGAATTTTACAAGATTGATTTAAAATAAACCTAAGGAAACTGCACAAGCAACTAACAAACAGGTGTCTCCTTGCTTTTAATGCAGCTAAGGTGTCCTTAAGCCACAATGAGGATGCCCTGCCTTTATATTCAGCTGTAGGCAGCACGTGAAGATGGTAGCCATCCATCTGTCCATCCATGCATCCATCCATCCATACATTCATCCATCCATCTATCTACTATTCCATCCATGCATCCATACATCCATGAATCCATGCATCCATGCATCCATTCATCCATCCATCCATCCATGCATTCATCCATCCATCCATCTACCCATCCTTCTTGGGTTTCTCTTGCCAAGACTCTACAGAGACACCCCTCTGTAGAGTGGGTAAAGAGAAACTAACTTCTCCCCGAGGCTTTCCCAAGAGGTATGGCCGGAGTGCAAACACATCAGTTATGCAGTCAGTGCTGAGTGAGTTGACTCAGTCAACGCTGAGTGAGGGGCCATGTAGTCAACGCCACACAGTCAGCCCTGAGTGGGGAGTAAGAGGGAGGGTACCTTGAGGACAAACCATGAAGCATCGTGCACGTCTTCACGTCTCTCTGAAGCGTGGCTTTATCCAGGATGACCTGACACTGGGACATTCTGCTCCCAGCTGCCATGTTGGTGCCATGCAAAGGGAATCAGTTAAAAATCACGAACATTCCGGGCAACTGCTTTTATTCTAAGAATATAGCACTCCATTTGAAAAGAAACAAGGTCCTCTATCTTTCTGTTCTGGGAGCCTTTAACTCTGGAGATCTTCCTTTGCACATATACTGCTGGGCTTGCTTCTGTCCCCTTCTGGGTGTCTCCACACGGTCGCCCTTGGAGAGACCAAACACCTGGCAGGTGGTGTAGTTTCCTGTTGGCTCACAGTCTTCCTCCCCAAGAGAGCCATCACCCCTCTCCTGACAGCTCAGGGCTGCTGACCAGCTCACCTGGGTGCTTCTTGAAAATTCATTGCCCTCCCTTCCGTCATTTATCTCTCCAAGCCGTGCTGTATTTTAACGTACTTTTTCAAGGAGTTTATGATCTCCGCTGCTTTCATAGCATGTCAAGAGTATCAAACTGTGCTCCCCTCTTTGAATTGTTAATAAAACGACAGTACAATAGTGCATGGATATCAGAGGTCTGCAGACCTTTCTCACGACTTACCAACCTGACACTAAATCATTAACGATTATTCCACCATCCTTGAGTTTTCAGACAGTGGCTGGATAATGATGCTTCTCTTGCTACCTGTTTCTGGTTTCTTGATGAGATGGTTATCTGGGGCTCTGTCAGGTCCTAATGGAATTCAAGCGGGACCGGATTCACATTTTCCTTTCCCGGCCCTGGCTCTGTTGATTTTCTCGTCGTGATATAAATTAATTGCTTTGACAGGATTCAGGTGAAAATTCCAAACATATGGCTTATTATTTAATAATGATTTTACTGAAGGCTCTATTAAGGAACCCAAATGCAGTCAGGTTTCGATGAGGCCTTTAAATCTTCGATTTTGAAACTAAATGGTACTAATTATTCGAGTGAGAAAATAAGCCAGACCTGTCAGCTTCGGAGTTTAAAAATAACACCCAGGCAGACCCAATCGGTGAGTGGGTCTAATGGATGTTGATTGATTATGTCCTGTTTCCATCCACTTTCCATTGTGTCTTAGAGGCATTTTTATCTCTGGGAGTGGGTGATGGAAGAGAGGCTGTTTCTACTGAAGGCTGCACAGTAATGTAGACAAAAGAGAGTTTAGGGCTGGGCAGGGTGGCTCATGCCTGTCATCCCAGCACTTAGGGAGGTCCAGGCAGGTGGATCACAAGGTCAGGAGTTCGAGACCAGCCTGGCCAACGTGCTGAAACCCCATGTCTACTAAAAATACAAAAATTAGCCAGGTGTGGTGGTGGGCACCTGTCGTCCCAGCTACTCGGGAAGCTGAGGCAGGAGAATCACTTGAACCCGGGAGGCGGAGGTGGCAGTGAGCTGAGATCATACCACTGCACTCCAGGCTGGGTGACACAGCAAGACTCCATCCCCCCCAAAAAAAGAAAGAAAGAAAGAAAGAAAGAAAGAAAGAAAGAAAGAAAGAAAGAAAGAAAGAAAGAAGGAAAGAAGGAAAGAAGGAAAGAAGGAAGGAAGGAAGGAAGGAAGGAAGGAAGGAAGGAAGGAAGAAAGAAAGAAAGAAAGAAAGAAAGAAAAGAAAGAAAGAAAGAAAGAAAGAAAGAAAGAAAGAAAGAAAGAAAGAAAGAAAGAAAGAAAGAAAGAAAGAAAGAAAGAAAGAAAGAAAGAAAGAAAGAAAGAAAGAAAGAAAGAAAGAGAGTTTAGAAAACAACACAATTTGCAGAAGAATGGTTTGTATTTGCAGTATGATGCGTAGCTTTGGGAAGGTTTTGAAAACATCAGGTTCCCCAGGTTGGGTTCTGAGGTCTTCCTGTGATTTTACCCAATGGAATGGAAGAGAACCAGTGGCCTCAACAGAGATACCCTTCCAGGTATGAGCTGTGAAGAGAAGGGTTCATCTTGAAAGGCTGTAGTTCATGGATACATGTTGCGTTTGTCACCATGACCAACCCACCCCTACCTTTTCCATTATCCAAGTTTTCTTAGAAGCCACCATATTGTAAACAACGCTGTAACATTTGCGGTCTGTCATGGGGCCATCTAAATTCATAGCATTTTCTCTGGAAGAGGCTTAAACAACACCTCTTCCCCATCCCACTCCCCCTGACACTAGGCCATTCTCCTCCCAGGAGCTATGTTGCTGTCATGGAAAGGGAATGCATTAAAATCGTAAACATTTCTGCCGGGTGTGGTGGCTCACGCCTTTAATCCCACCACTCTGGGAGGCCGAAGCAGGTGGATCAACTGAGGTTGGAAGTTCAAGACCAGCCTGACCAACCTGGTGAAACCCCGTCTCTATTAAAAATACAGAAATTATCTGGGCCTGGTGGTGCACGCCTGTAATCCCAGGTACCAGAGAGGCTGAGGAAGGAGAATCACTTGAACCCAGCAGGTGGAGGTTGTGGTGAGCCGAGATCGTGCCATTGCACTCCAGCCTGGGCAAGAAGAGCGAGACTCTGTCTCAGAAAATAAAATAAAATAAAATAAAATAAAATAAAATAAAATAAAATAAAATAAAATAAAATAAAATAAAATAATAAAATAAAATAAAAACAAAAATAAAATAAAATAAAAATAAAATAAAAAAATAGGAACACTCCCGGCTTCCACTTTTTTCCTAAGAACCTAGCCCTCGATTTGAAAAGAAACAAACAAACATACAAACCCAAACCAGAGCTACAAGCAATGTTGGATTATCTATAGGACTGGGCAAACAGACAGAGGAATGCTGGTACGGTTTAGCACTTTTCCTTGTATTCTTTGTTATTAGAAATAAAGTCACTCAAATGAGAACAGATGAGGTCGTTTATCGAGAGGTTCTCTAGCAAGGGGATCAGACATCTTTACTTTTGTTTAGCAGAGACTCAAAGATAAGCAGGAGGGTGGGATGGCTCTTAGATGGAAATGGAGGGTGAGGACACTTGGAGAGAGGTTTTAAGTGTCCCCACATTCGCACCTGCTGGCATGGGGGCGAAGGAAGTGTCACCCAGTTTCTGGTGTTCTGTGATCACAGCCTGAAATGGACTAAGATATGTCATAAGAAGAGGGGATGAGGACACAGACACACACAGAGGGACGAGCCTGTGAGGATACAGGGAGAAGACGGCGTCTCCAAGCCCAGGAGAGAGGCCTCAGGAGGAACCAGCCCTGCCCACACTTTGATCTCAGACTTCCAGCCTCCAGGACTGTGGGAGAATCAAAGTCTGTTGTTTATAAGCCACCCAGTCTATGGTATTCTGTGATCACAGCCTGAAATGGACTAAGACAACTCATAAGAAGAGGAGATGAGGACACAGACACACACAGAGGGACGAGCCTGTGAGGACACAGGGAGAAGACGGTGTCTCCAAGCCCAGGAGAGAGGCCTCAGGAGGAACCAGCCCTGCCCACACCTGGATCTCGGACCTCCAGCCCCCAGGACTGTGGGAGAATCAATGTCTGTTGTTTATAAGCCACCCAGTCTATAGTATTCTGTGATAGCAGCCTGAGATGGACTAAGACACCTCATAAGAAGAGGAGATGATGACACAGATACACACAGAGGGACGAGCCTGTGAGGACACAGGGAGAAGACGGCATCTCCAAGCCCAGGAGAGAGGCCTCAGGAGGAACCAGCCCTGCCCACACCTGGGTCTGGGAGTTCAGCCTCCAGGACCTCACAAGAACAAACGTGTTAGCCAGTGTTCCTCAAACTTTTTGATACCAAGGACTGGTTTCAAGGAAGACAATTTTCCTACAGACTGGCTGGGGGTGGAGGGTGTGGAGACATGGTTTCAGAATGATTCAAGCATGCTACATTTCTCTCTCTCTCTATCTATCTCTCTCCATCTCTCTCTCTCTCTTTTTCTTTCTTTCTTTCACAGGCTTGCTGAGGTGAGAGTGAGTCACGGGTACTGCAGCCTCAGTTTCCCTGGCCTCAAGAGATCTTCCCATCTCAGCCTCCCAAGTAACTGGGACCACAGGCACTTGCCACCATGCCCAGCTAATCTTTATTATTATTATTATTATTATTATTAGACAGAATCTCCCTCTGACACCCAGGCTGGAGGGATCTCAGCTCACTGCAACCTCCCCTTCCCTGGTTCAAGTGACTCTCCTGCTCCAGCCTCCTGAGTAGCTGGGATTACAGGCACCCACCAACACACCTGGCTAATTTTTATGCTTTTAGTAGAGATAGGGTTTCATCATGTTGGCCAGCCTGGTCTTGAACACCTGGCCTCAAGTGATCCACCTGCCTCGGCCTCCCAAAGTGCTGAAATAACAGGCATTAGCCCCCGTGCCCTGCCCAGCTAATCTTTTTAATATATTGTAGAGAAGGGGGTTTCCTCAGCCAAGGAATGGTGGAAGTGAGGTTTACTCAGCCTGCATACTCTTACTAGGGTAAATTAGTGTGGTTTGTGAACTAGATGTGGAAAGTGTGTGCATGTGCATGTTGTGTGTGTGTGCATGTGTTGTGTGTGTGTGCGTGTGTGTGTGTGACCAAGCACATAACACTTATTGTGTACTTTATTTCTATTATTATTACATTGTAATAGAGAATAAAATAAGTATGCAACTCACCACCATGTAGAATCAACAGGAGACCTGAGCTTGCTTTCCTGCAACTGGACGGTTACAGCTGGGGGTGATGGGAGCCAGTGACAGATCATCAGGCATTAGATTTTCATAAGGAGTGCACAACCTAGATCCCTTACATGCATGGTTCACAGTAGGGTTTGCACCCCTGTGAGAATCTAATGCCACTGCTGGTCTGGTAGGAAGTGGTGCTCAGGTGGTAATGTGAGCAATGGGAGGCAGCTATAAATACAGATGAAGCTTCACTTTGCTCACCTACCACTCACTTCTTGCTGTGCACCCCAGTTCCTACCAGGATTGGGGACCCCCGGTTTAATCCCTCAGTCTGGTCTGTGGAGCATTGTTATAGCTCACAGGTATAACATTGTATTTTTTCTCAGGAAAAAAATACATCTAATAATGTTGTACATCTCTTCATGTGCTTATCTGGCTATGGGTCAAGGAAACATTAATCCATGAGTGCCAATCTACACCTTGATAGCCATAAAAGGGCTGGATGTTTTCCTCCAGAAATCTCAACTTTCCAAATAACATTTGCCCAGGGAGAATCCCGCTAGGAAAAACAATGGGATTCTGGGGTACATGTCTGAGGAGTGGTGTCCCAGAAGATTGATGTCAGGGGCCACATGTCCCTCAGGTACCAGGAGAAGTAGACCTTGAACTGGGGAAGGTTCAGAGGCCATCAGCTCCTGTCCAGCCCAGTGCTGTGGGTTCCAGAGTGGCCCTGGTTGTTAACATTGCAGGCGGCCATGCAGGATGCTTCAGGTGCATTAATTGTCCTCATGTCGGATCAGACACAGGCCCAGCATCCACTCCAGTTTTGAGTTAATGTTTCATGCACCTCTTCACCCAGGGATCCCTCTGGTGCAATCTTTACCTTCAAGCAGGCTGATGTTTCATTTTCTTACCATCGATTTTGGAAGACTACCCAATCTGGGGCCACCCTCCTCAGGCTGAAAATGTTGCTTTCTCCCATCTGGAGGAGCAAGGTAAAGTCAGCAAGTTTTTTTTTTAATGGTCCACTTTTATTTTTATTTATTTTTATTATACTTTAAGTTGTGAGGGACATGTGCAGAATGTGCAGGTTTGTGACACAGGTATACGCGTGCCATGGTGGTTTGCTGCACCCATTAACCCGTCATCTACATTAGGTATTTCTCCTAATGCTCTCCCTCCCCCAGCCTCCCACCCCATGACAGGCCCCAGTGTGTGATGTTCCCCTCCCTGTGTCCATGTGTTCTCATTGTTCAACTCCCACTTATGAGTGAGAACATGTGGTGTTTGGTTTTCTGTTCTTGCATTAGTTTGCTGAGAATGATGGTTTCCAGCTTCATCCACGTCCCTGCAAAGGACATGAACTCATCCTTTTTGATGGCTTCATAGTATTCCATGGTGTCTGTGTGCCACATTTTCTTTATCCAGTCTATCATTGATGGACATTTAGGTTGGTTCCAAGTCTTTGCTATTGTGAACAGTGTTACAATAAACATACGTGTGCATGTGTCTTTATAGTAGAATGATTTCTAATCCTTTGGGTATATACCGGGTAATGAGATTGCTGGACCAAATGTTATTTCTGGTTCTAGATCCTTGAGGAATCGCCACACTGTCTTCCACAACGGTTGATGTCATTGACACTCCCACCAACAGTGTAAAAGCATTGCTATTTCTCCACATCCTCTCCAGCATCTGTTGTTTCCAGTCAGCAACTTTTTTTTTCAGGTTCTCTTTTGAAAAGCCGCCAGCAGAGAAACTTGGACTTACCCCTGGTGCCCTTCGATCTCTACAGATTCCTCTATCATTTGGAAGACAAACACTGCCAATGTCAGAAAACTCCCACACCTCTGTGACAGCAGGGACGTCAGCCTTTAGACGAAATATTGTCTATTTATTGGGAACGTGCAGTGGGACAGAAAGCTGCATGCATGTATGGGTGTCTGTGTGTGGGAGTAAAAGGAGCTCAGTCTGAATAGGGCATGATTTCTGGGTCCCAGGAAACAGCCTCACCTCTCTGTTTCCTTTGGAGGCCACCGTTGTCTTTGTCATCCCAGCCGCCCCACCTGAGTTTCCTTCCTGGCATTGACACCCCTGAAATAATCACAGACTTTCCTTCAGTCCCGGTCTCTTGTCATTAATCAGAGAAGGTTTGCAACGCACCTGCTTGGCCAGGAAGACAGGCGGCCTGGCCATGGGAAAGACGCCTGAGAATTTCAAGGACTAGACATTGTGGTAGATGCTACCTTCATTCCCTGCTCCCGTGTCAGCTTTTTGGGATGGATCTTGTAATGAGGAGGGATTCCAGGAACGTGCAGGTGTGTTTATAGGAGCTGCCCACGACGACCCTCTTTCTTTCTCTTTACTAAGCAGACCTCTTACTTCCCATTCCCGGCCATTTGACTTCCACAACCAGAGACATCCCAGTATTTTACCTGCCATGTACTTCCAGGGAATGAACTGTGTTTATTATATGCATAGGATGTCCACGAGCTTTCGGAAGAACCCTAATTAATGGACAAAGGGCCAACTAACCTCTTCCACCTTGTTTGTTTCTGGGCCTGAAATGGGTGAGGCAGGTGTTCCTTCTGTATCTAGTTTTTGACACAAATCCTTCTGAATGCAAGGCAGTCTTTGCACAGAAAACATCCCCCCTTCCCTCTTTCGTTTTATTTTATTTTATTTTTTTTATTTTTTTCCAGTCTGACTTCTAAAGATACGGAATCTACAGCACCGTTTGCAAACATGCCTCTTTTCAATTGAGGGAAAATCCCTTCCCTCTTTTATTTTATTTTATTTTATTTTATTTTATTTTATTTTATTTTACTTATTTTATTTTATTTTTTTCCAGTTTGACTTCTAACGATATGGAATCGACAGCACTATTTGCAAACTTGCCTCTTTTTCATTGAGGGAAAATCCATGGCAATCAGGCTCCACTCCTCATTCAGGCGATCTCCTCCTTCGTCTATCAACTCGGCTGGAAATACATTTTATTCAGACGTGTGCATAGTCCTTTTTTTTTTTTTTTCCACCCCACTCCGTGCCTCAAAAATATGTCCAGCAAAAATGAAGCCATATGAAAATGAACTCTTCGGTATGAAATATTTTCCTCCTGCTTCTGGGATGTCTCTTGCTGGTGCGGGCCCAGCCTGCCGGCCGCATAATAAGTGAGTTACACAGGCTCATCAATTCTCTCCTGATTTTCCCCTGCTACAAATGCACCTAGATGACAGATCAACAATTCAGATCAACAATTTGAATTAAACCTTTCCTTATAGTCCTATCGATTTTTTTTCCCCCCACCATGGGCTAATAAAATGATTGTGGAACATTCATTCCTGTCCAAAAAAAAAAAAGCACTTGATTCAAAATAAAATGCAGGCACGGTTTACCAGAACATGTTTTTTATCATGCTTAGAAGATGAGGAAAATGAGATTCATTGAATAAAAAAGATTCCAGCCACTACATAATCTTAGATTTTCTAGCAGAAAATTTAAAAAAGCCATTTACCCATGCAAACTTTTCTGTTTCTGACAGGCTTTTTCTGGCTGTGGTTTGAGTATTATTTTCACGGAATAGAAGTGCAGAATAATTGCATTTCAGCCATAATTAACTTTAACACACCCTGCGAATAGGAGAATTCCTTAGGATGTTTAGGGGAGTTTATTTTTCGTCTCGTCCCTGAAACAAAGCCGCACGCTCTGCTCTGCCACAATTTGGACTTGATTAGTTAAAAATAGCCTGGAAACATTTTGGGGTGAAATTAAAATAGCAAAACTGTCACTGCCTCCTCCTTTACCCTTCACTATTGTCTAACGTGTCCCTTTTGTAGATTTCCTCCCCAAATAAATGAGAGGAGTCATCATCGATAAACATGCTATGGAAGGTACCAATCTCAAGATGCAAATCATTTACCATTTTTCTAATTTTAGAACCTCGGGAGAGAGAAGAGCAGTATCTGGTTGCCTCAGAAGTTTTTCTCTCGTAGGGAAGGGGGAGACAGGGAATTTTCAAAAGCTACACCCCAGACTGTATTTGCAATCTATGCCCCCGTGGATACCGTTGTTGGGAGTATTTTCTCTTCCTGGGGTCAGGGCAGGTGACCCCAGACAGCTCTTGCTAGCTGACCTCCAGAAAGAAAAGCACAGGTTTTGAAGGCGGAGCAAAACAATTACTATTCCGGTGTCTATGCTCTTATACAGACGAGGGACATTTTCCCCCTAATAAGCCTGCAGACGGCACCTGAGCTCTCCAAACTTGGGAATCCTGGAGGAATTTTTTTAATGGATGGGGTTTGCCTTTGTATGGCTAATGCAACACGTTAAAATGGCTTTTTAAATTTTTTTTTATTTTTTACTTATTTTTATTATTTTATTTCATTATTTATATATTATTTATTGTATTATTTTATTATTTTATTTATTATTTTTATTTATTATTATTATTATTATTTATTATTTATTATTTATTATTTATTATTTATTTATTATTTATTATTATTATTTGTTTGTTTGTTTTTATCTGTTTGTTTGTTTATTTATCTATTTTGAGATAGAGTCTCACTCTGTCACCCAGGCTGGAGGGCAGTGGCACAATCTCAACTCACCTCACCCTCCGCCTCCCAGGTTCAAACGATTCTCCTGCCTCAACCTCCTGAAAAACCGGGATGACAGGCACCTGCCACCAGGCCCGCCTCATTTTGGTATTTTTTAGTAGAGACAGGGTTTCTTCATTTTGGCCGGGCTGGTATCGAACCACTGACCTCGTGATCCGCCCACCTTGGCTTCCCAAAGTGCTGGGATGACAGACGTGAGACACCGCGCCCAGCCTGCTTTTTTTTTATTTTATTTTTTATTTCTGAGAGAGAGTCTTGCTCTGTCACCCAGGCTGCAGTGCAATAGCCCAATCTTGGCTCACTGCAACCTCTGGCTCCCACGTTCAATTGAATCTCCTGCCTCAGCCTCTGGAGTAACTGGGACTACAGGCACCTGCCACCACGGCTGGCTAATCTTTGCATTTTTAGTAGAGACAGGGTTTTGTCATTTTGGCCAGGGTGGTCTCGAACGCCTGACCTCAGGTGATCTGCCCACCTCGGCCTCCCAAAGTGCTGGGATTACGGGCATGAGCCACTGCGCCCGGCCGTGCATATGCGTTTTGTAAGCAGTTAACATGCATAAAAACAAACCACCATATGATTACACTCTTGTCTTTTTTAGGTGGTTGGAACACCGGAGGTGGGGAGTTCAAGACCAGCCTGACTAACATGGTGAAACCCCCGTCTCTACTAAAAATACAAAAATTAGCCGGGTGCGGTGGCAGGTGCCTGTCATCCCAGCTACTCAGGAGGCTGAGGCGGAAGAATCGCTTGAACCTGGGAGGCGGAGGTTGCAGTAAGCCAAGATTATGCCACTGCACTCCAGCCTGGGTGACAGAACGAGACTCCGTCTCAAAAAAAAAAAAAAAAAAAAAAAACTATCCCTAATTCCATTTCTCCACATCTGTGGCCGTGGAGTGACTGAGTACAAGGAGATGATATCCGAGAAACGTGTGTGTTGTTTGTATTTGCTTAATATCTGTGTTCCCCCAGTTTGAGTATCCTGTACCTTCTCTGTGTTTGCAGAAGCAGCATATGCTACAAATATCAGTCATGCCAACGAACTCAATTAGGAAAGAGATGAAATATTCTAAAGGCCCAACAATTCCCCCAAAGAGGTGATGGGCCAGGCGCGCGGTGGCTCAGGCCTGTCATCCCAGCACTTTGGGAGGCCGAGGCGGGTGAATCACTTGAGGTCAGGAGTTCGAGACCAGCCTGGTCAACACGGTGAAACCCTGTCTCTACTAAAAATACAAAAATTCACTGGGCGTGGTGGCAGGTGCCTGTCATCCCAGCTACTCGGGAGGCTGAGGCAGGAGAATCGCTTGAACCCGGGAGTCGGAGGTTGCAGTGAGCCGAGATCACACCATTGCACTCTAGCCTGGGAGACACAGCAAGACTCTGTCTCAAAAACTAAAAAATAAAAAAGCCAAAAAGTGGGTCACTGGCTTGCCTCGAACACTTCTTTTACATAAGCAGTTTGATGCGAACGGCTCTGTAAAAACACTGTTTAAAAATCATATAATTGCCAAATTTACTGTTTTAACTTTTCTTTTTAATATGCTATATATATATATATTTTGACGTAGGAAGTTCTGACCCATCCTCATGCCTTTGATTGATTAAAAGAGAGATTTGGCCGGGCACAGTGGCTCACGCCTATAATCCCAGCACTTTGGGAGGCCGAGACGGGCGGATCACCAGGTCAGGAGATCGAGACCATCCTGACTAACACGGTGAAACCCCGTCTCTACTAAAAATACAAAAAATTAGCTGGGAGAGGGGGTGGGCGCCTGTAGTCCCAGCTACTTGGGAGGCTGAGGCAGGAGAATCGCTTGAACCCGGGAGGCGGAGGTTGCAGTGAGCCAAGATCACACCATTGCACTCCAGCCTGGGCGACAGAGGGAGACTGTCCCCAAAAAAAAAAAAAAAGTGGGTCACTGACTTGCCTCGAACACCTCTTTTGCATAAGCAGTTTGAAGTGAATGGCTGTTTCAAAGCAATCTTTAAAAAATCACATCATTGCCAAATTTACTGTTTTCGCTTTTCTTTTTAATATGCCTTTTTTTTTTTTTTTTTTTTGGAAGTGAGAAGTTCTGAGCCACTCTTTTCCTTTGGTTGATTAAAAGACAGAGCGGTGTTTTTTTTCTTTTCTTTTGCTTTTTATTATTATACTTTTGGTTCTGGGATACAGGTGCAGAACGGGCAGGTTTGTGACACAGGTGTCCACGTGCCATGCTGGTTCGCTGCACCTGTCAATCCGTCATCTACATTAGGTATTTCTCCTAATGCTCTCCCTCCCCTAGTCCCCCATCCACCAGCAGGCCCTGGTGTGTGATGTTCCCCTCCCTGTGTCCATGTGTTCTCCTTGTTCAGCTCCCACTGGTGAGTGAGAACATGAGGTGTTTGGTTTTCTGTGCTTGTGTGAGTTTGCTGAGAACGATGGTTTCCAGCTTCATCCATGTCCCTGCAAAGGACACGAACACATCATCAAAGAGAGATTTTTAAGTCCATGAGGAGTTTCTCCTATGACATCATGGCACGTCGCGTTAACAAGATATAACCCCGGGTTCACAGACACCTCGGGATCTCTCCTGAATTCCTGTTTGTTTCTTTTTCTTTTTTCCTGTCTGTGTTTTAACTGGTCGTGAAGCTCTTTCGGGTACCCTCAAACCTCCCCCTTCGTCGGACAGGAGATGGGAGCCACAGTCCAGAGTAATAGGGTTTTGCTTTCATTGTGGCAGAAAAAGTTCTGTGTGTCCATCTGTCTGGTCAGGGAGTCAGAGAACCTGTATGGAGCACCGGTCTTTGAAGTCACCGCTTAGTGGATATTCGTTTGCAAAACCTGCTGTAATAAATGACCATGAGTTTGCAAAACCTGCTGTAATAAATGACCACAGGCTTGGATATTCGTTTGCAAAACCTGCTGTAATAAATGACCATGAGTTTGCAAAACCTGCTGTAATAAATGACCACAGGCTTGAATATTCGTTTGCAAAACCTGCTGTAATAAATGACCATGAGTTTGCAAAACCTGCTATAATAAATGACCACAGGCTTGAGCATTAAAACAATAAAGACTTAGCCTCTCCCTCTCCCAGAGACCAGAAGTCTAAGATGAAGGTGTCTCAGGGCTGAGGTCCCTCTGGAGGCTCTAGGGGAGGCTCCTACCTGCCTCTCCCAGCTCCTGGGGATTCCAGGCGTCCCTGGGCTTGAGGCTGCATCACTCCAGTCTCTGCCTCTGTCTCCACGTGGCCTCCTCCTCTGTGTCTGTGTCTCCTCTTCTGTCTCTGGAAGGACACCTGTCATTGCATGTATGGCCCAGCCTGCTCCAGGATGATCTCATCTCATACTTATTGAGTTAACTGTGCCTATAAAGACCCTATTTTCAAATAAGGTCTCATTCACAGATACTGGGAGCTTAGAACAACAGAAATTTATCCTCTCGCAGTCCTGGAGACCAGGAGTCTGAGGTCAAGGTGTCTCAGGGCCACGTTCCCTCCAGAAGCTTTAATGGTGGATCCTTCCTGCCTCTCCCAGCTCCTGGGGGCTCCAGGCATCCCTGGGCTTGTGGCCGCATCACTCGTCTCTGCCTCCGTCTCCCCATGGCCTTCTCCTCTGTGTCTGTGTCTCCTCTTCTCTTAGGACACCTGTCATTGTGTTTAGGACCCATCCTAATGTAGGATGATCTCATCTCCAGATCTTTAATCACATCTGCAAAGAACCATTTTCCAAATGAGGTCACATTCCCAGGTTCCAGGGCTTAGGACATGAGGTTACCGCCCAACCCATTGCAACTCTGTTTGGTTCTTTCTGGAGCCTCTAGGGGAGGGTCCTTCCTGCCTCTCCCGGCTCCTGGGGGCTCCCGGCGTCCCTGGGCTTGTGGCCACATCACTCCAGTCTCTGCCTCTGTCTCCACGTGGCCTTCTCTTGTCTGTGTCTCCTCTTCTTTTTTCTTTTCTTTTTTTTTTTTTTTTTGAGATAGAGCGTCAATCTATTGCCCAGGCTAGAGTGCAGTGGCGCCATCTCGGCTCACTGCAACCTCCACCTCCAAGGTTCAAGCGATTCTCCGCCTCAGCCTCCCAAGGAGCTGGGATTCCAGGCGCCGCCACCACACCCAGCTAATTTGTTTTGTTTTGTTTTGTTTTGTTTTGTTTTGTTTTTAGTAGAGATGACGTTGTTGGCCAGGCTGGCCTGGAACTCCTGACCTCAAGTCATCCACCCTCCTCAGCCTCCCAAATAGCTTGTTTCTTAAAAGACATCTTTGTCCTATCGAGATGCACGTGCCCTGTTTGCAAGAAAGTGTGCAAGACGGCACGGGGCCTCCTAAGAACTGCAAAGCATTCTGGCTTTCAGAAAGATGCCGTCACCCATGAGGGTTACCACTTCTGAGGGCAGAGCTCTCCCAGGCCTTGCTGACGTGAGCGGTGCCAGAGAACTCCCTGAGCTCACCTGCCTGGTGAGGCTGGATTCTTCTTGTCCTCTGTGTGTGTGTGTGTGGGAGGGGGGAGTCCTCCTAGGCCCAGTGAACCCTGGAACCTGTCCAGCGGTGGCAGGTAGGTGCATGAGGCTGCTGGGGAGAGCACACAGCCACCACTCAAAGCCCCTACTTTATTCAGTCTAAGTAATAGGTCCAGTGGGCCTGTAACCTGGTTTTATGGGTCTGTGGAGTCCTACTGTAAATCTCACACTTCCCTCCCCTCCCCTGCATCCCCAGCCAACTTTTTCCATCGTTATCCTCGCAACATTTCTGATCCCCTTGGCCAGTTCGAGGGCAGCGGCCCAGGGCCCCCGTTTGAACACCTGCAGGTGGTTTCCTGCCAAGAGATATCCCGGGAAATGCTGCAGAAAACTAAGCCGGCTGAAGGGAAAGTGGGTTCTAAAAAAAAAAAAAAAACAAGATGCTCAGATTTTCACCTGTGTGGGATCCTAGGCCTGGCCACCTGGGCGGCGGGGGAGAAGAAGGAGGAGGAGATGAGTTTATAAGACCTCACCGCTGTTTCTCCCAGGCACTCTCAAAAAGTATTCGGAAAGCAGGTGTTCAAATGAAACTGTGTGCGTGGCTTTTCACAAGAGCTGAAACGTGGAAATGGAGCAAGGTTGAGCACTAAGATATCTGTCTGGGTCTGTTGTGCATTCAGCTTACAGACAAAAGTGGCATCACTGTATATAGACACATATGTATTTATATATATTATATATTATATATAATATGTATACATTAGTTTGTAAAACCTGCTGTAATAAATGACCAGACTTGAGCATTAAAACAATAATATAATATATAACTATAAATATATTATATATTATATAATATATATTTATATATTATATATTATAATATACAATATACATAAATACATATGTATATTTATATTATTTTATATTTATATATAATATACAATTATATATTATATATTATAATATACAATTATATATTATATATTCTAATATACAATTATATATTATATATTATAATATACAATTATATATTATATATTATAATATACAATTATATATTATATATTCTAATATACAATTATATATTATATATTATATTATATATTATATAATATATATTATATATAACATATGTATTTATATAAATATATTATATATTATATGTATATTTAAATATATATAAATATAAATAAATATGTATACATAAAAATATGTATAATATATATATAAATATATATTTAGAACCTGGAGGCAGAGGTTGCAGTGAGCCGAGATCACGCCACTGCACTCCAGCCTGGGCAATAGACTCATACTCCATCTCAAAATAATATATACAAATATATATAAATACATATTCTATATTTTATATAAATATATGTATATATAGTGATATTTTATATATATTATTTATGTATATATAAATATTGTATATATGTATATTATATATTATATATGTATGTTATATACACTGCATATATTTTTTTTTTGAGAGAGTCTCAGTCTGTCAACCAGGCTGGAGTGCAGTGGCACAATCTTAGCTCACTGCAATTTCTGCCTCCGGGTTCATGTGATTCTTGAATATTGAATATTGAACATTGTTATATTATATACAATAAAAATGTTGTATATTAAAAACACATTATTGATAGTATAGATTGATATATAATATATGAAATTATATACTTAAATATATGAAGATGTGTATCTAAAAATATTTTACGTTTATAATATAAAGGAAAAGATTTCTAAGTGCTATTACATGAGAAGATGATGGTTATACATACATATAATCTTTTCTTCTCCAGATTTTCTTACACCACATTCCCCCAATGTCCCCTTCAAGAATGTGATGCTGGCCGGGCGCACCTGTCATCCCAGCACTTTGGGAGACCGAGGCAGGTGAGTCACTTGAGGTCAGGAGTTCGAGACCAGCCTGACCAACAGAGTGAAACCCCGTCTCCAGTAAAAATACAAAAAAATTAGGTAGGCGTGGTGGCGGGCACCTGCAATCTCAGCTACTCTGGAGGCTGAGGCAGGAGAATGGCTTGAACCTGGGAGGCGGGCGTGGCAGTGAACTGAGATCGCACCACTGCCCTCCAGCTTAGGTGACAGAGGGAGACTTCCTCTCAAAAACAAAAACCAGAATGTGGTCCTCACCTCTAATACGAATGCCCCAAATCCCTTACTGGGTCTAAAAAGCATGACTCATGTTTGTGACAACCTCATAGAGTTGTTTTTTGTTTGGGGTTTGGAATTTTCCTTCAAAGGCTGGATCAGTCCCAGAATTTTTGGCAGGTAACAATGCACTATGATGACCGTGTATTTTTTCAAACATGCATTTTCTGGCCGGGCGCGGTGGCTCACGCCTGTCATTCCAGCACTTTGGGAGGCCGAGGCGGCCAGATCACCTGAGGCCGGGAGTTCGAGACCAGCCTTGCCAACATGGTGAAACCCAGTCTCTACTAAAAAAAAAAAAAAAAAAAAAAAATTAGCCAGGCGTGGTGCAGGTGCCTGTAATCCCAGCTACTCGGGAGGCTGAGGCAGGAGAATCGCTTGAGCCGGGAGGCGGAGGTTGCAGTGAGCCGAGATCACACCACTGCACTCCAGCCTGGGCGACAGAGCAAGCCGTTTAAACAAGAAAAAAAAAAAAATGCATTTGCTGATACCAGCTGCTTGAGGAACTCTGTCCCTGGAAAGGAAAACGTGTATGATTACTTCACACCAACAAAGCCTGCATCTCTGAATTTAAAACAAAAACACCTTCAAACATTTTCCCACCGTTTCAATTAAATGAATGAGGAAAAGTAAAGAAAGTCAGTGCCGATTACAGATTTCTCATGTGTGTGATTAAGGGGCGGGGGCCGGACGTAAAACGAGTTCATGGCTTGGATTCTAAACAATGGGCATTTTGTTAAATTTCCATCGTTTTGGAACTGATTACTCCTGAAAAGGTAACAGGAAATTCACCACAGAGGTATTACCCCTCCAACGTACTCTTTTATGGACTAAACCTGAATTTGATGTCTTTTGCAAATAATCCTGCATTTGACATCTTTTGTCAATAAACCTGCATTTGATGTCTTTTGCAAATAAACCTGCATTTGATGCATTTTGCAAATAAACCTGCATTTGACGCATTTTGCAAATAAACCTGCATTTGACGCATTTTGCAAATAATCCTGCATTTGATGCATTTTGCAAATAATCCTGCATTTGACATCTTTTGTCAATAAACCTGCATTTGATGTCTTTTGCAAATAAACCTGCATTTGATGCATTTTGCAAATAAACCTGCATTTGACGCATTTTGCAAATAATCCTGCATTTGATGCATTTTGCAAATAATCCTGCATTTGACGCATTTTGCAAATAAACCTGCATTTCACGCATTTTGCAAATAATCCTGTATTTGACATCTTTTGTAAATAATTCTGCATTTGATGCATTTTAAATAATCCCGCACTTGACGCATTTTGCAAATAATCCTGTATTTGACACATTTTGCAAATCATCCCACATTTGACGTCTTTTGCAGATAAACCTGCATTTGATCTCTTTTGCAAAGAATCCCGCATTTGATGTCTTTTGCAAATAAACCTGCATTTGATGCATTTTAAATAATCCTGCATTTGACGCATTTTGCAAATAATCCTGCATTTGACATCTTTTGTCAATAATCCTGCATTTGATGTCTTTTGAATAAACCTGCATTTGACATCTTTTGCAAATAAACTTGAATCTGATGCCTTTTAAATAATCCTGCATTTGGCGCATTTTGCAAATCATCCCACATTTGACATCTTTTGCAAATAAAACTGCATTTGATCTCTTTGCAAATCATCCTGCATTTGATGTCTTTTGCAAATAAACCTGCGTTTGACTTTTGCAACTAGTCCTGCGTTTGATGTCTTTTGCAAATCATCCTGCATTTGACATCTTTTGCAAATAAACCGGCATTTGGCGCATTTTGCCAATCATGCTGCATTTCACGCATTTTGCAAATAATCCTGTATTTGACATCTTTTGTAAATAATTCTGCATTTGATGCATTTTAAATAATCCCGCACTTGACGCATTTTGCAAATAATCCTGTATTTGACACATTTTGCAAATCATCCCACATTTGACGTCTTTTGCAGATAAACCTGCATTTGATCTCTTTTGCAAAGAATCCCGCATTTGATGTCTTTTGCAAATAAACCTGCATTTGATGCATTTTAAATAATCCTGCATTTGACGCATTTTGCAAATAATCCTGCATTTGACATCTTTTGTCAATAATCCTGCATTTGATGTCTTTTGCGAATAAACCTGCATTTGACATCTTTTGCAAATAAACTTGAATCTGATGCCTTTTAAATAATCCTGCATTTGACGCATTTTGCAAATCATCCCACATTTGACATCTTTTGCAAATAAAACTGCATTTGATCTCTTTTGCAAATCATCCTGCATTTGATGTCTTTTGCAAATAAACCTGCGTTTGACTTTTGCAACTAGTCCTGCGTTTGATGTCTTTTGCAAATCATCCTGCATTTGACATCTTTTGCAAATAAACCGGCATTTGACGCATTTTGCCAATCATGCTGCATTTGACGCATTTTGCAAATCATCCTGCCTGTGACGTGTTTTGCACATTCGATTGTGCATGTGTGCCCGTGCGTGTGGAGAACAGAACGGTCTGATACCCACAGAACACAAGCGGAAATGCAGAAGCATTAGAAGGGGAAACTTACCGAAGCTCACTCAAAACCCCACATCTATTTCAAAGCGTGAAAGGGGTCCGGGTTAGGAGAACAGCTCTGCACCACAGGAGTCCACGCAGAGAGGCAGATTTGTGGTGGTTCATTCCAGTTTGCAAGGCCAGGGGCAGGAGGACCTGCGGATTGCAGGGATTTAAAAGCATTCTATTTATTTATTTATTTATTTCTGTCTCTGCAGGACAAGACGTACACACAGAATGCCATAGCCTTCCTCAGAAAGAACCGATTCATGAGGACACCGTCAGCTCGCGGGTCTGGCCCGATGCTCGCAAACGCTCCCAAATGCCAGAGCCTTTTCTACTTTCTTTTTTTTTTCTTTCTTTTTTTTTTTTTTTTTTTTTGAGATGGAGTCTTGCTCTGTCGCCCAGGCTGGACTGCAGTGGCCGGATCTCGGCTCACTGCAACCTCCGCCTCCCGGGTTCAGGCCATTCTCCTGCCTCAGCCTCCTGAGTAGCTGGGACTACAGGCACCGGCCACCACCCCTGGCTAATTTTTGTAATTTTAGTAGAGACGGGGTTTCACCGTGTTGGTCAGGCTGGTCTCGAACTCCTGACCTCATGATCCACCCGCCTCAGCCTCCCAAAGTGCTGGGATGACAGGCGTGAGCCACCGCGCCCGGCCAACTTTTCTACTTTCAATTTGCTAAGGGGTGAATAATACTTTGTAGTAATGAGCCGGGAGGGAATGAGTGGTGGCCGGCCACACGTTGTTAGAACCTGTCACCCAGCGCAGACACCCACCAGGGATGCCAGCAATGATACTCAAAGGAGACCCGTGCCAGCGCTGGTGACTTCCACGGACCCGGGTGGCTGGAGTCTGGGTTAGACTCAGGAGTCCCTTTCATGTCCACACTGTGAAAACAGCGCAACTGTCCAAAGCAGACCACTCAGGTAAGTAAGAAATTGCAGGATGACCCTGAGTTCTCTGTGGTTTCCCAAAGTCCTTACAGACACCGGGGTAAGAGGCCAAGCCAGGGGGCTCACGCTTGTCATCCCAGCCTTTTGGGAGGCTGAGGCAGGAGGGTCACCTGAGGTCAGGGGTTCGAGACTATCCTGGCCAACATGGTGAAAACCCCATCTCTACTAAAAATAGAAAAAATAATTAGCCAGGTGTGGTGGTGGGTGCCTGTCATCCCAGCTACTTGGGAGGTTGAGGCAGGAGAATGGCTTGAACTCAGGAGGCAGAGGTTGCAGTGAGCCAAGATCATGCCCCTATTCTCCAGCCTGGGAGACAGAGCAGGATTCTGTCAAAAAAAAAAAAAAAAAAAAAAAAGGCCATGCACCGTGGCTCATGCCTGTTATCCCAGCACTTTGGGAGGCCGAGGCAGGCAGATCACCTGAGGTCAGGAGATCAAGACCAGCCTGGCCAACATGGTGAAACCCCATCTCTACTAAAAATACAAAAAATTAGCCAGGCGTGGTGGCAGGTGCCTGTCATCCCAGCTACTTGGGAGGCTGAGGCAGGAGAATCGCATGAATCTGGGAGGTGGAGGTTGCAGTGAGTCTAGATCGTGTCCTTGCACTCCAACCTGGGTGATGGAGCAAGATTCTGTTAAAAAAAAAAAAAAAAAAAAAGGCCAGGCACAGTGGCTCACGCCTGTAATCTCAGCACTTTGGGAGGCCGAGGCAGGCAGATACCTCAGGTCAGGGGTTCAAGACCAGCCTGGCCAACATGGTGAAACCCTGTCTCTACTAAAAATACAAAAAATTAGCTGGATATGGTGGCAGGTGCCTGTAATCCCAGCTACTCAGGAGGCTGAGGCAGGAGAGTCACTTGAACCGGGGAGGCGGAGGTTGCAGTGAGCCGAGATCGTGCCATTGCACTCCAGCCGGGGCCACAGAACGAGACTCCGTCCCACAGAAGATCAAAATTAAAAATTTTAAAAAAACGGGTGGAGTGGCCCAGCCATTCTGCATCCTTTCTCCCCAGATGTGAACCATCCATTTCCAAGATGTGGGTCACAGACAGCGGAACACAGAGTTCTGGTTGCACTCTCAAAGACTCACTGGTGTCCATAGACTTGGGACTGTGTGGCCCTTGAACATCTGAACACCCTCCATTCCCCCTTCATATTCTCCAGCTCCCCTGCATGGAGAAGTGGGCCTTTGGGGGTCCTTTCAACCCTCTTGGGGTCTCTCTGCTCGCCTTCTATTGGCAAGAACAATTGCAAAAAGGAGGTATCCTGCAGAACAGAACAGAGAGCCCAGCAGCCCGGGAAAATAGGCGTCCTGGCAGCCTTATTGAAACGGGAAGATTCATTATCCATTGCCATTTAATTGTTCTTTTGCCGGCAGAAAAGCCTGGAGTTTCTCTGAAAGGCGGTGACGATGTTGTCCTTTTACACTCCCTGGGGAAGAATGTTACAAAAATTCCCTCCCCAGCTTCTCCAGTGCCCAGCGTTTGCCTTCACATTGACTGAGTCTGTAAAGTATGGATGTTACGGACGGGAGGGCCTCTCCCAGCTTCCCTGGCTTCCCGGAGAAATTGGTGAGGGTTGTCTGCAGCCTCCCAGCCTTAAAAACACTTGACAAGTTGACATCCTCACTGCTAAGTGAGGCTGATGGAGGCTCGTCAGCCCCGGGACCCGTTGATGAACCGTGGCAGGGATCATATCCACAGCCTGATGCGAAGTGATAAGTTGGATTTGCTTCCAGCAGGGTGAAAGCAATTGGGTCTCCCTTGTTCTCCATGTGTACGGCGAGAGCCAAGCGAGGGACTGACTCAGAACCCCGTGTTCCCTCCCGTTTGCAGTTCAGTCGTCTCGGAAACACACTGCAAATTGTTTCAACCTTAAAAACGCAGCGGTGTGAATGTGCCTCCCGATGGCACCGGGGTTTGATAAGATGAGAGGCCGTGGCGATGGATTTCAGATGTGGGTTTCCAAGCTTTGCCAAAATGCTGGGCGAAAGATGAAGGTAATTGCCAGGGTGGTTGTGGCCTTTGCCAATAATCTTCTCTCTCTCTCTCTCTCTCTCTCTCTCTCTCTCTCTCTCTGTCTCCCCCCTCTCTCTCTCTCTGTTGCACGCTTTTTCTTTTTTTTTTTTTTTTGCTTCAAGAATCTGGTTGCCTTAATGAGAATCTTTGCACTGCTCAGCTGACCTTTCACGTCTGGGACCCAACACAGAAGCTTGGCTTCGGCCGGAGTGAAGGGGAGCCGTGTGGATCTGAAAGCTCTCGCTGGCCAAAGCAGAAATGATTTCTGACAGGACCAAGCTGAATTCCCAAAGCACCGTCACAGCCACCCCCCTCTCTCCTCTCCCCCTCTTTTTTTTTTTTTTTTTAATGGTCCAAAATTGGCTGTTTAATATCTGAGCAGGCCAGAGTCTTGAAGGATGCCAGATACGGAAGGTTTATGCCTGGGGTCATGGGAGGGTTCCTATCAGGTGAGGCAGCCCGTGATGACAGTCCCCAGTGAACAAGCAGGCGGCAGCCCGGTCCAGTGTGGGAGGGTGACCTTGGGAACCTGTGTAGATAGAAATTTCCGGAAGGATTTAAGCAGGTTAGGTTCCCACCCCATCACCCATTTTTTCAACATAGACACTCCATAAATAAAAAGGAGATGAAAAATGTGTCTTTCGGCCGGGCGTGGTGGCTCACGCCTGTAATCCCAACACTGTGGGAGGCCGAGGCAGGCGGATCACTTGAGGTCAGGAGTTCGAGACCAGCCTGGCCAACATGACGAAACCCCGTCTCTACTAAAAACACAAAAATTAGCCGGGTGTGGTGGGCGTCTGCAGTCCCAGCTACTCAGGAGGCTGAGGCAGGAGAATCTCTGGAACCCAGGAGGTGGAGGTTGCAGTGAGCCGAGGTCGTGCTACTGCACTCCAGCCTGGGTGACAGAGTGAGACTCCATCAAAGAAAAAAAGTGGGGAAAGGAAGGGAAGAAGGAAGGAAGGAAGGAAGGAAGGAAGGAAGGAAGGAAGGAAGGAAGGAAGGAAGGAAGGAAGGAAACGAGGGAAGGGAGAGAGGGAGGGAGGAAGGGAAGGAAAGAATGAGGGAGGGAAAGAAGGAAGGAAGGAAGGGCAGGAGGGAAGGAAAGAATGGGGAAGGGAAGGAGGAAAGGAAGGAAAGGAGGAAGGGAGGGAGGGAAGGAAGGGAGGGAGGGAGGAAGGAAGGAAAGGAGGAAGGAAGGAGGGAAGGAAGGGAGGGAGGAGGAAGGAAGGAAAGGAGGAAGGGAGGGAGGGAAGGAAGGGAGGGAGGGAGGAAGGAAGGAAGGGAGGAGGGAGGGAAGGAAGGGAGGGAGGGAGGGAAGGAAGGAAAGAAGGAAGGAAGGAGGGAAGGAAGGGAGGGAGGGAAGGGAGGGAGGGAGGAAGGAAGGAAAGGAGGAAGGAGGGAGGGAAGGAAGGAAGGAAGAAATGAATGAAGGAAGGAAGGAAGGAAAGAATGAAGGAAGGAAGGAAACGAGGGAAGGGAGAGAGGGAGGGAGGAAGGGAAGGAAAGAATGAGGGAGGGAAAGAAGGAAGGAAGGAAGGGCAGGAGGGAAGGAAAGAATGGGGAAGGGAGGGAGGAAAGGAAGGGAGGAGGAAGGAAGGAAGGAAGGGAGGGAAGGAAGGAAGGAGGGAGGGAGGAAGGAAGGAAAGGAGGAAGGAATGAGGGAAGGAAGGGAGGGAGGGAAGGGAGGGAGGGAGGGGGAATGAAGGAAAGGAGAAAGGGAGGGAGGGAAGGAAGGAAGGAAGAAAGGAATGAAGGAAGGAAGGAAAGAAGGAAGGAAGGAATTACAGGAAGGATTTAAGCAGGTCAGGTTCCCACCCTATGACCCTGTTTCACCATAGACGCTCCACAAAGAAAACAGAGACTAAACCTGTGTCTTTTGCAATGCAGGCTGTTGACAAAAATGAGCAATGGGATTTGGAGCTCCATGTCAGCTGCAATGGCCACAGAGGAAAGCCTAAGCGGCCACTCTGGAAACAAAGGGGCTGTTCCAGGTGATGCCAAACCGGCACAGACGAGGCTCAGAAGAGACGCCTGTGACAGATGTGGAAGAGACATCTTCAGAAAGGGCAAAATTCAGCCACTGAAGCACAATCGAGGCCAAAGAGACGGCTGTCACGGAATCAGGCAGTGTCCGAAAGCCTCATACACACCGACGTTGCAACACAACCTTTACCTGAGAAAATGTCCAGGTTCACCGCCTGGGGAAGCAAGCTACACTCTACAAAGAAATACCCAGTGAACACGACAGGAGACATCTAACCTACACGGTAAAATAGAAGTAACGAGTCTCCTGCATCTGGGGATCCATCTACACTTTACAATACATACACTCAATGTCCTCCATCTGGGGATCCACCTACACTCTACAATAGACACACTCCATGTCCTCCATCTGGGGATCCACCTACACTCTACAATAGACACACTCACTGTCCTCCATCTGGGGATCCAACTACACTGTACAATAGACACACTCAGCTGTCCTCCATCGGGGGATCCACCACACTGTACAATAGACACACTCACTGTCCTCCATCTGGGGATCCACCTACACTCTACAATAGACACACTCACTGTCCTCCATCAGGATCCACCTACACTGTACAATAGACACTCACTGTCCTCCATCTGGGGATCCACCTACACTCTACAATAGACACTCACTGTCCTCCATCAGGATCCACCTACACTGTACAATAGACACACTCATGTCCTCCATCTGGGGATCCACCTACACTCTACAATAGACACACTCCATGTCCTCCATCTGGGGATCCACCTACACTCTACAATAGACACACTCACTGTCCTCCATCTGGGGATCCAACTACACTGTACAATAGACACACTCAGCGTCCTCCATCAGGGGATCCACCTACACTGTACAATAGACACACTCACTGTCCTCCATCTGGGGATCCAACTACACTGTACAATAGACACACTCAGCGTCCTCCATCAGGGGATCCACCTACACTGTACAATAGACGCACTCACTGTCCTCCATCTGGGGATCCACCTACACTCTACAATAGACACACTCAGCGTCCTCCATCAGGGGATCCACCTACACTGTACAATAGACACACTCCATGTCCTCCATCTGGGATCCACCTACACTCTACAATAGACACACTCACTGTCCTCCATCTGGGGATCCACTACACTGTACAATAGACACACTCACTGTCCTCCATCAGGGATCCACCTACACTGTACAATAGACACTCACTGTCCTCCATCTGGGGATCCACCTACACTCTACAATAGACATACTCACTGTCCTCCATCAGGATCCACCTACACTGTACAATAGACACACTCACTGTCCTCCATCTGGGATCCACCTACACTCTACAATAGACACACTCAGCGTCCTCCATCAGGGGATCCACCTACACTGTACAATAGACACACTCCATGTCCTCCATCTGGGATCCACCTACACTCTACAATAGACACACTCACTGTCCTCCATCTGGGGATCCAACTACACTGTACAATAGACACACTCAGCGTCCTCCATCAGGGGATCCACCTACACTGTACAATAGACACACTCACTGTCCTCCATCTGGGGATCCAACTACACTGTACAATAGACACACTCAGCGTCCTCCATCAGGGGATCCACCTACACTGTACAATAGACACACTCACTGTCCTCCATCTGGGGATCCACCTACACTCTACAATAGACACACTCACTGTCCTCCATCTGGGATCCACCTACACTCTACAATAGATACACTCACTGTCCTCCATCTGGGATCCACCTACACTCTACAATAGACACACTCACTGTCCTCCACCTGGGGATCCACCTACACTCTACAATAGATACACTCAATGTCCTCCATCTGGGATCCACCTACACTCTACAATAGACACACTCCATGTCCTCCATCTGGGGATCCACCTACACTCTACAATAGACACACTCACTGTCCTCCATCTGGGGATCCAACTACACTGTACAATAGACACACTCAGCGTCCTCCATCAGGGGATCCACCTACACTGTACAATAGACACACTCACTGTCCTCCATCTGGGATCCACCTACACTCTACAATAGATACACTCACTGTCCTCCATCTGGGATCCACCTACACTCTACAATAGACACACTCAGCGTCCTCCATCAGGGGATCCACCTACACTGTACAATAGACACACTCCATGTCCTCCATCTGGGGATCCACCTACACTCTACAATAGACACACTCACTGTCCTCCATCTGGGGATCCAACTACACTCTACAATAGACACACTCACTGTCCTCCATCTGGGGATCCACCTACACTGTACAATAGACACACTCACTGTCCTCCATCTGGGGATCCAACTACACTGTACAATAGACACACTCAGCGTCCTCCATCAGGGGATCCACCTACACTGTACAATAGACACACTCACTGTCCTCCATCTGGGGATCCAACCTACACTCTACAATAGACACACTCATGTCCTCCATCTGGGATCCACCTACACTCTACAATAGATACACTCACTGTCCTCCATCTGGGATCCACCTACACTCTACAATAGACACACTCACTCTCCTCCACCTGGGGATTCTCCTACACTGTACAATAGATACACTCAATGTCCTCCATCTGGGATCCACCTACACTCTACAATAGACACACTCCATGTCCTCCATCTGGGGATCCACCTACACTCTACAATAGACACACTCACTGTCCTCCATCTGGGGATCCAACTACACTGTACAATAGACACACTCAGTCCTCCATCAGGATCCACCTACACTGTACAATAGACACACTCACTGTCCTCCATCTGGGGATCCAACTACACTGTACAATAGACACACTCATGTCCTCCATCTGGGATCCACTACACTGTACAATAGACACACTCATGTCCTCCATCTGGGGATCCAACTACACTGTACAATAGACACACTCAGCGTCCTCCATCTGGGATCCACCTACACTGTACAATAGACACACCCATGTCCTCCATCTGGGATCCACCTACAGTCTACAATAGACACACTCCATGTCCTCCATCTGGGATCCACTACACTGTACAATAGACACACTCACTGTCCTCCATCTGGGGATCCAACTACACTGTACAATAGACACACTCAGCGTCCTCCATCAGGGATCCACCTACACTGTACAATAGACACTCCATGTCCTCCATCTGGGATCCACTACACTCTACAATAGACACACTCCATGTCCTCCATCTGGGATCCACCTACACTCTACAATAGACACACTCACTGTCCTCCATCTGGGATCCAACTACACTCTACAATAGACACACTCACTGTCCTCCACCTGGGGATCCACCTACACTGTACAATAGACACTCAATGTCCTCCATCTGGGATCCACCTACACTCTACAATAGACACACTCCATGTCCTCCATCTGGGATCCACCACACTCTACAATAGACACACTCACTGTCCTCCATCAGGGATCCACCTACACTGTACAATAGACACACTCACTGTCCTCCATCTGGGATCCAACTACACTCTACAATAGACACACTCCATGTCCTCCATCTGGGATCCACTACACTGTACAATAGACACACTCCATGTCCTCCATCTGGGATCCACCTACACTCTACAATAGACACACTCACTGTCCTCCATCTGGGATCCAACTACACTGTACAATAGACACACTCAGCGTCCTCCATCAGGATCCACCTACACTGTACAATAGACACACTCCATGTCCTCCATCTGGGATCCACCACAGTCTACAATAGACACACTCCATGTCCTCCATCTGGGATCCAACTACACTGTACAATAGACACACTCACTGTCCTCCATCTGGGGATCCAACTACACTGTACAATAGACACACTCAGCGTCCTCCATCAGGGGATCCACCTACACTGTACAATAGACACACTCCATGTCCTCCATCTGGGATCCACCTACACTCTACAATAGACACACTCCATGTCCTCCATCTGGGGATCCACCTACACTCTACAATAGACACACTCACTGTCCTCCATCAGGGGATCCAACTACACTGTACAATAGACACACTCACTGTCCTCCACCTGGGGATCCACCTACAGTCTACAATAGATACACTCAATGTCCTCCATCTGGGATCCACCTACACTCTACAATAGACACTCCATGTCCTCCATCTGGGATCCACCTACACTCTACAATAGACACACTCACTGTCCTCCATCAGGGATCCAACTACACTGTACAATAGACACACTCACTGTCCTCCACCTGGGGATCCACCTACAGTCTACAATAGATACACTCAATGTCCTCCATCTGGGATCCACCTACACTCTACAATAGACACACTCCATGTCCTCCATCTGGGGATCCACCTACACTCTACAATAGACACACTCACTGTCCTCCATCAGGGGATCCAACTACACTGTACAATAGAGATACCCAGTGACCACCGTCTTGGCACCCACCCACACTCTCCAATAGAGATAGATTCCCAGTGTCCCCTCTTATGGGAACCTACCTGCACTCTGCAATTAATATGCACATCCTCGACTTTCTGGGGTTTCTTCCTGCAATCTGGGATAGACCTATGTGTCGTTCTCTGTACTTGAGTAGCTGAAGGTCGTTGCTCTGGCATTTTTGGAAGGAAGGTTGGTCTCAATCTAAGGCATTTTTGGAAGGAAGGTTGGTCTCAATCTAAGGCATTTTTGGAAGGAAGGTTGGTCTCAATCTAAGGCATTTTTGGAAGGAAGGTTGGTCTCAATCTAAGGCATTTTTGGAAGGAAGGTTGGTCTCAATCTAAGGCATTTTTGGAAGGAAGGTTGGTCTCAATCTAAGGCATTTTGGAAGGAAGGTTGGTCTCAATCTAAGGCATTTTTGGAAGGAAGGAAGGTTGGTCTCAATCTAAGGCATTTTTGGAAGGAAGGTTGGTCTCAATCTAAGGCATTTTGGAAGGAAGGTTGGTCTCAATCTAAGGCATTTTTGGAAGGAAGGTTGGTCTCAATCTAAGGCATTTTGGAAGGAAGGTTGGTCTCAATCTAAGGCATTTTTGGAAGGAAGGTTGGTCTCAATCTAAGGCATTTGTGGAAGGAAGGTTGGTCTCAATCTAAGGCATTTTTGGAAGGAAGGTTGGTCTCAATCTAAGGCATTTTTGGAAGGAAGGTTGGTCTCAATCTAAGGCATTTTTGGAAGGAAGGTTGGTCTCAATCTAAGGCATTTTTGGAAGGAAGGTTGGTCTCAATCTAAGGCATTTTGGAAGGAAGGTTGGTCTCAATCTAAGGCATTTTTGGAAGGAAGGTTGGTCTCAATCTAAGGCATTTTGGAAGGAAGGTTGGTCTCAATCTAAGGCATTTTTGGAAGGAAGGTTGGTCTCAATCTAAGGCATTTTGGAAGGAAGGTTGGTCTCAATCTAAGGCATTTGTGGAAGGAAGGTTGGTCTCAATCTAAGGCATTTTTGGAAGGAAGGTTGGTCTTAATCTAAGGCATTTTTGGAAGGAAGGTTGGTCTCAATCTAAGGCAATTTTGGAAGGAAGGTGGGACTCAATCTAAGATATTTGTGGAAGGAAGATTTGTCTTAATCTAAGGCATTTTTGGAAGGAAGGTTGGTCTCAATCTAAGGCAATTTTGGAAGGAAGGTGGGACTCAATCTAAGATATTTGTGGAAGGAAGGTTTGTCTTAATCTAAGGCATTTTTGGAAGGAAGGTTGGTCTCAATCTAAGGCATTTTTGGAAGGAAGGTTGGTCTCAATCTAAGGCATTTTTGGAAGGAAGGTTGGTCTTAATCTAAGGCATTTTTGGAAGGAAGGTTGTTCTCAATCTAAGGCAATTTTGGAAGGAAGGTTGGTCTCAATCTAAGGCAATTTTGGAAGCAAGGTGGGACTCAATCTAAGGCATTTTTGGAAGGAAGGTTGCCCTTCATTTCGTGTCCACCTGCAGCCTCTTATGTTTTATTCTTGCATTTTCTCTCACTGTTTTGCCTAGCAGAAGCACAGCCACGAAGCCATGTCCATGAGATGTTCTGTAGAGTCTGGAGTAATCCCTCCTTTCCACGTCTTGTCCTGCCATGGAGTGCCCCAGAGTTCTGGGACGTGGAAGGTGCCATCCCCTGCCCAGCTCCGTGCTGCCCAGCTCCCTCCTCATCCCAGTGGCTTCCCGAATTCCCCGGGCCTGCTGGAGGAAACACCTGTGCTGAAGGCCCGGAGGCCCTTCCCTCCAAACCCTGACTCCGGGGTCAGCCACGCCAACAGGTGTTTTTTCTCAGAATCGCCTTCTTGTCTGAATTGAGCCCCGGGATCAGAAGGCCAAGGGGCCAGGGGTCAGACGCAGCCATGCAGGGTTCCCCGGGGACCAGGGCTTACCAGGTGGTTGATATTATCAGAGCTCATTTGCTGAAGCTGGACTGGCGTGTTCTCGGCGGTCTCAAATAAATTTAACGAGAGGGACTTTCAAAGTCCACCTATTAGGGCCGTCTGCTCAATGGACGGGAGGGTTAACCGTAATTCGAGGAAGCAGTTTGGCCGTCTCCAAATAGGAACACATGGACTGTGCGGCTTGGCCCCATTTGTGGTAATTTTCAGGTCTCATTTCCATTTGTAAGAAACATAACTACTTACATATGGAAAGAATGAATAAGAGAAGTCATTAAAATTTCTCTCATTTGGGGGGGAAAAAAAAACTTAATGAAGTAATATCTTTACCAGGGCAGGCAGAAATGTAAATTAGACATTGGAAGAAAAGCTATTAACAGGATTGCTGGATGGCTGCGTTGCTTGCCTGGTTTTTTTTTTTTTTTTTTTTTTTAATCTAATGAATTTATGAATTGCTAGTTCTTGGGTCACAGATTTTGCTAATTTCCGATGTGTTTAGCTCTGCAGTAAGGAGGCAGGGTTTCCTTATGAACCACGGATGTTAAGTCCATTAGTGGGGTGTTTGTTAATCAGAACATAAATGGTAATATGTAGGGTCCAACATTAAAAAAAAAAAAAAGACGGGAAAACACATGAATTATTTTAATTTGGGGTTTTTCCAACTTCTGTCCATCGTCACTGCAGATCATCAGAAAATTTAAACATCAGGGAGTAAGAGGCAACCTAGCTACGTACCTGCCTGATTATAAAATATATGTGAAACCTTTCTTTCTTTTTTTTTTTTTAACAGAGTCTTGTTTTGTCACCCAGGCTGGAGTGCAATGGTGAGATCTCGGCTCACTGCAACCTCTGCCTCCCAGGTTTGAGCGATTCTCCTGCCTCAGCCTCCTGAGGAGCTGGGATGACAAGCGCCCGCCACCATGCCCAGCTAATTTTTGTATTTTTAGTAGCAACGGGGTTTCACCATGTTGGCCAGGCTGGTCTCGAACTCCTGACCTCAGGTGATGCACCTGCCTCGGCCTCCCACGGTGCTGGGATGACAGGCATGAGCCCCGGTGGCTGGCCAAAAAAATTCGTTTTAAACGGAGTCTGGCTTTGTGGTCTAGGCTGGAGTGCAGTAGTACAATCATGGCTCACTGAAGCCTCAACCTCCCGGGCTCAGGTGATCCTCCCACCTCAGCCTCCCAAGTAGCTCAAATTATGAGCGTGCACAACCACCTCTGAGTAGGTTTTAGGTTTTTTGTAGAGACAGAGTTTCACCGTCTTGCCCAGGCTCGTCTCCAACTATTCAACTCAAGCCATCTGCAGGTCTTGGCCTCCCAAAGAGCTGGAATTACTGGCATGAGCCACCGTGGCCAGCCTTAACATGTTTTCTTACCAGGCTGGGCATGGTGGCTCATGCTTATAATCCCAGCACTTTGGGAGGCTGAGGCGGGTGGATCACCTGAGGTCAGGAGTTCGAGACCAGCCTGGCCAACATGGAGAAACCCCGTCTCTACTAAAAATACAAAAATTAGCTGGGCGTGGTGGTGGGCACCTGTGATCCCAGCTACTCAGGAGGCTGAGGCAGGAGAATCACTTGAACCCAGAAGGCGGAGGTTGTGGTGAGCCAAGATCGTGCCATTGCACTTCAGCCTGGGCAACAAGAATGAAACTCCATCTCAAAAAAAAAAAAAAGTATGGTTACCATCTTCTTCTCGGAAGAGAGGGCTGAACGCAGTAATTGCATGAGAATAGAGGGAAATGCTGGACAGAACAGGAATCTCATTGATCTTCCCGCGAGGCAGCATAACCAAAACATGAGAGCTGCTTCTATTTCAGCTGTAGCTTCTGCAGACATGGAGGACATCTTATGACTGAAGGAGTGGAGAAGTGCTGTGTGTGCCTCAGCATAGTTCTGGGGAGAGAAGGATGCTCCCGGCATCTCAACGCCATCTGCTGTCTAGACACCGTGCCCCTCCAGCTCTGGCAAGATTCTCGCCATCTCCATCAGCATATTTTGTTGATCTTAGATAGTGTTCATGTTCAGAGAGTTTGTGGACCTCCAAGTTCACCTCGTAACTCTTGCATCTTGGAGACCCATCGAGTGGCTTTGGAATGCATGAGACAGATGGGACGGATGCATCTCCCTTAACTTTTGTTTCCACCATCCAGCCATGGAGCGTGACCGCCGTATCTCACGGCTCTCCCTAAAAGCACCTCGTAAAAATAAGAAGGTGCTATTGTGAGTCTGATGGATTCAGCATGATCCCCCCCACCGCCCCATCCATATTCATGTGTGGACGTCCTAAACCCCAGGACCTCAGCGAGGTGACTGGATTTGGAGCTGGGGTCTCTAAAGAGGTGATTGAGGTAAAAAGGGGTATGTACGGTGGAGCCTGATTCAAGAGGGCTGGAGTCCTTAGAAGAAGAGGAGAGGAGGACACAGACACACACAGAGGGACGAGCCTGTGAGGACACAGGGAGAAGACGGTGTCTGCAAGCCCAGGAGAGAGGCCTCAGGAGGAACCAGCCCTGCCCACACCTGGATCTCAGACGTCCAGCCTCCAGGACTGTGGGAGAATCAATGTCTGTTGTTCATAAGCTGCCCAGTCTATGGTATTCTGTGATAGCAGCCTGAGATGGACTAAGATGCCTCATAAGAGGAGGAGATGAGGACACAGACACACACAGCGGGACGACCCTGTGAGGACACAGGGAGAAGACGGCGTCTCCAAGCCCAGGAGAGAGGCCTCAGGAGGAACCAGCCCAGCCCACACCTGGATCTCAGACGTCCAGCCTTCAGGACTGTGGGAGAATCAATTCATCTTATTGAAGCCACCAGGTCTGTGGGACTGTGTGACGGCAGCCCATGTGGACTAATGTGATGATAGACCAGCCATTCCTCAAAGCTGCTAGAGGAATTGCTCTTTCCTCCCTGCTGTGGTCTGAATGTCAGTGTTCCCTTATATTCCTGTGTTGACATTCTCTGCTTCACCGCGATGGCATTAGGAGGTGGGAAGCTTTGGGAACTGACAAAATCATGAGGATGGAGCTTCATGAATGGGATCAGTGACCTCATAAAAAGGAACCAAGAGAGCTCCTTCACCCCTTCCACCATGTAAAGACGCAGCGAGAAGGTGCCGTCTATGAACCGGGAAACCAGATCCCACCAGACTCTGAATCTTCCACGCCTTGGTCTTGGACTTCCAACCTCCAGAAACGTGAGCAATAAATGTCCAGATGTTTATAAGTCAACCAGTCTGTGGTATCTCCTGTCGCAGAAGCCTGGGTCAAGCAACACACCTGTACAGAGAAGAATAGGAAGGTTACAGAAACGCTGGTCCTGAAATGGTGTTCATTTCTCTGCTCAATTCTTCTGGGGCATCATCCCAGTGAGAACCAGCAAATAAATGATAATCCTGGAGAGCAGGTGTGTGAGGGTTTAAGAGGAGTCAGAGAGAGAAGGAAGTCATCGTTTGCCCCAACCCCTCCATGTATCTTCGTCCTACTGTAATCAAGTGGAAATGAGTAAGAAGAACCACGTCTGGGCCAGGCGCGGTGACTCACGCCTGTAATCCCAGCACTTTAGGAGGCCGAGGCGGGCGCATCACAAGGTCAAGAGATCGAGACCATCCTGGGCAACACGGTGAAACCCCGTCTCTCCTAAAAATACAAAAATTAGCCGGGTGTGGTGGCACGCACCTGTAGTCCCAGGTACTCGGGAGGTTGAGGCAGGAGAATTGCTTGAACCTGGGAGGTGGAGGTTGCAGTGAGCCAAGATCACACCACTGCACTCCAGCCTGGCGACAGAGTGAGACTCCATCTAAATAGAAAAAAAAAATTAATCAGATCTTGTGAGAACCCACTCAGTATCACGAGAACAGCATGAGGGTAACCGTCCCCATGATTAAATTGCCTCCCACTGGGTCCCTCTCATGACACCTGAGGAGAATGGGAACCACAATTCATGATGAGGTTTTGGGGTCAGGGGACAGAGCCAAACCATATCAAACAGCTTTATTTCTGCCCCCAAAAAACGGACATGAGGATCTTGAAGAAATACCTGGATTCCCATGGTCACTGATGAATTATCCACAATAGCCAAGACACGGGCAAATCAAGAGACCATGAATGGATGAATGGATAAAGAAATTGGGAAAATTATCCACAATAGCCAAGAACAGACCAAACCAAGTGAGCATGATGAATGAATGGATAAAGAAATTCGGAAAAGTATCCACAATAGCCAAGACATGGACAAACCAAACGACCATGAATGAATGAATGGATAAAGAAATTGGGAGCGTTATCCACAAGAGCCAAGACACGGAACCAAACCAAGTGACCATGAATGGATGAATGGATAAAGAGATTGTGAAAATTATCCACAATAGCCAAGACACGGAACCAAAGCAACTGAGCATGAATGGATGAATGGATAAAGAAATTGGGAAAATTATCCACAATAGCCAAGACACGGACAAACCAAACGACCATGAATGAATGAATGGATAAAGACATTGGGAGAATTATCCATAATAGCTAAGATACATAACCAAACCAAATGAGCATAAATGGATGAATGGATAAAGAAATTGGGAGAATTATCCACAAGAACCAAGACATGCAACCAAGTGACCGTGAATGGATGCGGATACAGAAATTGGGATATCAATAATATAGTGCATTGGAATATTACTCAGCCTTGAAAAAGAAGAAAATCTTGTCCTTTGCAACAACACAGGTGAACCTGGAGGACATTATGTTTCGTGAGATAAGCCAGACACAGAAACAGAAATACTTCATGATCTCCCTTACACGAGGAATCTAAAATAGTCACACTCAGAGAATCAGAGAGTAGAACTCACGCCGCGTCTTCCTTGGATTGATTTTGGCCAAGAAGAGCAATGCATTCACGTGAAACATGGATATTCTTCTGCAAATGTGGTGACGTGACCTAAAGGCCTTTGCTGTGTTCACGCCAGCGCCGCCTGTCTTTATCCTCTGAGCCAAGAGATATTTCTCACATTTGTGTCATAGCGGTGCCTCATCGTGAAACGACAGAAGGGAAGAGAAACCTCTGAGCTCTGGACACGCTTTCCACACTCCCACGAGAGCTGACCACGGGTTTCGTCTGTCTTCTTCCCTTTCCTTTTTCATTTTTTATTTTTCATTGACCAATAAGAATTGCATATATTTAATATGCAATCAATGTACCCCATAATATATAATGTACAAATATATATACATTTAAATATATATATAATGTAATACATATCTATTTATATATTTATTTATTTGTATAATAACATACCTATATTATTGTACATAATACATTTATATAACATATACATATATTTTAAATATATTTACATATAAATACACATTTATTATATGTATTTATTATTACATATAATAAATGTGTATTTATATATATTAAAATATAAATAAAATATAAAATATTTATTTAATATTTATATTAATAAATAATATATTTATTTTTATATATTATATATAATATAATATATAAATATAATAAATAAATATAAATAAATATTAAAATTATATTATATTAAAATAAATATATATTATTGTACCCATCATATAGTTATGTATGTAATATGTATAAATATATATTTAAAGATATACAATATATTTAAAATAATATATTTATATATTATATAATAATTGTACATATTATATATAAATATAATTATACATTATCATGTGTAAATATAATTTATTATATTATACATAAAATATAATATACATAAAATATAATTGTATGTATTATATATAAATATATACTATATAGTAATTGTGCATATTATATATTATTATTATATAATTATATATATATTATAACGTTATATATAATAAAATATATTATAACGTTATATATAATAATATATTTTTATAATTTATATAATTATATAAATATAATAAAATATAAATAATATATTTTATATAATTAATATATTTTATATAATTAAAATATATTATATTAATATTAATATATTATACATTATTATATATAATGTTATAATATATTTTATATTATAAAATATATCATTATATATAACGTTATAATATATTTTATATTATATATTATATAATAATTATACGTGTTATATAGTATAATTAATATTAAAATAATATAATTTGTAACATATCATATATTATATAGTATATAATATATAAATATAATTATATATACATATTTACTATATGTATTTATATGTATTAAATGTATAATAAAATAAATACGTATTATCATACCCTATTACATACCTATACACACACATACCCCATTATATACATATATGCATATGTATATCATGAATTGAAATTAGGATCTATAATGTACATATCATGGGGTGTAATGTGACATTTTGACATAGGGTTATACACGTTTCACATTTTGAAATCTCTGAAAGAGTCAATTTTCAGCGTTCTCTCCAAGCCCATGTTTAACGCGGCTGTTGAAAGCATAAGCCAAGATTTAGGACATCCCCGGCTGCAAACCTTACCCTCCACGCCAAGGCACCATCATCTCCCAAGCTGGGTTCTTGGAATTTTGCACAAGAATGTACAGCGCCTAGGCCCCCAGATCTCTGGCATCCTATAAATGCATTCAACAAGGCCAGGCGCAGTGGCTCACGCCTGTCATCCCAACACTATGGGACGCCAAGGCAGGTGGATCACCTGAGGTCAGAAGTTCGAGACCAGCCTGACCAACATGGTGAAACCCTATTGCCACTTAAAATACAGAAATAAGCCAGGTGTGGTGGTGCGGGCCTGTAATCCCAGCTACTCGGGAGGCTGAGGCAGGAGAATCACTGGAACTCAGGAGGTGGAGGTTGCAGTGAGCTGAGATCGTGCCATTGCACTCCGGCCTGGGGGACAAGAGGGAAACTCCGTCTCAAGATAGATAGATAGATAGATAGATAGACAGATGATAGATAGATAGATAATAGTTAGCTAGATAGATAATAGATAGATAGATAAATAGATGATAGATAGATAATAGATACATAGATAGATAGATAGATAAATAGATAGATGATAGATTGATAATAGCTAGCTAGATAGATAGATGATAGATAGATGATAGATAGATAGATAAATAGATGATAGATAGATAGATGATAGATAGATAAATAGATAGATGATTGATACATAGATAAATAGATAGATGATAGATAAATAGATAGATGATAGATAGATAGATAGATGATAGATAAATAGATGATAGAAGATAGATAGATCATAGATGATAGATAGATAGATGATAGATAGATAATAGATGATAGATAGATGATAGATAAATAGATGATAGATAGAAGATAGATAGATAATAGATGATAGATAGATAATAGATGATAGATAGATAATAGATGATAGATAGATGATATATAGATAGATAGATGATAGATAGATAGATGATAGATAGATAATAGATGATAGATAGATAGATGATAGATAGATAATAGATGATAGATAGATAATAGATGATAGATAGATAGATAGATAGATAATAGATAGATGATACAGATAGATAGACAGATGATATATAGATAGATAATAGCTAGATAGATATTAGATAGATAGATAAATAGATGATAGATAGATAATAGATACATAGATAGATAGATAGATAGATAGATAGATGATAGATTGATAATAGCTAGCTAGATAGATAGATGATAGATAGATAGATAGATGATAGATAAATAGATGATTGATACATAGATAAATAGATAGATGATAGATAAATAGATAGATGATAGATAGATAGATAGATGATAGATAAATAGATGATAGAAGATAGATAGATCATAGATGATAGATAGATAGATGATAGATAGATAATAGATGATAGATAGATAGATAGATAGATAGATAGATAGATAGATAGATAGATACATTCAATGTCCCCTCAGTTGGCACCATACCCTTGTCCTGTAAAATTCCCAACGTCCCACAGCCAAGTCCAACTTCTTGTTGCCCGGGCAACAAGAGCGAAACTCCATCTCTATATAAATAAATAAATTATATTATATTATATTGAATGTCCCCTCAGTTGGCCCCATACCTGGTCCTGTAAGACTCCCAACATCCCACAGCCCAGCCCGACTTCTTAGGCTGGATCCTTTCTTAGGATATGAAATCTTATCCTCATTTCTTAGGCTAAGAAAGATCAGGACGGACAGAGAAAACCCAAAGGCATCGCAAGAAGACCCGCCTCAGGCACACATTCTTGGGCGTCTGGCTGTTTTCCTGAGGTCCCCCAAATGCGTTTTCCTCACTGAAGAGAGCTCTGGGAACAGTGGGGTTTTTGTTTCAGTGGGATTTGCCCCTCTCACACAGGGCAGGTGCTAAACGTAGATTTTCCTAAGCGGTGGTTTATGGGGCTCTGGGGGGGTGTCAACGGGCCTTAGACAAGCTCACAACATAAAAGTCAGAGGCTGTTGGAAACGTTTAAAGAAACGGGAAGAGGGTGGCCGGGGAGCCGGGGGGGGGGGCGGTGGGGGACCTGATCCAGGATTTTATGTCCCGACCACACTGGGTGTGGATGGAAAGAGCTGGGTGGGTTTGTGTGAATTAAAACATTTATAGAACCCCACGCTCCTGTGAGCTCTTAGGTGAGTTATTAAAGTACAGTTAGTGTAAACACGGGGGTCGTAAACCTGCAGGGCTCAGGCACCAATTAAAATAATAAAAAGCAAAGGGGCCACCGCACACTGAAGGGTCTTTGGCACGGGCTGCGAGGGAGGGGAGGAAGGAGGCCCCAGCCGGGCTGCCTGGGAGGGGGAGCCCTGAGGATTCCAGGTCCATGGAAGAAACACAGAGGGTCACAGGGAGACACACGGGGCCATGTGGGGGTTCTGGAAAGAGAAAAACGCTACCTGGACAGCAGAGATTTCCAACCAGCAGAGGCATCCCTGGATACGGGACAGCTGGAGATTCAACGGGTGTTGAGGGATGCTGTGGACGCCAGGGCAACAGAAAGGACAGGGTACCATGGGGATGTCACCAAAGTCCTCAGCCGCTGGGTTTGGGGTGCAGGAGGGGATACGCCTTCTCCCCCTTGGGGCTGGGATGGAGGAAGGGTCATGTCTACAGCCGAAGTCCCTGGGATTGAAGTGGAGGAGGCGATGTCCACACCCTCACCCACTGGGGCTGCAATGGAAGAGGAAGAGGGGCCTTGTCCACACCCTCCCCCCTTGGACTGCAATGGAAGAGGAGGAGGGGATGTGTCCACACTCTCCCCTGGGACTGGGATGACAGGAGGAGGAGGGGATGTGTCCACACTCTCCCCTGGGACTGGGATGATGGAGGAGGAAGAGGGGATGTGTCCACACTCTCCCCTGGGACTGGGATGATGGAGGAGGAGGGGATGTGTCCACACTCTCCCCTGGGACTGGGATGATGGAGGAGGAGGAGGAGGGGATGTGCCCACACTCTCCCCTGGGACTGGGATGACGGAGGAGGAGGAGGGGATGTGTCCACACTCTCCCCTGGGACTGGGATGATGGAGGAGGAGGAGGAGGGGATGTGTCCACACTCTCCCCTGGGGCTGGGATGACGGAGGAGGTGGAGGAGATGTGTCCACACTCTCCCCTGGGGCTGGGATGACGGAGGAGGAAGAGGGGATGTGCCCACACTGTCCCCTGGGACTGGGATGATGGAGGAGGAGGAGGAGGGGATGTGCCCACACTCTCCCCTGGGACTGGGATGACGGAGGAGGAGGAGGGGATGTGCCACACTCTCCCCTGGGACTGGGATGATGGAGGAGGAGGAGGAGGGGATGTGCCCACACTCTCCCCTGGGACTGGGATGACGGAGGAGGAGGAGGGGATGTGTCCACACTCTCCCCTGGGACTGGGATGATGGAGGAGGAGGAGGAGGGGATGTGTCCACACTCTCCCCTGGGGCTGGGATGACGGAGGAGGAGGAGGGGATGTGTCCACACTCTCCCCTGGGGCTGCAACGAAGGAACTCGCTCTCTCCTGACCGCCTTGTTCCTCCCTATCCTCCTGAAACCGCCTTTGCAAACATTATACCTGAAGAAGTTATGACAGCGAAAGAGATTAGACCTCACCACCGCCCCCACCCTCTTCCTTCTCACCTCCAAACTGTCTTCATTCATTCCTGGGCATAGGCCAAGGTAGCCTCTTGGAAGGAATTTAGCTTCTAGTTTAAACTCTGAAACAAAACTGACAATGGCCCTTTTCTTGGAGGGCAGGGAACCCTCTTGCTTGGGGACCAGTGTGCCTCTGCAGGACTCACCAGTTAGCTACAAGAGGAGGAATTACCGTTGAGGGACCATGAAGCCTCTGGCTCCAACAGTCTGAACCTTCTCGAATAGCTCCTGGGGATACACCATTGATGCAAAACCTGAGGTCAGTGTTGGATGAAGAGCTCCTGAGGAGACTCCATTGATGCAAAACCTGAGGTCACTGTTGGATGAATAGCTCCTGGGGAGACACCATTGATGCAAAACCTAAGGTCACTGTTGGATGAATAGCTCCTGGGGAGACACCATTGATGCAAAACCTAAGGTCAGTGTTGGATGAATAGCTCCTGGGGAGACACCATTGATGCAAAACCTGAGGTCACTGTTGGATGAGTAGCTCCTGGGGAGACACCATTGTTGCAAAACCTGAGGTCAGTGTTCTATGAATAGCTCCTGGGGAGACACCATTGATGCAAAACCTGAGGTCACTGTTGGATGAACAGCTCCTGGGGAGACACCATTGATGCAAAACCTGAGGTCACTGTTGGATGAACAGCTCCTGGGGAGACACCATTGATGCAAAACCTAAGGTCACTGTTGGATGAATAGCTCCTGGGGAGACACCATTGATGCAAAACCTGAGGTCAGTGTTGGATGAATAGCTCCTGGGGAGACACCATTGATGCAAAACCTAAGGTCAGTGTTGGACGAATAGCTCCTGGGGAGACACCATTGATGCAAAACCTGAGGTCACTGTTGGATGAATAGCTCCTGGGGAGACACCATTGATGCAAAACCTGAGGTCAGTGTTGGACGAAGAGCTCCTGGGGAGACACCATTGATGCAAAACCTGAGGTCACTGTTGGACGAAGAGCTCCTGGGGAGACACCATTGATGCAAAACCTGAGGTCACTGTTGGACGAATAGCTCCTGGGGAGACACCATTGATGCAAAACCTGAGGTCACTGTTGGACGAATAGCTCCTGGGGAGACACCATTGATGCAAAACCTAAGGTCAGTGTTGGACGAATAGCTCCTGGGGAGACACCATTGATGCAAAACCTGAGGTCACTGTTGGATGAACAGCTCCTGGGGAGACACCATTGATGCAAAACCTGAGGTCACTGTTGGATGAATAGTTCCTGGGAGACACCACTGTTGCAAAACCTGAGGTCACTGTTGGATGAATAGCTCCTGGGAGACACCATTGTTGCAAAACCTGAGGTCAGTGTTGGATGAAGAGCTCCTGGGAGACACCATTGATGCAAAACCTGAGGTCACTGTTGGACGAAGAGCTCCTGGGAGAGACACCATTGATGCAAAACCTGAGGTCACTGTTGGACGAATAGCTCCTGGGGAGACACCATTGATGCAAAACCTGAGGTCACTGTTGGACGAATAGCTCCTGGGGAGACACCATTGATGCAAAACCTAAGGTCAGTGTTGGACGAATAGCTCCTGGGGAGACACCATTGATGCAAAACCTGAGGTCACTGTTGGATGAACAGCTCCTGGGGAGACACCATTGATGCAAAACCTGAGGTCACTGTTGGATGAATAGTTCCTGGGGAGACACCACTGTTGCAAAACCTAAGGTCACTGTTGGAGATATATCGCAGACCCTGGATTCCAACGCAGGAGATGACACCACCCAGACCTGTAATCTGGCTCAACCAGATATCAGCCATCCACACAGGAGCAGACGACAGCAAGAACCCACTTCAACCCCCTACGATTTCATCCCCAACCTGACCAGTCAGCCCCTTTCTCCATCCCAAGCCCCCAGCCACCAAATTACCCTTAAAATCTCCAATCCCCTGCCAGGTGCGGTGGCTCACGCCTGTTACCCCAGCACTTTGGGAGACAGAGGCAGGTGGATCATGAGGTCAGGAGTTCGAGAACAGCCTGACCAACATGGTGAAACCCTGTGTCTACTAAAAATACAAAAATTAGCCGGGCGTGGTGGCAGGTGTCTGTCATCCCAGCTGCTCGGGAGGATGAGGCGGGAGAATCGCTTGAACCTGGGAGGTGGAGGTTGTAGTGAGCAGAGATTTCGCCACGGCACTCCAGCCTGGGCGACAGAGTGAGACTCCGTCTCAGAAAAATAAAATAAAATAAAATAATAAAATAAAATAAAATGAGATAAAGATAAAGATGAGATAAGATGAGATAAAGATAAGATGAGATGAGATGAGATGAGATGAGATGAGATAAGATGAGATAAGATGAGATGAGATGGGGTAAAGATAAAGATGAGATAAGATGAGATGAGGTGAGATGGGGTGAGATGAGATGAGATGAGATAAGATGAGATGGGGTGAGATGAGATGAGATAAGATGAGATGAGATGAGATGAGATGAGATAAGATGAGATGGGGTGAGATGAGATGAGATGGGGTGAGATGAGATAAGATGAGATGAGATGAGATAAGATGAGATGGGGTGAGATGAGATGAGATGGGGTGAGATGAGATGAGATGGGGTGGGGTGAGATAAAATAAAATAAGATAAAGATGAGATGAGATGGGGTGAGATGGGGTGAGATAAAGATAAAGTAAAGTAAAATAAAATAAAGATAAAGTAAAATAAAATAAAGATAAAGTAAAATAAAGATAAAGTAAAATAAAGTAAGTAAAATAAAGTAAAGATAAAGTAAAGTAAAATAAAATAAAGTAAAGTAAAATAAGTAAAATAAAATAAAGATAAAGATAAAGATAAAGTAAAATAAAGATAAAGTAAAATAAAGATAAAATAAAGTAAAATAAAATAAAATAAGATAAAGATAAGATAAAGATAAAGATGAGATAAAGATAAAGTAAAATAAAGATAAGATGAGATGAGATGGGGTGAAGATGAGATGAGGTGAGATGGGGTGAGATGAGATAAGATGAGATGGGGTGAGATGAGATGAGATGAGATAAGATGAGATAAAATAAAATAAATAAAATAAAGTAAAGATAAAATAAAATAAAGATAAAGATGAGATAAGATGAGATGAGATGAGATGAGATAAGATGAGATGGGGTGGGGTGAGATGGGGTGAGATGAGATAAGATGAGATGAGATGGGGTGAGATGAGATAAAATAAAATGAGATGGGGTGAGATAAGATGAGATGAGATGAGATAAAATAAAATAAAAAATAAAATAAAATAATAAAATAAAATAAAGTAAAATAAAATGAGATAAAGATAAAGATGAGATAAAATAAAGTAAAGTAAAATAAAATAAAGATAAAGTAAAATAAAGTAAGTAAAATAAAGTAAAATAAAATAAAAAAAAAATAAAATAAAGTAAAGTAAAATAAAATAAAATAAAAAAAGTAAAGTAAAATAAAATAAAGTAAAATAAATAAAATAAAATAAAATAAAAGTAAAATAAAATAAAATAAGAATAAAAACTTCAATCCCCAAATTATCGGGGAGACAGATTTGAGTAATAATGAAACTCTGGTCTCCCACACAGCCGGCTCTGCGTGAATTGCCGATATTCTCCACTACAGTTCACCTGCCCTTTCTTCCCGTAACCAGTCGAAAACCCTATGCTCTTTGCGATTCTAAATTTCCTTCCATTTTTTTCCAGGTCTTCCTCCGAGCTCCTGTGTTCACCTTTCCGGCTGTGATGATGGCAGGTATCTCAGCATGGCCATCCTCTTCCTTGGGAGTTTGAACGTGGCACGCAGCTTTTAAGTCTTCCCAAGAGTAATTACACCATCTGAGAACCCCGTGCTGTGGACGTGGTTGCCGTCGTGTGCCGGTTGCACGTGATTTTCAGGTGCGTTGCTGTTTGATTGACCCATCTCATCCCGGAGGAGCCTTTGACGATGTCTCCTGGGTTTGAGTTGCAGCCCTGGGATGACCCTGCTAGACCTCGAGTGACCCCCACAAAGGAAACCCTTGCTGAGTGTATTTGATGGGACAGCCCTGTTTGTTGTTGGAAAGACCGGTGTGGTTGTGTCTGCAGTCAAAGCAACATCTATTTTTTTTTTTTTCTTTTTGAGATGGAGTCTCACCCCATTGCCCAGGCTGGAGTGCAGTGGCGCAATCTTGGCTCACTGCAACCTCCGCCTCCCGGGTTCAAACCATTCTCCTGCCTTAGCGTGCCAAGTAGCTGGGACTACAGGTGCACACCACCACGCCTGGCTAATTTTGGGATTTTTCATAGAGACGGGGTTTCACCGTGTTGGCCAGACTGGTCTTGAACTCCTGACCTCAGGTGATCCACCCGCCTCGGCCTCCCAAAGTGCTGGGATTCCAGGCGCCCACCACCACATCCGGTTAATTTTTGTATTTTTGGTAGAGACGGGGTTTCACCGTGTTGGCCAGGCTGGTCTCGAACTGCTGACCTCAGGTGATCCACCCGCCTCGGCCTCCCAAAGTGCTGGGATCACAGGCGTGAGCCACCGCGCCCGGCCTATATTTGTATATATTTGGAGACAGGATCTGGCTCTGTCTGTGGCCGCGGCCGGAGTGCGGTGGTGCGATCATGGCTCACGGCAGCTTCGACCTCCCGGGCTCAAGGGTTCCTTCTGTTAAGGTCACCCGTGCCAGACCGTTCCGTTCTCCTCCCACAGGCCTCACAGTCTCTGGCGCTCACGCCCCCCTTCACTGACCCCTCCAGTAACTGTTTGTCAAGACACCTGCCCCTCCCTACTCAGCTCTCCCGATCCCAACCCAGTTCTCCTGCACCCCTAACCCAGCTTCCCCACCCCCGACCTGGTTCTGGTCCTATAAAACCCTGCTATAGTCTGTAACTGAGGCTGCCTGCTCTAACTCTGGTAAAACCCAACCAAGCAGCTCACTAAAGCTTGCTTGCGTGACTTGGGGTCTCCTCATCCTTTTTTTTTTGTTTGTAGTGTCTGTAGAGCCGTAGGTTTGCAACGTGGCCCACGCTGGTCTTGAACTTCTGAGCTGAAGCTGTCCTCCCACCACAACCTCCCAAGTCGCTAGGACCGGAGGTGTGACGGTCATTCCCAGCTAGCTATTTTAGCTTTTATTTATTGATGTATTTTTGGAGACTGAGTCTCACTCTGTCGCCCAGGCTGGAGTGCGGTGGTGCGATCTCGGCTCACTGCCACCTCCACCTCCTGGGTCCAAGCGACTCTCCTGCCTCAGCCTCCCGAGTAGCTGGGACTACAGGCGCCCGCCACCACACTGGGCTAATTTTTATATTTTTAGTAGAGACGGGGTTTCACCGTGTTAGCCAGGATGGTCTCGATCTCCTGACCTCGTGATCCGCCCACCTCGACCTACCAAAGTGCAGGGATGACAGACGTGAGCCACCGCGCCTGGTGTATATTTGGAATTTATGCCTGTGCTCCTGGAACACTGGTTTTAAAACCCTGGTTGTTGACCGAATGATAGAAATACACGAACCACAGCAGAGTTTGTCTAAATACACGGTGTTTTGAAAGGGTTTAAGGACAGGGGCTGGGAGCCACAGGGTGCAATCCTGTGATTTGAGATTGGAACGTTCTTTCCGTCCCCCAGGTTAGAGTGCAGTGGTGCGATCTCGGCTCACTGCAACTCCACTTCCCGGGTTCAAGTCGAAGGGGTGGCCTCCCTCTCCACACCTGTGGGCGGTTCTCGTCAGGTGGACCCCGAGAGACTGAGACAAGAAATAAGAGACAGAGACAAAGCATAGAGAAAGAAAAGCGGACCCAGGGGACGGGCGCTCGGCATAAGGAGGAGCGTGCTGGCCTGGGACTGGTCTCTGAGTTCCCTCCGTGTTCATTGATCATTATCTCTTTACCATCTCAGAGAGGGGGATGTGGCAGGACAATAGGGTAATAGTGGGGAGAGGGTCAGCAGGAAAACCTGTGAACAAAGATTTCTCTGTCGTAAACAAGGTGACGCAAAGGTGCCACGCCTTGATGTGCTCATATACAAACATATACAAACGTCTATACAAACATCTCGTATGCAAACATCTCCTGCATGAAAAAGCAGTTTTGCCCCTAGCACAGTCTCGCCTCCAGCCCTAAGGCGGTTTTCTCCTATCTCAGTAAATAGAACATACACCATTGCCCAGGGACAAGCAGGAGACCGAGGCCTTCCTCTTACCTCAACTGCAAAGAGGCCTTCCTCTTTTACTAATGCTCCTCAGCACAGACCCTTTACAGGGTGTCGGACTGGGGAACGTTCAGATCTTTCCCTTCCCATGAGGCCGTATCTCAGACTATCCCATGGGGAGAAACCTTGGACAATACCTGCTTTTCCCGGGCAGAGGTCCCTGCGGCCGGCCGGCCTTCCGCAGTGTTTATGTCCCTGGGTACTCGAGATTAGAGAATGGTGATGACTTTTACCAAGCACACTGCCTTCAAGCACTTGTTTAACAAAGCACATCCTGCATAGCCCTGAATGCATTAAACCGTGAGTCAACACAGCACACGTTCCTGCGAGCACAGGGTTGGGGCTGGGGTTACAGATTAACAGCTTCTCAAGGCAGAAGAATTTTTCTTCCTACAGAACAAAATGGGGTCTCTTATGTCTGCTTCTTTCTACGTAGACACAGTAACAGTCAGATCTCGCTCTTTCTTTTCCCCACACAAGTGATTCTCCCGCCCATATACCTCCCAAGTAGCTGGGACTACAGGCGTGAGCCACCACCTCTGGCTAATTTTTGTATTTTTGGTAAACACAGGGGTTTCACCGTGTCGGTCAGGCTGGTCTTGAACTCCCGACCTCAGGTCATCCACCCGCCTCGGCCTCCCAAAGTGCTGGGATGACAAGCGTGAGCCACCACGCCCGGCCTCACACAGTGGTTACTAATCCCTCTCCCATTGCACCAACAAATTAAGTTGTGTCATCCCAGCCCTTTGGGAGGCCAAGGCGGGCAGATCACCTGAGGTCGGGAGTTCAAGACCAGCCTGGCCAACATGGTAAAACACCGTCTCTACTAAAAATACAAAAAAAAGAAATCACCTCAGGTGATCCACCTGCCTTCAACTTTACCTCCAACCTCCAGAGAAAGGAGAGGGGGATGGAGATGGAGTTTAATGGCCAATGGCAGATGAAGTGATGTATTCTGGCCATCTAACAGAGCCTCCTTAAACCCTGCCAGACGGACTGGGGTTGCTGGTTGGTGAATCCTGTGTACCTGCTTCACCTTGTCCGTCATCCTTTGTAATAAACCGGTTAATACACTGAGCTGTGTCCTTTACCATGGTGAAGAGAAAATAAATCTTGGGGTCCCCCAAGTCACTAAGCTAAAGGGAAAAGTGAGGCTGGGAAATGCTTCGGGCAAACCTGCCTCCCATTGTATTCAAAGTCACCCCTCTGCTGACGAGATAGATGATGTCCGCTTGTCTCCTTTCAAAAGGTTCGTCAGAAACTCAGAAGAATGTCAGCAAGGCCGGGCGTAGCTAATTTCTGTGTGTGTGTATATATGTATATATTTTGTATATATGTATATAGTGTATATATGTATATATTTTGTGTATATATGTATATATGTACATATATGTGTATATAGGTATATATTTTGTATATATGTGTATACGTATACGTGTATATATGCACACATATACATGTATACATATATACAAAATATATACCTATATACACATATATGTACATGTATACATACATACACATATAGGTATATATGCATATATACATATGCACACTTATATACATATATACACATATACACACATATATGTTTATACACATATATATACACACTTATATACATTATACACACACATATGTATAAATACGTATATATACATTTATACACCTATATACATATATACACACACATATACACATATACTATATACATATACACATATATACGTACATACATATGTATACACATATACATATATACACATATACATATACACACATATACACATATATACACATACACACATATACATATATACACATATATACACATTCACATACATACGTATATACATATATACTCATATACGCTTATATACATATATACACATGTATGTATATATACATATATACACATATACGTATATACACATATACACACATATATACATATACACACATACATACATATATACACATGTATACATACATATATACACATAGACATATCTACACACATACACACACACACACACACACACATATATATTTTAAGCAGACGGGGTTTCACCATGTTGGCCAGGCTAGTCTCGAACTCCTGACCTCAGGTGATCCACCCACCTCGCCCTCCCACAGTGCTGAGATTACAGGCTTGAGCCACCGCACATGACCTGTAGGTTGAATTTAAGAGAGGGTTCTTTCCCGTCCACGCTGTGTTCTTGCCAGTGAGGTCACACATCACCCACGTTCAGGCGTGCTGATCAAATAAAACCCGTCCTCAGAGGAAAGAAGACTCATTACTCAAGAAAGAAAGATGGCTGGATACTGTGGCTCACGCCTGTCATCCCAGCACTTTGGGAGACTGAGGCGGGTGGATCACCTGAGGTCAGGAGTTCGAGACCAGCCTGGCCAACACGGTGAATCCCCGTCTCTACTAAAAATACAAAAAAATTAGCTGGGCACAGTGGCAGGTGCCTGTAATTCCAGCTACCCAGGAGGCCGAGGCAGGGGGATTGCTTGAACCAGGGAGGTGGAGGTTGCAGTGAGCCGAGATCACTCCACTGCACTCCAGCCTGGGTGACAGAGTGAGACTCTGTCCCCCCCCAAAAAAAAAAAAAGTAGGCCGGGCGCGGTGGCTCACACCTGTCATCCCAGCACTTTGGGAGGCCGAGGCAGGTGGATCACGAGGTCAGGAGATCGAGACCATCCTGGCCAACACGGTGAAACCCCATCTCTACTAAAAATACAAAAAATTAGCCGGGCGAGGTGGCGGGCGCCTGTAGTCCCAGCTACTCAGGAGACTGAGGCAGGAGAATGGCGTGAACCTGGGAGGCAGAGGGTGGAGTGAGCCGAGATCGTGCCACTGCACTGCAGCCTGGGAGACAGAGCGAGACTCCGTCTAAAAATAAATAAATAAATAAATAAATAAATAAACAAATAAATAAGAAAGACACTGTTTCTTCCAGAGATTTGAGTGATGAGTGACGTGTAAAAGGGTCCGTTGTATTGAAAACACCAGATAAAGACACTGTCCAGGATGGAGATGAGATCAAGGAAACAGACTTCACTGGAGACTCGGATAGGACAGGGGAGCTACTGATGAATTCAGACAGGGTTTCCTCAGCATTAGCTGCTCCATGCAATGCTGACAATAACAACGTTTTGCCCTCACAGCGGTTAATTAGTTGGTGCAATGGGAGAGGGTTTAGTAAGCAGATTCTTGTCATAAAATATGCAAGGAGGAGATGATGTTGGATCAAACTGTGAAAATCAAGCCATCATCCATCAGTGTGGACAGCGGTGAGTCAATGCCTTGAAAGTCTGAGGGGACTCAGCCGTGTCTATGTAGAGGAATGTGAAGAACGGTTGTGTCTTACCGGTAAGCAGCTTTGCTGACAAGAGTTTTCACTGCAAAGCTTATATAAAAGAAGAAAGAAGGAAGGAAGGAAGGAAGGAAGGAAGGAAGGAAGGAAGGAAGGAACAAAAAAGGAAAGAAAGAAGAAAGAGAGAGAGAGAGAGAAAGAAAGAAAGAAAGAAAGAAAGAAAGAAAGAAAGAAAGAAAGAAAGAAAGAAAGAGAAAGGAAGGAAGGAAGGAAGAGGGAGGGAAAGGAAAGGAAGGAAGGGAGAGGAAAGACTGTCTTTGTGAAAGAAAGAAAGAAAGAAAGAAAGAAGGAAAGAAAGAAAGAAAGAAAGAAAGAAAGAAAGAAAGAAAGAAGAAGAAGGAAGGAAGGAAAGAAAGAAAGAGAGAGAAAGAAAGAAGAAGGAAGGAAGGAAAGAAGGAAAGAAAGAAAGAGAAAGAAAGAAGAAAGAAAGGAAGAAAGAAAGAAAGAAGGAAAGAAAGAAAGAGAAAGAGGAGGGAGGGAATGAAGGAAGGAAGCGAGAAAGAGAAAGAAACAAATGGGTGAGGGAGGGAGGAAAGGAGAGAGAGTGAGGCTTTGAAAGGGTGCAGTTGAGTTCTTGCTGTTGAGAAAGTGTTGTATTCTCTACGCTCTGCAAATCTACCTGAGGAAGACGATCAAACACCTTAATGAACACAGCAAATCCCCCGTCCACCGCCGCCTTAGCAAGACAGGTGCTCCCCAAGGAGCCTTCTCGTGGAAGGAAAGCTAGACCTGTTATGGGACAGGGGTCTCCATCTGGATCCCAAGAGACGGTTCCAGCATCCGGTGCAAACAAGAATTCCGGGCCAGTCCATGGTGCAAAGCAAAAGTAAGTTTATCACGAAAGTAAACTGGCGAAAATCCAGCTCTACCCCACAGCCAACAGGTTTGCTGAAATGGTAGACAAGAGGGATGAGTAAATCGATGAATTCACAGGGACTAAATCCACTAATTAGGACGCTGTTTCCATATCTAGGTATCAACAACCATGGGATGGATCTGACATGCCCAGTTCCCAGAGCATTTAAGATTCTTAAGAAAGCAAAGTACTGAAAGTAGAGCTATGCCAGAGACAGAATAGGGGGTTCCCAAAAGTACGAGGAGGAACGCATCCACCCTGGGTACAATATTCGTTTATATACACGAGAAAAAAAGATCATGGGCAAACTGGGTGTCCTGGCTCAAGCCTGTAATCCCAGCACTTTGGGAGGCAAGGAGGGGGGTGCTGATCCCCTGAGGTCAGGAGTTCGAGACCAGCCTGGCCAACATGGAGAAACCCCGTCTCTACTAAAAATACAACATTAGCTGGGCGTGGTGGTGCATACCTGTAATCCCAGCTACCCGGGAGCCTGAGGCAGGAGAATCACTTGAACCCTGGAGGCAGAGGTTGCAGTGAGCCCAGATCGCGCCATTGTACTCCAGCCTGCGTAACAACAGCAAAACTCCATCTCAAAAAAAAAAAAAAAAAAATCATGGGGAGATGTGTTCGTCTACAAGCGTTTGTGATAAAGGATTAATTTTCTTAATTACAATATATTTTTATTTTTATGTATTTATTTTTGAGACAGAGTCTCTGGCACTCAGGCTGGAGTGCAGTGGCGCGATCCCAGCTCACTGCAACCTCCTTTTTGGCTCTTTCTCTCTCTCTCTCTCTCTCTTTCCCTTTCCCGCCCTCCCTCCTTCCCTCCCTCTCCCTCTCTCTCAGGTGTAACTGATCCTCCCACCTCAGCTTCCCGAGTAGTTGGGATTATAGGCAAGCACCACCACGCCCGGTTAATTTTTGCATTTTTTAGTAGAGACTGGGTTTCACCATATTGGCCAGGCTGGTCTTGAACCCCCGACCTCGTAACTGCCCACCTCGGCCTCCCAAAGTGCCGGGATTACACGCGTGAGCCACCCGCGCCCGGCCCTGCACCTCCCTTTTAATTCATCCAAGGGTGGGCTTGCAATGTACTCCCAGGCTAAAGTTTGAGCTCCAAACTTGCACTTTCAGACATTACTTTGAAGCATTTGAATAACAACGAACGCTTGGCAGTTCCAAGACCATTCTTTCCTTCACTTTTATTTCATTATTTATGTGCTATTCTCAGTACATTAACATGAAGCGTTGGCCGCGGCCGGAGATGGAAATTTTATTATTTATATGTAATAAATGTATTCATTAATAATTGACGGAATTACACAGACAGCACACAAATCAAGATCGCGAATTATTAATTTATAACACACTAGGGGGGATTTATAAAATTCCAGTAAATACAGTGTTTAATCAACTATAGACTTTAAAAAAGAAAAAAAAAAACTTTATGTTAGGATGCAGATCTTGTTTATCTTCCCTCGTGGCTTATTTCTATATTTGCATATTAGCAGATACAAGCTACATGTAAAGAAGGTATCTGTATATTTCTTTTTCTTTCGTAGAGATGAGGTCTCACTGTGTTGCCCAGGCTGGTCTCAAATTCCTGGTTTCAAGTGATCCTCCTGCCTTGGCCTCCCAAAGTGCCGGGATTAGAGGCAGGAGCCACCACACCAGGCTAGCGTAGGGGGACCAGCCACAGACAAAACCCGTCACACACCGAGTTATAGAAGGAAGGCCTTTATTCAGCTGGAAACGTGGGTAAGCTACTGTCTTAAAATCCGAGCTCCTTGCGTGCACAATTTCTGTCCCTTTGAAGGGCTCACGGCACTAGCGATTTCACATGAAAGCGTCGTGATTGATTGAACAAGCAGGGGGCACGTGACGCGGGCTGCACGCACCGGTGGTCAGAGAGAAACAGAACAGAGCAGGGAGTTCCACAATGTTCTTCCGCACCACGTCTGGAATCTATGGATAACATCGGTTGCTAAGTCATGAGTTGATTTTTTTTTAACTATTAGGTTTAGGCCAGGCAGGCCGAGGCCTGGTTTCGGCTCTGGTGCCTGGCGCCGGGCTGCCTGCCTTTGGTTTCACTTCCTTGTTTCTTCTTAAAACAGGTACTGAGAATAAAACAATATAAAACAATAGGAGAGGGTCTCTCTTTTCCCTCACTAGTATACCTATTTTGTTAAAATAATATAGTATAATATAATAATATAATATGTAGGAGGTATAGCTCAGTTTGCTGAAATGGTAGACAAAGATAGTGAGTCAATTAATGAATTCCTTGTGGCTAAATCCACTAAGTAGGGACTCAGCTTCCACATCTCGGTATCAGCAACCATTTGATCTGAAATGCCCAGTTTCCAAGTCCAGCCATCGTTGAGGATGTACAAATTAGACCGAACTTGAAGTTGAGAGCAAACATTCCTCTTAGCTCTCTAGACCACCCGTTACATCTTCATTGAAATGAATATTCTCTCTCTCTCTTCCATGGAACTCATAAAAATGGTTTGACCTGAGGATAGGAAATCTTTATTTGACACATTTCCAAATGATCTGAGTGCAATTATCCTGGCTGTTGTCTCTTTCTGTGTCTCTCTGTCCCTCTGTCTCTCTCTGTCTCTATGTCTCTCGGTCTCTCTCTCTCTGTATCTCTCTCTCGCAAGGAGCTGCTGTCCTCTCTCCTTTCTTCTGTTCAGACCTCTGTGTGTGTCTGTCTGTCTGTCTCTCTCTGTCCCTCTGTCTCTCTCTGTCTCTATGTCTCTCGGTCTGTCTCTCCATCTCTGTCCGTCTCTCTCTCTGTGTCTGTCTCTCTCTCTCTCACTCTCTCTCACAAGGAGCTGCTCTCCTCTCTCCTTTCTTCTGTTCAGACCTGCGTGTGTGTCTGTCTGTCTCTCTCTCTCTCTCTGTCCCTCTGTCTCTCTCTGTCTCTATGTCTCTCGGTCTGTCTCTCTCTCCCTCTCTGTCCGTCTCTCTGTCTCCTTTCTTCTGTTCAGACCTGCGTGTGTGTGTGTGTGTGTGTGTGTGTGTGTCTGCATGCAACATTATTTTGCATGCATTTTACAGCAAGGAGCCAGCCTCCTTTTTTTCTCTCTCTTTTTCTTTTTTTTTGGCATTATGAGAATTGAAATAAAGACATGTATGTGGGAGTTAAGAAGAAATCAGTTAGGCAGATAGTAAGGATATGGAAGTCCTTAGCGAGGCTTTTCTCTTTAATGAAAACCAGCCCCAAGTCATTTTCTAACAAAGAGCAGTCTGTAAAGTTGAGCTGCAGACATAGCCAAGCCAGCTAGCAGCTTGCAAGGGGGTGCATCCTGGCAGGGACTAGGCAGTAGACACGTTCAAGATGGCGGCTCCATCTTCCCGGCAGGAACTAGGGACAAGACACGTTCAAGATGGCGGCTCCATCTTCCCGGCAGGAACTAGGGACAAGACACCTTCAAGATGGCGGCTCCATCTTCCCACCAGGAACTAGGGACAAGACACGTTCAAGATGGCGGCTCCATCTTCCCGGCAGGAACTAGGGACAAGACACCTTCAAGATGGCGGCTCCATCTTCCCGGCAGGAACTAGGGATTAGACACGTTCAAGATGGCGGCTCCATCTTCCCTCTTCTTTGTCAACCACATGTACAGTAAGAAAAGCAGACCAGGCGGCACCGAGCAACTGGCAATGCCATTGGCATGAGATTAGGGTGAGGCCACCGGCCTTCCGTGCTCACTCTGTGGACGGCGCACCTGATCCAACCAATCTTTGAGCCCTACCTAAAGTCAACACTGTCTTTGCCCGTCTGCCTGTAAAGTCTGCGCAGGTCAGGTGCCTCCCCCCTTGGTGGCTCTCTCTCTCTCTCTGCCTCGCTCTCTCTTTCCCTCTCCCTGCCTCCCTCCTTCCCTCCCTCCGCCTCCCTCCCTCCTTCCCTCCCTTTTCCTCCCTCTCCCCCTCCCCCGTTCTCTCTCTGTCTCTGTGTCTCTCCATCTGTCTCTCTCTGTCTCTCTGTCTGTCCGTCTCTCTCTCTCTCTCTCTCTCTCTCTCTGTCTCTCACAAGGAGCTGCTCTCCTTTCTCCTTTCTTCTGTTCAGACCTGTGTGTGTCTTTCTGTCTCTCTGTCTCTCTCTGTCCCTCTGTCTCTCTCTTTGTCTCTCAGTCTGTCTCTCTCTTCTTCTCTGTCTCTCTCTCTCTCGCAAGGAGCTGCTCTTCTCTCTCCTTTCTTCTTTTCAGACATGTCTGTGTGTGTGTCTGTCTGTCTCTCTGTCTCTCTCTGTCCCTCTATCTCTCTCTGTCTCTATGTCTCTCGGTCTGTCTCTCTCTTCTTCTCTGTCCGTCTTCCTCGTTCTCTGTCTCTCTCTCTCTCTGTCTCTCACAAGGAGCTGCTCTCCTTTCTCCTTTCTTCTGTTCAGACCTGTGTGTGTCTTTCTGTCTCTCTGTCTCTCTCTGTCCCTCTATCTCTCTCTGTCTCTATGTCTCTTGGTCTGTCTCTCTCTTCTTCTCTGTCCGTCTTCCTCTTTCTCTGTCTCTCTCTCTCTCTGTCTCTCACAAGGAGCTGCTCTCCTTTCTCCTTTATTCTGTTCAGACCTGTGTGTGTCTGTCTGTCTCTCTGTCTCTCTCTGTCCCTCTATCTCTCTCTGTCTCTATGTCTCTCGGTCTGTCTCTCGCTTCTTCTCTGTCCGTCTTCCTCTTTCTCTGTCTCTCTCTCTCTCTGTCTCTCACAAGGAGCTGCTCTCCTTTCTCCTTTCTTCTCTTCAGACGTGTGTGTGTGTCTGTCTCTTTCTGTCTCTGTCCCTCTGTCTCTCTCTGTCTCTATGTCTCTCGGTCTGTCTCTGTCTCTCGGTCTGTCTCTCTCTTCTTCTCTCTCTCTCTCTCTCTCTCTCTCTCTCGCAAGGAGCTGCTCTCCTCTCTCCTTTCTTCTCTTCAGACGTGTGTGTGTGCGTGTGTGTGTGTCTGTCTCTTTCTGTCTCTGTCCCTCTGTCTCTCTCTGTCTCTATGTCTCTCGGTCTGTCTCTGTCTCTCGGTCTGTCTCTCTTCTTCTCTGTCCGTCTTCCTCTTTCTCTGTCTCTCTCTCTCTCTGTCTCTCAAGGAGCTGCTCTCCTTTCTCCTTTATTCTGTTCAGACCTGTGTGTGTCTGTCTGTCTCTCTGTCTCTCTCTGTCCCTCTATCTCTCTCTGTCTCTATGTCTCTCGGTCTGTCTCTCGCTTCTTCTCTGTCCGTCTTCCTCTTTCTCTGTCTCTCTCTCTCTCTGTCTCTCACAAGGAGCTGCTCTCCTTTCTCCTTTCTTCTCTTCAGACGTGTGTGTGTGTCTGTCTCTTTCTGTCTCTGTCCCTCTGTCTCTCTCTGTCTCTATGTCTCTCGGTCTGTCTCTGTCTCTCGGTCTGTCTCTCTCTTCTTCTCTCTCTCTCTCTCTCTCTCTCTCTCTCGCAAGGAGCTGCTCTCCTCTCTCCTTTCTTCTCTTCAGACGTGTGTGTGTGTGCGTGTGTGTGTGTCTGTCTCTCTCTGTTCCTGTGTCTCTCTCTATCTGTCTCTCTCTTTCTCTCTCTATCGCAAGGAGCTGTTCTCCTCTCTTCTTCTGTTTGGACCTCTCTGTGTGTGTGTGTGTGTGTGTGTGTGTGTGTGTGTGTGTGTGTGTGTGTCGGCCTCTCTCTCTCTGTCTGTCTCTCCCTTTCTCTCTGTCTCTCTCTCTCCCCCCCCCCAATGGAACTGCTGTTATCTCTCCTTTCTTCTGTTCAGACCTCTGTGTGTGTGTGTCTGTGCGTGTCTCTCTCTGTCTCTCTCTCTCTGTGTCTGTCTCTCTGTTTCTCTCTGTCTCTCTCTGTCTGCACGTGTGTGTATCTGTCTCTGTCTCTGTCTGTCTCTCTCTTTCACTCGCAAGGAGCTGCTCTCCTCTCTTTTCTCCTGTTCGGACTTCTCTGTGTGTGTGTGTGTCTGTCTGTCTCTCTCTGTCTCGGTCTCTCTCACTCTCTCTCTCTCTCTCTGTCTCTCTCACAAGGAGCTGCTCTCCTCTCTCATTTCTTCTGTCCATTAAACTTTTCACTGTTTAACCCATCATACACATCTGTCCGTGTCCTCAATTCTTTCTCAGTGTGAGACAACGAACCCCAGGATATATACCCCAGACGACGTAGCTGTTTCCAACACCAGGGGTCTTAGCTAGAAAAAGTGAGTGCATGCAACCGTCAGCATTTGCTACTGATGACAGAATAAAACAAATTCTGCCAAGATATTTAAAAAGGTTTATTCTGAACCAGTGTGAGCACCTCTGTTCCAGGGTTCCATGGTCTCAAGAGAGCCTGAGAAAGTGTGTTTGGGAGGTCTGGTTACAGTTCCATTATTATTATTATTATTATTTTTAATTGAGAGTCTCACTCTGTCATCCAGACTGGAGTGCAATGGCACGATCTTGGCTCACTGCAACGTCTGCCTTCAGGGTTCAAGTGATTTTCCTGCCTCAGCCTCCCAAGTAGCTGGGATCACAGGCGCCCGCCACCACACCTGGCTAACTTTTTGTATTTGGTAGAGACGAGGTTTCACCATGTTGGCCAGGCTGGTCTTGAACTCCTGACCTCAGGTGATCCACCCGCCTCGGCCTCCCAAAGTGCTGGGATTACAGATGTGAGCCACCGCGCCAACCTGCAATTCTATTATATATATTTCAGGGATACAGGAATTGTAGGCAAAAATCATAAATCAATACATGGAAGGTGTACCTTGTTTTGGCCCTAAAGACGAAACATCTCAAGTGGGTTCCTACGAGTCATAGGTGGACTTTAAGGATTCTTTCGTTGGCAATAGGTTGTATGAAACAACAATAATCATGTAAGGCCGGACGTTGTGCCACTGCACTCCAGCCTGGGCAACAGACTGAGACTCTGAAGAGAGAAAGAGAGAGAGAGAGGAAGGAGGAAAAAGAAAGAAAGAAAGAGAGAAAGAGAAAGAAAGGAGGGAGGGAGGGAAGAGGAAAAGAGAAGGAAAGAACTGCTGTTATCTCTCCTTTCTTCTGTTCAGACCTCTGTGTGTGTGTGTCTGTCTGTCTCTCTCTGTCTCTCTCTGTCTCTCTCTCTCTCTCTGTCTCTCTCTCTCTCTGTCTGTCTCTCTCTGTCTCTCTCTGTCTCTCTCTCTCTCTCTCTCTCTCTGTCTCTCTCTCCCCAATGGAACTGCTGTTATCTCTCCTTTCTTCTGTTCAGACCTCTGTGTGTGTGTGTCTGTCTGTCTCTCTGTTTCTCTCTGTCTCTCTCTCTCTCTCTGTGTCTGTCTCTGTTTCTCTCTGTCTCTCTCTGTCTGCACGTGTGTGTATCTGTCTCTGTCTCTGTCTGTCTCTCTCTTTCACTGCAAGGAGCTGCTCTCTCTCTTTTCTCCTGTTCGGACTTCTCTGTGTGTGTGTGTCTGTCTGTCTCTCTCTGTCTCGGTCTCTCTCACTCTCTCTCTCTCTCTCTGTCTCTCTCACAAGGAGCTGCTCTCCTCTCTCATTTCTTCTGTCCATTAAACTTTTCACTGTTTAACCCATCATACACATCTGTCCGTGTCCTCAATTCTTTCTCAGTGTGAGACAACGAACCCCAGGATATATACCCCAGACGACGTAGCTGTTTCCAACACCAGGGGTCTTAGCTAGAAAAAGTGAGTGCATGCAACCGTCAGCATTTGCTACTGATGACAGAATAAAACAAATTCTGCCAAGATATTTAAAAAGGTTTATTCTGAACCAGTGTGAGCACCTCTGTTCCAGGGTTCCATGGTCTCAAGAGAGCCTGAGAAAGTGTGTTTGGGAGGTCTGGTTACAGTTCCATTATTATTATTATTATTATTTTTAATTGAGAGTCTCACTCTGTCATCCAGACTGGAGTGCAATGGCACGATCTTGGCTCACTGCAACGTCTGCCTTCAGGGTTCAAGTGATTTTCCTGCCTCAGCCTCCCAAGTAGCTGGGATCACAGGCGCCCGCCACCACACCTGGCTAACTTTTTGTATTTGGTAGAGACGAGGTTTCACCATGTTGGCCAGGCTGGTCTTGAACTCCTGACCTCAGGTGATCCACCCGCCTCGGCCTCCCAAAGTGCTGGGATTACAGATGTGAGCCACCGCGCCCAACCTGCAATTCTATTATATATATTTCAGGGATACAGGAATTGTAGGCAAAAATCATAAATCAATACATGGAAGGTGTACCTTGTTTTGGCCCTAAAGACGAAACATCTCGAAGTGGGTTCCTACGAGTCATAGGTGGACTTTAAGGATTCTTTCGTTGGCAATAGGTTGTATGAAACAACAATAATCATGTAAGGCCGGACGTTGTGCCACTGCACTCCAGCCTGGGCAACAGACTGAGACTCTGAAGAGAGAAAGAGAGAGAGAGAGGAAGGAGGAAAAAAGAAAGAAAGAAAGAGAGAAAGAGAAAGAAAGGAGGGAGGGAGGGAAGAGGAAAAGAGAAGGAAAGAAAGAGAAGGAAGGAAGGAAAGAGAGAGAAAAGAAAAAAAGAAAGAAAGGAGGGAGGGAGGGAAGAGAGAAAGAGAAGGAAAGAAAGAGAAGGAAGGAAAGAAAGAAAGGAAGGAAAGAAAAGAAAGGGAGGGAGGGAAGGAAGGAGAGAGAAAGAGAGAAAAAGAAGGAAAGAAAGAAAGAAAAAGGGAGGGAAAGAAAGAAAAGAAAAAGAGGGAAGAGAAGGAGAGGGAAGGGAAGAGAGAGGTGAAAGAAAGGAAGAAAGAGAAAAGAGAAGGAAGGAAAGAGAGAGGAAGGAAGGAAAGGGAAGGAAAGAAGGAAGGAGAGAGAAAGAGAAAGAAAGAAAAGGAAGAAAAGAAAGAGGGAGAGAAAGAAAGAGTAAAGAGGCAAAGGAAGGGGAGGGAAGAGAAGAAAGAGGGGAAAGAAAGAACGAGAAAAGAGAAGGAAGGAAAAAGAGAGGAAGGAAAAAAAGGAAGGAAGGAAGGAAGGATTTTGTAGACATGGTGATATGGTGTGGCTCTGTCCCCACCCAAATCTCAAATTGTAGCTCCCATAATTCCCACGTGTCTTCGGAGGAACGGGTGGGGTTAACTGAATCACCGGCGCAGGTCTTTCCATTGCTCTTCACATGATAGTGAAGACGTCTCACGAGATTGGATGGTTTTACAAAGGGCACTTCCCCTGCACACGCGCTCTCGCCTGCTGCTGTGTAAGGCGTGCCTTTGCTCCGTCTTCACCCTCCGTCGTGATTGTGAGGTCCTCCTCAGCCATCTGGAACTGCGAGTCCATTAAACCTCTTTCCTTTTTCAGTCTCGGGCCGGGGGCGGTGGCTCACGCCTGTCATCCCAGCACTTTGGGAGGCCGAGACGGGCGGATCACCTGAGGTCGGGAGTCCAAGACCAGCCTGGCCAACATGGTGAAACCCCATCTCCACTAAAAATACAAAATGAGCCAGATGTGGTGGCAGGTGCCTGTCACCCCAGCTACTCCGGAGGCTGAGGCAGGAGAATTGCTTGAACCCGGGAGGTGGAAGTTGCAGTGAGCCGAGATCACACCATTGCACTCTGGTCTGGGTGATAAGAGCGAAACTCCATCTCCATCAACCAATCCATCAATCAATCAATCGATCAGTCACCCAGTCTCAGAAATGTATTAGCAGCCCGAGAACAGAGGCATATACAGGGGGTCTTGCTATGTTGCCCAGACTGGTCTTGAACTCCTAGGGTAAGTGATCCTCCCACCTCAGCCTCTCAAAGTGGTGGGATTACAGGTGTGAACCCCGTGCCTGGCCTTCGTGACTCTGATTTTAACCCATCTGTCTTGTATTTCTCAGTCTTTGCCCCCACATCTCATCACACAGGTGCACAGCAAACAGGCACACAGTGTGAACCCAAGCACACCTGTCCGAGGCAAGTCTAGTCAACAGGGCGTCTGTGGGACCTCAGCTATATTTCTGGTTCCTCTTCTTCTTTTCTGTCTCTTTCTCCTGTTTCCTAAAACTCTGTTGTGTTTCTGATCTGTTGACGTCGCTTTCGGGCAAAAGGAGAACACAGTGGTGAGTGGGGTGTATAAATCTATCTTCGTTTTCAAGGGAAAATTGAAACGGCATGGAGACAAATGAGATTAACCGTGCACGGGAGACCCTGTCAACAAAACGCTGATAACTGCGGAAAGACTGTGTAGAAGGAAACACATGTTGAAAAAAAAAAAAGGATCTTTATCATGGTTTAAGCTTATCGGATGGATTTCAACAGAAACACATCAAGCTTAATTCAATGTTTACATGGGCTTCTTATGGTTTCTACATTCTGTGTGATGAGGCAACATTAAAAAATAAAAAAAGCATTGAAACGCAAGAAACTTTAGGGTTCTTTTAAAGGGAGAGTGGAGTTTACAACATTCAACATGGACCAGCTTCTCGTCTGTGTTTCAACAGGGTCCTTGTCTGCGAATGTAGAGATTTCTCTGACAGCTTCATGGCCATCCTGGGTCTCAAACTCTTTGAGTATTCATCATTTGAACATCTGAGAACATGGGAGGGGGGTTTGGCATTCTCTGGGTCTACTGAGAGAGGTTCTAGAATGCAATTTAAATGCCTACCCACCTGCTTACCTATCATCTATCTATCATCTCACATCTATCTGTCTTTCAATTATCTATCAGTCAGTCATCTATCCATTCATCTCATCTATCTACCTATCTATTCATCCATCTCATCTATCCATCGGTCCATTCATCCTTCATCTATCCATCTATGTATGTGTGTATGTATCTGTCCGTCCGTCCATCCATCCATCCATCTATTCACGTATGTATGTGTGTATCTGTCTATCATGTATCCATCCATTCATCTATGTATGTATGTGTCTATCCATCCATTCATCTATTCATGTATGTATGTATGTATCTATCTATCCGTCCGTGTCTGTCTGTATGTATGTATCCATCTGCCCATCCATCCATCTATCCATCCATCCATTTATCTATGTATGTATGTATGTATGTATATATGTATCCATCCATCCATCTATTCATGTATGTATATATCTATCCATTCATCGATGTCTGTCTGTATGTATGTGTATATCCATCTATCCGTGTATCCATTTATCTGTCCATCCTTCTATCCATCCATTCATCCATCATCTATGTATGTTTGTATGTATGTATCCATCCATCCATCCATCCATCTATTCATCTATGTATGTATGTATGTATCTATCCATCCATCCATCCATCCATCCATCTATTCATCTATGTATGTATGTATGTATCTATCTATTCATCCAGCCATCCATCCATCGATCCATCTATTCATGTATGTATGTATGTATCTTATCTATCTATCTATCCATCCATGTCTGTCTGTATGTATGTATCCATCTATCCGTTCATCTATCCGTCTGTTCATCTACCTATCCATCCATTCATCCATCCATCTATTGATCTATGTATGTATGTATCTAGCTAGCTAGCTATCTAGCTATCCATCCATCCATCTATTCATCTATGTATGCATGTATGTATCTATCCATCCATCCATCTATTCATGTACGTATGTATGTATCATCCATCCATCCATGCCTGTCTGTATGTATGTATCCATCTATACATGTAAACATCTATCCATCCATCTATCTATCCATCCATTCATCCATCCATTTATGTATGTATGTATGTATGTATCTATGTATGTATGTATCTACCTATCTATCTACCTGTCTGTCTAGTTATCCATCCATCCACCTATTCATCCCTATATGTATGTATCTATCTATCCATCCATCCATGTATGTATGTATGTAGGCATGTATGTATCCGTCCATCCATCCATCTAAGTATGTATGTATGTATCCATCTATCTCTCCGTCCATCCATCCATCTATTTACATATGCATGTATGTATGTATGTATCTATCTATGTATCTATCTGTCTATCTACCTGTCTGTCTAGCTATCCATCCATCCACCTATTCATCCATGTATGTATGTATCCATCCATGTATGTATGTATGTATGTATGTAGGCATGTATGTATCTGTCCATCCATCCATCTAAGTATGTATGTATGTATCCATCTATCTGTCCATCCATCTATCCATCCATCTATGTATGTATGTATCTATCTATCTATTCATCATCCACATCTATTTATCTATCTCATCTATCTATTTATCATGTATCTATCAATCATCTGTCTATCCACTCATCTCCTGCCTCCTCCAGCTGTGTATGTACTTGTGTACTTACCTATCTATGACAACCAGAGAGATTTTACCCCCAGGAAATATTTTGCAATATCTGGTGGCAATTTTGATTGTCACAACTGGGGAGGGGGTGGTCCTGGCACCTGGTGGGTGGACCCCGGGGTCTCTGCTCAACACCGTGCAGTGTTCAGGACGGCCTCACCGCAGAGAGTCCTCCATCCCCAAATGTCAGCAGAGCCTGGGCTGAGGGACCCTGACATAGACAAGGATTTCCTTCTCTCAGCTGTCGATTTGATAACTCCACAAAATGCCAGTTCTGTGACACCGTCTCTGATGTTTCACTGTCACAGTTCCCCCAAAGAGAACACCACAAATGCACTCACAGGTAAAGCTGCACGGCCCCTATTGGAAGAAAAAAAAACAGGACCCCAGAAACAATTCCTGGCATCTAACTGACCCTTGCTGGTTTTGCCAGGACATTAAGAAGTCACTGTGAGAGACTCAGAGAGGCCGGGGACCCCGCGGACAGCAGCTGGGCAGGGGGTCCTGCCTTTGTGCAAAAGTCTTTCAAATTCAAATCTCCCTTCCTCCCCTGGGTTGTAAAATGTCTCCTCCCACCAGGAACACAGCTCTCCCTGGATTTACAACTGGAATGTTGACCTCCAGCCTGCTGAGCTCAGAGCTGAGAGCCAGGCTTACCCCTTTCAGAGCGAATTTTCACTGAGGCCAGTCTCCTTTGCAAGCAGAGACTCTTAACAATGTCCTCTGAGCTGTGCCATAGCTACCCAAACGGTTCTTCCTGCCTGCTGAATAAAGACCACAGCATTGCCGTAGACAAAGAATTTAAGAGACACAAGACCGGCCATGCCATGTGGGAGGCAGAGTACCTACTTCAAGCTGAGAGATGAGGGGCTTTTCAAAGAGAGTTTTCTTACCATGGAGTAAAGTGAAAGCAAGTTTATGAAGAAAGTAGAGGAATACGCCGGGCGCCGTGGCTCATGCCTGTGATCCCAGCACTTTGGGAGGCCGAGGCAGGTGGATCGCAGGAGGTCAGGAGTTCAAGACCAGCCTGGCCAACATGGTGAAACCCCATCTTTACTAAAAATACAAAAATTAGCCAGGGGTGGTGGGCGCCTGTCATCCCAGCTACTCGGGAGGCTGAGGCAGGAGAATCGCTTGGACCAGGGAGGCAGAGGTTGCAGTGAGCTGAGATCTTGTCACTGCACTGCAGCCTGGGTGACAGAGCAAGACTGTCTCAAAAAAAAAAGAAAAAAGAAAAAAAGAAAAGAAATAATGAAAAATTTTTAAAAAGCATAAAATGGAAATGTGAAATATAAAGCATATAAATATGAATACATATAAATACAAATAATGTAATAGAAATACATATAACAATACATATAATACAAATATAATTTAATTATACTTTAATTTTATGTATATTTTATTTTAATTGTACATTAATCTTATAAAACAATATAATAAATACATATAATATAAATACATAGAAATATAAATACATATATACATATAATAGAATGTAAATACATATATTACATATAATTTTAATTTTATTTATATTTTATTTTAATTATATTTTATCTTATAAAATATAATAAATACATATAATATATACATATAAATATAAATACATATATACATATAATAGAATGTAAATACATATATTAAATATAATTTTAACTATATTTTATTTTAATTATTTTATAAAATATAATATAATAAATACATATATACATATAAATATAAATACATATATACATATAATAGAATGTAAATACATATAATAAATATAATTTTAACTGTATTTTACTTTAATTATCTTATAAAATATAATAAATACATATATACATATAAATATAAATACATATATACATATAATAGAATGTAAATACATATAATAAATATAATTTTAACTGTATTTTACTTTAATTATCTTATAAAATATAATAAATACATATATACATATAAATATAAATACATATATACATATAATAGAAGGTAAATACATATGATTAATTTACTTTTAATTTTATATGTTTTATTTTAGTTATATTTTAATTATCTTATAAAATATACTATAATAAATACATATAATATCAATACATATAAATACTAATACATATATACATATAATATGATGTAAACACATATAATAATAAATACAATTTAATCTTAATGTTATTTATATTTTACTTTAATTATATTTTAATTATCTTATAAAATATAATAAATACATATAATACCCACACATATAAATATAAATACATATCAATACAATGACGGTTGTGGTCATTGCAAGGAAGTATTACATGTCCAGGAGTAAAGTTGATAATAAACACACTGAGTGACAAAAGAGGCAACTACGGACATTCCAGGCACGTGTAAGTAGAGAAGGCGGGAAATGTAGAAGAAAAATATCTTGGGGTCCCCAAAATCAGAAGCTAAAGGGAAAACTGAAGCTGGAAAGTGAGGAGGGCAAAGCTGCCTCCTATTCTGTTCCAAGTCACGTCTGTGTTCATTGAGATCCGTGCGTATCTGATTCCCGCTTTGGAAAGGCTTACATCAGACACGCAAAACAAGGAAACCATTTGTGTGTGACCTGGAGGGCCCCTCTCTGCTATGAGCCGTCTCCACCTTTCTGGACAGAACTAATGTACCTCTTATATATATATATAGACGGAGGCCTCATGTCTCCCGAAAATGTATAAAACCAAGGTGTGCCCTGACCACCTCGGACACCTGTCACTAGGACCTCCTGAGGCTGGGGCATGGGTGCCTGCCCTCAACTTTGGCAAAATAAACTTTCTACATGAATGGAGACCTGTCTCGGATGTGCTGGGTACTCGGGAAGCACCTGAAAGAATGCTTTGGCCAGGCTGTGTGGCTCACACCTGTCATCCCAGCACTTTGGGAGGCCGAGGTGGGTGGATCACCTGAGGTCAGGAGTTCAAGACCATCCTGGCCAACATGGTGAAACCCCATCTCCACTAAAAATACAAAAAATTAGCCGGGCATGGTGGCAGGCACCTGCAATCCCAGCTACTCGGGAGGCTGAGGCAGGAGAATGGCGTGAACCCAGGAGGCGGAGCTTGCAGTGAGCCGAGATCGCACCACTGCACTCCAGCCTGGGCGACCGAGCGAGACTGTGTCTCAGAAAAAAAAATAATAATAATAATAAGTAACACATTGAGAGTTTATGAAGTGACACAGGTGGTTTTTCAAATTCATTCCATTAAAAAAAAAAATCCAAGATTTCTGTGTGTCACAAAATCTATACAAAATGAAAGGCAAGTTCGGAGACCACATGGAAAATACATTATATACCAAAAAAGCATCATTAGAACGCACGGGCTGTTTCAAATCAAACCTGAAAGTTCCCCCAATAAAAAAAAGCCAAAGGGCACAAGATAAATGGCCGGAATCAAAAGAACATGTTCGACTTCAGTAAACATTACGGAAATAGTTTCTTTAAAAGAAGGAGACTCTACCTGAGTGTTCTCAACGGATGCTTTTCTGCCCTCAAGGTGCGCCAGTGATATCACTGCTGAATGTGTTCTTGGCCAGAGGCCGCACACCGTAAAAACATTTTGGGAGGGGAGAGGATTTCATTGAAAAGTCAGAGGCTTTGAAAATGCCCATTCCCTTGGCCGGGCCCGGTGGCTCACGCCTGTCATCCCAGCACTTTGGGAGGTCGAGGCGGGTGGATCACCTGAGGTCAGGAGATCGAGACCAGCCTGGCCAACATGGTGAAACCCCGTCTCTACTAAAAATACAAAAATTAGCCGGGCGTGGTGGTGCACGTCTGTCATCTCAACGACTGGGGAGGCTGAGGTAGGAGAATTGCTTGAACCCGGGAGGCGGAGGTTGCGGTGAGCTGAGATTGCGCCGCTCACTCCAGCCTGGGCAACAGAGCGAGACTCCGTCTCAAAAAAAAAAAAAAGAAAAAAGAAAAGAAAATGCCCATCCCGTTGAATCCAGGTACTGCATTTTTACTAAGTGGTATGCGGTCAAAACAAGCAAAAGGAAAATTACACAGTGTGAACACCTCCCAAAATGAGAGAAGTGTGTCTGTGGGGAAGGGGAGAAGAAGAGATGATTTGGGGGGAGGAATTTTGTCTTTCTGATTGTATACTTTAGAGATTTTCTACAAATATGGATGAAAAAGAGATGTACGTCAAAATAGACTATGTGAAAAATAGAATAAAATCACATATATGAAAAATAGAATTAAAAATGACGGGCTGGATGTGGTGGTTCGCGCTGGTAATGCCAGCACTTTGGGAGACCGAGGCGGGAGCATTGCTTGAGCCCAGGAGTCTGAGACCAGTCTGGGCAACATGGCAAGACCCTGTCTCTACAAATAGTATGAAAATCCCATTCTCCTGCCTTAGCCTCCCAAGTAGCTGGGATTACAGGAGTGTGGAGTCCCAGCTACCTGAATGTGGCCGCCCACACCAATGGTCCCAGCTAGTCGGGAGGCTGAGGCAGGAGGATTGTGTGAGCCCAGGAGGTGGAGGCTGCAGTGAGCTGTGGTCATGTCTTTGTACCGCAGCCTGCGTGACAGAGCAAGACCCTGTCTTTAAAACAGAACAGCAGGCCAGGGGCGGTGGCTCACGCCTGTCATCCCAGCAATTTGGGAGGCCGAGGCAGGGGGATCATTTGAGGCCAGAAGTTCGAGACCAGCCTGGTCAACACGGTGAAACCCCGTCTCTACTAAAAATATAAAACTTAGCTGGGCGTGGTGGCAGGTGCCTGTTATCCCAGCTACTCGGGAGGCTGAGGCAGGAGAATCGCTTGAACCCGGGAGGCAGAGGTTGCAGTGAGCCGAGATCGTGCCATTGCACTCCAGCCTGGTCGGCAGAGCGAGACTCCCTCTCAAAAAAAGAAAAAAAAAAAATTTGCAGAGAGAGAGGAGACAGGAGAATCCACGGGGAAAGAAGAATGGAAGGAACAGACTCAAACTCAGACCCTGGAGAAGGAGAGGGGCAGGGTTGGCCACCCGGAACCCTTTCCAGAGTCCCGAGAATGCTGTCGTTACAAGATACGAATGGTCATGTCTTGATGTCCTTACCTCAGTGAACACGGTAGGCACAGTTATCCTATTTCTTTATTTATTAGTATCATTTTGAGACAGGGTCTCACTCTGTCGCCCAGGCTGGAGTGCAATGGTGCGATCTCGGCTCACTGCAACCTCCGCCTGCCCGGTTTAAGCGATTCTCCTGCCTCAGCCTCCCGAGTAGCTGGGATGACAGGTGCCCGCCACCATGCCCGGCTCATTTTGTATTTTTTTTTTTTGTATTTTTTAGTAGAGACAGGGTTTCACCACATTAGCCAGGATAGTCTCCATCTCCTGACCTCGTGATCCGCCCGTCTTAATTTTTGTATTTTTAGTAGAGACGGGATTTCACCATGTTGGCCAGGCTGGTCTCGAACTCCTGACCTCAGGGGATCCGCCCGCCTCGGCCTCCCAAAGTGCTGGGATGACAGGCGTGAGCCACTGCGCCTGGCCAGTAATCCTATTTAAATCAACAATTACGTGTATTTAAATAAATGACATTTATTTAAATAGTATTAAGTGTTTAATCATATTTAATAATTAAAAACATTTAAAAATAGTATTTCATGCAGCGGTGCGTCCCTTGGAAGACAGTGCTAAAATCCCGTTTTGCATCTGTGGGGGTGGCAGACACAGGGAACAGCCAGATTCTCAAGGCGTCCCCGGCCACATCTGTTCCCATTTTCTCCTCGGCCGGGCCGTACCAGCGACGCAGGAAATGCAGTTTTAATAAAACGGCCCCAGGAACCTATTGCTGAAGGCAGAGATGGTGGGGGGTTTCAAGGGTGACCTCAGTGTGGATTGTAAATATAAAATTCATATGTGCTGGGTTTCCTGACTGTAATTACCTATCAAAAGGTTCAGGGTTTCAGTGAAATTCTTTATGAAGCAGTAAATGGTCTGGTGGTGGAATCCCAGCCCCTCCTCTCCGTCTCCACAGGCCTGGGCCAGAGAAATGATCCTCATGTTTCAGACACAGGACAGACAACGGCACGTCCAAGCCTATTTGAGTATTTTAATCCCCTCCCAAGATGTGTGTGTGGAATTAATTTTCCTCATGGAATATTTCCTTTCTGCACATGTGCTACAGGAGAAGAGCAAACCACGACTCTGCAGGCAGCGTGGCAGGAGGAGAGAAAAGGGCTGACTCTACAGACGCCTTCGTCTTGGCCGGACACGCTGGCTCAGGCCTGTCATCCCAGCACTTTGGGAGGCCGAGGCGGGCGGATCACCTGAGGTCAGGAGTTCGAGACCAGCCTGGCCAACGTGGTGAAACCCCGTCTCTGTTAAAAATACGGAACTTAACTGTGTGTGGTGGCGGCGCCTGTAGTCCCAGCTACGCGGGAGGCTGAGGCAGGAGAATCGCTTGAACCCGGGAGGCGGAGGTTGCCGTGAGCCGAGATCGTGCCATTGCACTCCAGCCTGGGCGACAGAGCGAGACTTTGTCTCAAAAAATAAAATAAAACAAAAAATAAAATCAAATATAAAATCAAATCAAATAAATCCCCTGTCCCTTCCTTTTGTGGTTCAAGACATCGGGTGTGACGTTTGCAGTGCAACAGAACCAGGTATTACTGGTGATTCTTTGTACGTTGTGGTCATTCAGGCCTTCATACCACAGAAGAAAAAATTCTCTTTACATTTATTTATTTATTTATTTATTTATTTATTTTATTATTATTTTTTTCAGACAGAGTCTCGCTCTGTTGCCCAGGCTGGAGTGCAGTGGCGTAATCTCAGCTCACTGCAAACTCCAGCTCCCAGGTTCAAGCAATTCTCCTGCCTCAGCCTCCCGAGTAGCTGGGATGACAGGTGCCCACCACCTCACACAGCTAATTTTTGTATTTTTACTAGAGACAGGGTTTCAGTACGTTGGTCAGACTGGCCTTGAACTCCAAAAATTAGCGGGACGTGGTTGCACAGGCCTGTAATCCCAGCTACTCAGGAGGCTGAGGCAGGAGAATCACTTGAACCAAAGAGGCAGAGGTTGCAGTGATCTGAGATTACACGACTGCACTCTAGCCTGGTCAACAAGAGCAAAACTCCATGAATAAAATAAAATATAAAATAAAATAAAATAAAGTAAAATAACATAAAGTAAAATAAAATAAAATAAAATAAAATAAAACATCCCTGTGATCATAATGACTAGAAAGACTAAGGCAAAAGGATTACTTGAGCCCAGGAGTTCAAGACCAGCCTGGGCAACAGAGTGAGACCCTGTGTGTACAAAAAATTGTTTAAAAAATAAAGATAAATGGGCCAGGCGCGGTGGTTCACGCCTGTCATCCCAGCACTTTGGGAGGCAGAGGCAGTCGGATCATGAGGTCAGGAGGTCGAGACCATCCCGGCCAACATGGCGAAACCCCGTCTCTACTAAAAATACAAAAATTACCTGGGCATGGTGGCAGGCACCTGTCATGGCAGCTACTTGGGCGGCTGAGGCAGGAGAATCACTTGAACCCGGGACCCAGAGGTTGCAGTGAGCCGAGATTGCACCACCGCACTCCAGCCTGGGGCAAAAGAGCTAGACTCTGTCTCAAAAAATAATAATAGTAATAATAATGAATTTAAATAAATAAAGATAAATTAGCTAAACATAGTGGCACATGTCTGTAGTCCTAGCTATTCGGGAAGCTGAGGCACCACTGCACTCCAGCCTGGACAACAAGAGCAGGACGCTGTCTCAAAAAGAATAATAATGAATTTAAATAAATAAAGATAAATTAGCTAAGCACGGCGTCACACATCTGTAGTCCCAGCTACTCGGGAGGCTGAGGCACCTGTGCGCTCCAGCCTGGGCAACAAGAGTGAAACTCCATCTCAAAACTCAACTAAAAACGAAACGAGCCAAACGTGGTGGTACCCTGACTGTGATCCTAACAAGTTGGGAGACTGAGGCAGGAAGACCACTTGGGCCCAGGGGTCCAAGAGCAGCCTGGGCAACATAGTGGGACCGTCTGTCTACAAAGGAATTATTAAAAATAAAGATAAATGAGCTAAGCGTCGTGGCACGTGTCTGTGGTCCCGGCTACTCGGGAGGCCGAGGCGGGAGGATCCCTTGAGCCCGGGAGGTAGGAGGTTGCAGTGAGGTTTGACTGAACCGTGGCACTGTAGTCTGGGCGAAACACCGACACCGTAGCTCAAAAACAAACAAGTCTTTGGCCTGGGTGTGATGGGCAGGACTGGGCTGACTCTGTCATTCTTCCAAGGATCACCCGTAATAAGGTTGTGACAGGTGTTCCTGATTTTTCTGTCTTTTTTTTCGTCTGCGTGTCATTTTTAAACTTTTTTTTTTTTCTTCCTGCCCACTTTGGCTCCCTGGTTGACCCGAAACTCAATCAAACTAATTCTAGAGAAGCAGGAAATCCGGGCTAATCGGAGCCTGCGCTTATGAAGATAAAGACTGTGCGGTCACATGTGATCTCCATTTGAAGGAGCTCCTTGGAGAAAGCTGCGAAGCTGTAGGAGCTCAGAGGTGCGGCCAGCGGTACCAGAGCCGTTGTAGGCTGTGAGGATGGCCGTGTGAGCCCAGAGCTTGTCTCAGACCCAGACGGAGGCATAGCAGTGGCTGGGGAAAGACTGAGGTGCGGACCTGGGACCTGTGGGTGTCTCCCGGAGATGCTTCTCTGCATCTCTACTCATCCTCCTGCAACCTTGTAGCCCCGAAAAATCCTAATCATGAAGCCAGAAAGTTTTCAAAAGGATGTCCGGACCGGGCACAGTGGCTCAGGCCTATAATGTCAGAACTTTGGGAGGCTGAGGCAGGAGGATCGGTTAAGCCCAGGTGTTTGAGAACAGCCTGGGCGACATAGCAAGACCCTGTCTCTACAAATAATAAAAATTACAATTAATAAATTTAGCCAGGTGTCGTTGCATGCACCTGCAGTTCCAGGTACTCAGGAGGCTGAGGCAGGAGGCCTGCCTGAGCTCACGAGGTCAAGGCTGTGGTGAGCTATGATCAGGCCACTGCACTCCAGCCTGGGCAACAAAGCAAGACCCTGTCTCAATTAATAATAATAATAATAATACTAAAAAGGATGCCTCACCAAAGAACAAAGGCTGTCATTTTTCCAAGACTCTGCCCAGTTCAAATGAACCTCAGATCATTTCAGAAAAATCCTTTTTCCTTTTTTGAGATGGAGTCTCACTCTGTCGCCCAGGCTGGAGTGCAATGGCGTGATCTCGGCTCACTGCAACCTCCATCTCCCGGGTTCAAGCCATTCTCCTGCCTCAGCCTCCCGAGTAGCTGGGATTATAGCCACTCACCAGCATGCCCGGCTAATATTTGTATTTGTAGTAAAGACAGGGTTTTGCCATGTTGGCCAGGCTGGTCTCCAACTCCTGACCTCAAGTGATCCACCTGCCTCGGCCTCCCAACGTGCTGGGATTGCACGTGTGAGCCACTGTGCCCGGCTCAGAAGCATCTTGACCAGGAAAAAAAATCTCCTTGCTCAGTTTCTACACGTGTCTTTCTCCTTCTCTTTCCATGTATATGTATAAAGATACAATAAGTTCATCACAGATGCGTGATTTTTCAAAATCATTGCAATTATTACTTTTCCTTTCTTTCTTTCTTTCTCTTTCTTGGTTTCTTCTTTCTTTTTCTTTCTTTTCTTTCTTTCTTTTCTTCTTTCTTTCTCCTTCCTTCCTTCTTCTTTCCCTTCTTTCCTTTATTTTTCTTTTTCAGACACAGTCTCTCTCTGTCACCCAGGCTGGAGTGCAATGGAGCAATCTCAGCTCACAGCAACCTCCACCTCCCAGGTTCAAGTGATTCTCCTGCCTCAGCCTCCCGAGTAGCTGGGATGACAGGCACCCACCACCATGCCCGGCTAATTTTTGTATTTTTAGTAGAGACAGGTTTCGCCATGTTGGCCAGGCTGGTCTCAAACTCCTGACCTCAGGTGATCCGCCCGCCTCGACCTCCCAAAGTGCTGGGATTACAGGTGTGAGCCACCGCGCCTGGCCAGTTTTCTTGATGACTGAGTTTTTGGTGCTCTTTTAAATTATATGTATATATAATACATATAAAATAAAATATATGTTTTAAATTATGTAAAATATATATGTAATAAAATTTAAATACTTGTATTTTCTTTATGCTAGAACCAATTACATTATATATAACTATATAATGATTATAGTCTCATATTAAATCTTATATTCTCTTAAATTATAAGAAGAATTCCACCGGTTCTAGCATTAAGAGAAGACGAATATTTAAGGTGACAGATATCCCAAGTGAACCGAGTTGATTTTTACAAATTACACGAATGCATTACATGACCACAAGTACCCTTAAATTATGCTCTTTTGCTTTTATGCGTCAACTTTACAAAGGAGGCCGGGCACGGTGGCTCATGTCTGTAATCCCAGCACTTTGGGAGGCCGAGGTTGGTGGATCACCTGAGGCCAGGAGTTCGAGACCAGCCTGACCAACATGGAGAAACCCCGTCTCTACTACAAATACATAAATTAGTCGGGCGTGGTGCTGGACTCCTGTAATCCCAGCTACTCGGGAGGCTGAGGCAGGGGAATCGCTTGAACCCGGGAGGCGGAGGTTGCAGTGAGCCAGGATCACACCACTGCACTCCAGCCTGGGTGAGAGCGTGAGACTCTGTCTCAAAAAATAAATAAAATAAATAAATAAATAAATAAAAACTTAAAAAAAAAAAAAACCCAGCCCCTTAAATCTGGTATTCCCGGCTAATGCCAGGAGAAACTCCCGACTGTGACATCTTCCCACCTGGCTGACGGACACCGTCTGGTTTCTCAATACAGAGACATCATTTCAGCTACCTCTGCTTTCTCAGCCGTCACCTACGAGACTGGAGGTAGCTTCTCAAATCCCTCAGCCGTCATGATCCGGCCAGCTCGGTCCTGGAGAAGGAACGGCTTGTCACTCACTCACTTACCCGGTAGAAACTGAAATCTTCAGAGTCCCGGTGGGTTCGTTAGCGAATCGGGGGGCTACGTCGCCCGGCCTCTGTGGGACCACACGATAGATTGTGTAACAAGCAATTAATAGATTCATCAGTTATTTGATGCACGCATTCTGTGTGTGGGGGTGGGTGTGTGTGTGTGGGGTTGGAGCGGGGGAGTGACTAGGCCCTGTCTATTCAATGTCAAATGAATTCCAATACATCCCAACAGCGGGTCACTGGACAAGGACCCCCTGGTTACACCAGCCGCCCCATCCTATGTGGACGTCCACTGGTTTTTTGGGTTTTTTTTTTTTTGAGATGGAGTTTCACTCTTGTTGCCCAGGCTGGAGTGCAATGGCTCGATCTCAGCTCACTGCAACCTCCGCCTCCCGGGATCAAGCAGTTCTCCTGTCTCAGCCTCCCAAGTAGCCGGGATCACAGGCACCTGCCACCACGCCCGGCTAATTTTTGTATTTTTAGTAGAGTCGGGGTTTCACCTTGTTGGCCAGGCTGGTCTCAAACTCCTGACTTCAGGTGATCTACCCCCCCCTTCTTGACCTCCCAAAGTGCTGCGATTACAGATTTACAGCCCCTGTGCCTGGCCGGGCACCAGATTCAAAAGGATACCAAAAGCTGAGTCAGCGAGACAAGTAAGAATTTATTGCAATGAGTTTGAAAAATCAAGAAGATTGTCACAAGTCTGCAATGAACACAGTATCTTAAGAAACAGGTGCAGGTAAAGACAGGTAAAAGTGGCAGGTCACGGTGGTTCATGCTTGTAATCCCAGCACTTTCGCTTGACCCCAGGACCTTGAGACCAGCCTGGCCAACATAGCAAGACCCCATCTCTACAAAAACTTTGAAACGTAAAGTGGGTATGACGGCATGAGCCTGTAATCAGAGCTACTTGAGAGGTTGAGGTGGGAGGAGGGCTGGAGCTCAGGAGGCCAAGGCTGCAGTGGACTGTGATTGAGTCTCTGCACTCCAGCCTGGGGGGACAGAGAAAAACCCTGTTGTTAAAAATAAAAATCAAGAGAAATCCAATAACGGTTTGATGAATGCAATGGCAACATTTTATAAGTAGACGGATGTGTGTACATACAGAGAGGGTAACTTACTGAGCCTTACCTGAGCTTATTATTAAATATTAAATAATTATTGTTAAATATTAATTAAATACTTCATTTATATTTAAGAATATTAAATATAATATTACATTATTATATTATATAAATATGTTTATTATATATTATATAATATATAAATACTATATTATATTTTTATATATTATATACATATTATTTTATATTATATATTATATATAATATTTATATTGTGTAAATATATTATATTCATATTGTTATATATTATATATTATATTCATATTATTATATATTGCATATATTATAAATACATTTATATTATTATATATTATATATAATAATACATTCATATTATTAGATATTGTATATAATATAAATACATTGATATTATTATATATTGTATATAATATAAATACATAAATATTTATTATATATTGTATATAATATAACTACATAAATATAAATATTTATTATATATTGTATATAATATAAATACATAAATATAAATATTTATTATATATTATATATTATATATTGTATTATATAATATATAAATATTAAGTAATATTAAATAAATATTTAATTAATATTTCAATTTATGTTTCTATTTTATATTGCATATATTGCACTATGCATATAGATGCATATCTATTGCATAGCTATATATGGATATATGCAAATATATGGATGTATAGCTGTATGCAGGTTTATATTTTAATCCAATGTGTAATTAATAATTATTAAATATTAGTCATTAAATATTATTAATATTGATTATTAAATATTAAACATTTAAATATTATTAAATATTTAATTAGTAGCTAATAATAAATATTAACATTTATTATTATATATTAATTAAATATTTAATTGAAATATAAACATATGCCTATACATTAAATGTTGTTCAACATTTTTCACATCCTCACAACTTTCACAGCCGATCCAGCCATATGTTGTGATATCAGGGGACACCCCTAATATCCCTCTCTCTCGTTGCTAAGTTCCCACACCAAGGTGACCGGGAGACCCCCACTTTCACAGGCCTGGATTGTGACGGGGTCTGGAGCATTCACCGTCGAGGAGGGCCACGCTCAGGTGGTCAGCGGGACGTGCGTGTGGAGGGTGGGACAGCCAGGAGCCAACGAGGTCTCCTGTAACACAGCATAGGAGCACAGGAGAAATAAAAAGAGCAAACCTCCTCAGCCCCTCAGCTGAAGACCCCCCAGTCACCCAGGCAGGCCCCTTCGCTCACGGCCTCCCCCAGCCTCCATCTACTGACTGTTAGAAAATCTGAGTGGGGTCCGGGCTCAGCAGCTCACGTCTGTAATCCCAGCACTTTGGGAGGCCGTGGCAGGTGCATCACCTGAGGTCAGGAGTTCGAGACCAGTCTGGTCAACATGGTGAAACCCTCGTCTCTAGTAAAAATACAAAAATTAGCCAGGCATGGTGGCTCACACCTGTAATCCCAGCACTTTGGGAGGCCGAAGCAGGTGGATCACCTGAGGTCAGGAGTTCGAGACCAGCCTGACCAACGTGATGAAACCCTGTCTCTGCTAAAAATACAAAAATTAGCCTGGCACGGTGACTCACGCCTGTCATCCCAGCTACTCGGGAGGCTGAGGCAAGAGAATCGCTCGAACCCGGGAGGTGGAAGTTGCCGTGAGCCGATCTCGTGCCACTGCCCTCCAGCCTGGGCGACAAGAGCAAAATTCTGTCTCTGAAATCTATGATTCACACGATGTAAATTAGACAATTGATCGTCACACAGCGTCCGTCGGGACCTCACCCATAGTGGGAGAGAAAATTAAAGAAACAAACAAAGAAACAAAAACCAGTTTCAGGAGGATCCCCATGAAACTGTAAAAACAAGCAGGCCTTCTAAATATGTGAGTGCTGCTGTCAGAAAACAAGACTTCAGAGAAGCATACAAATCACCGTATCTGGCCGTGATCACGGAGTTCAAAGCGGGGAGGATATGAAAAATTCATCGCGCGTCTACCCGGAACGACGGATGCAAACGATGCCACTTTGTCTATATTTGTACAATATGTTCTCGTTGGCACATACGGGATGATCATTGTTTCGTTAAATACCTGACATTTCTGTAACAGTGCAAAGACGACTGCTGAAGTCAGCGTGTTCCACTCTAGGAGGGCAGGAAGCAAAGAAAGAAAGAAAGAAAACGGGGTCAGAAGGAATGAGAGCCTGGGGGGAACTTTATCTCAATCAGGTGGTTGGGCCGGGCCACGGTGGCTCACACCTGTTATCCCAGCACTTTGGGAGACCGAGGTGGGTGGATCACCTGAGGTCAGGAGTTCGAGACCAGCCCGGCCAACGTGGTGAAACCTCGTCTCTACTAAAAATACAAAAATTAGCCGGGCGTGTTGGCAGGTGCCTGTCATCCCAGCTACTCGGGAGACTGAGGCATGAGGATAACTTGAACCTGTGAGGCGGAGGTTGCACTGAGCTGAGATTGTGCCAGTACACTCCAGCCTGGGCAACAGAACAAGATTCCATCTCAAAAAACAAAAAAGAGTTTCTTGAATTCATTCTCAAGGTCAGGGGATGTGAAACTCTCCTAAATGCTGAGAAGATGGAAATACGTTTTGGTGCACGTCTGTCATCCCAGCTACACAGGAGGCTGAGGTGGGAGAGAATCTCTTGAACCCAGGAGGTCGAGGCTGCAGTGAGCTGAGATCGCACCACTGCACTCCAGCCTGGGTGACAGAGGGAGACCCTGTCTCAAAAAAAAAAAAAAAAAGACAGGGAAATACCATTTGATGAAGAAGTGATGAAAGACCACACTTTAGCTTTCAAACTCCTCCAATTTTTTTTTTTTCTTTTTTGAGACGGAGTCTCGCTGTGTCGCCCAGGCTGGAGTGCCGTGGCGTGATCTCGGCTCTCTGCAACCTCTGCCTCCCAGGTTCACGCCATTCTCCGGCCTCAGAGCAGCTGGGACGACAGGTGCCCGTCACCATACCCGGCTAACTTTTTGTATTTTTAGTAGAGACGGGGTTTCACTATGTTGGCCAGGATGGTCTGGATCTCCTGACCTCGTGATCCACCTGCCTCAGCCTCCCAAAGTGCTGGGATGACAGGTGTGAGCCACCGTGCCCTGACTTTTTTTTTTTTTTTGAGACAGAGTCTCGCTCTGTTGCCCAGGCTGGAGTGCAGTGGTGTGATCTCGGCTCACTGCAACCTCCGCCTCCCGGGTTCAAGCGGTTCTCCTGCCTCAGCCTCCCGAGTAGATGGGATTATAGGCGCCCGCCACCACGCCCGGCTAATTTTTATATTTTTGGTCGAGACCAGGTTTAGCCATGTTGGCTAAACCTGGTCTCGAACTCCTGACCTCAGGTGATCCACCTGCCTCGGCTTCCCAAAGTGCTGGGATTACAGGCGTGAGCCACGGCTCCAGATTCTTAAATCACATAAACACAACATGTCAGTCCTCGTACCTCAGACAAGGCAAGAAATTACGATTTTTCCTGCCGACTCAGAAATTCGAATAGCAAAGTATCCCTTGAATAATATAACCTGGTTATTCCAGTTTGCATATCTTTTGTTTGTTTGTTTGTTTTTGTTTGTTTTTGAGATGGTGCGTCACTCTGTCACCCAGGCTGGAGTGCCGTGGCTTCATCTCGGCTTGCTGTAACCTCCACCTCGTAAATACGATTCTCCTGCTTCAGCGTCCTGAGTAGCTGGCGGTACAGGCACCTGCCACCACACCCGGCTAATTTTTGTATTTTTTTTCTTTTTTTTTTTTTCAGTAGAGACCAGGTTTTACCATGTTGGCCACATTGATCTCCAACTCTTGACCTCAAGGAATCCGCTCGCCTCGGCCTCCCAAAGGGCTGGGATGACAGGTACGCACCACCACACCTGGCTAATTTTTGTATTTTAGTAGAGACAGGGTTTCACCATGTCGGCCAGGCTGGTTTCAAACTCCTGACCTCTTACGATCCACCCACCTCGGCCTCCCAAAGTCCTGGGATTACGGGTTTGAGCCACCGCGCCCGGCCTCTGGTTTGCAGTTGTGAACTGATCTGGTAAGAGGTGGGGGCTGAGAATTCTCAATCTGTTTTTTTAATTTTTGCGTTTTGTTTTGTTTTGTTTTTCAGACCAGATCTTGCTCTGTTGCCCAGGCTGGAGTGCAGTGGCACGATCTCAGCTCACTGCAGCCTTGACCTCCTGGGCTCAAGCCATCCTCCTTCTTCAGCCTCCCACGTAGCTGGGACCACAGGCATACATACCACATCCGGATAATTTTTTTGTTTGTTTTTGTAGAGACAGAATTTTACCATGTTGCCCAGGCTGGTCTCAAACTCCTGGGCTCAAGTGACCCTCAGCCTTGGCCTCCGAAAGTGCTGGGATTACAGGTCCGAGTCACAGGGCCTGGCTTTTAATTTTTTTCATTTCTGTTTTTGTTTTTGTTTATTTTGAGACGGAGTCTCGCTCTGTCGCCCAGGCTGGAGTGCAGTGGCGCGATCTCGGCTCACTGCAAGCTCTGCCTCCCGGGTTCCCGCCATTCTCCTGCCTCAGCCTCGCGAGTAGCTGGGACCACAGGCGCCGCCACCACACCCGGCTAATTTTTTGTATTTTTAGTAGAGACGGGGTTTCACCGTGTTAGCCAGGATGGTCTCCATCTCCTGACCTCGTGATCCGCCCGCCTCGGCCTCCCAAAGTGCTGGGATTACAGGCGTGAGCCACGGCGCCTGGCCTGCATTTTTAAAACTTAATATTGTGCAGTGTTCACTGTTGCCAACCAAATGTACCCTTTCCCACAAAAGACAGCTTTTTTTTTTTTCCCTGCCTATAGCAATATATTTTTTTAAAATTGTGGTAGAGCACACGTAATATAATCTCTGCCACTTTAGCCCTTTTAAATAAGAGTACAATTCGGCCGGGCACGGTGGCTCACACGTGTAACCCCGGTACTTTGGGAGGCTGAGGCGGGCTGATCAGGAGGTCAGAAGACTGAGACCATCCTGGCCAACATCGTGAAACCCCATCTTTACTGAAATACAAAAAATTAGCCAGGCACGGTGGTGCACACCTGTAGTCTCAGCTACTTGGGAGGCTGAGGCAGGAGAATGGTGTGAACTCAGGAGGTGGAGGCTGCAGTGAGCTGTGATCGCGCCACTGCACTCCAGACGGGGTAACAAGAGCGAGACTCCGTCTCAATAAAAGGAAAAAAGAAAAAAAAAAAAAATATCGTGCAATGTTCATTGCTGCCAAACGAATGTACCCTTTTCCTCAAAAGAAAGCTTCTTTTCCTGTCTATAGCAATATAATTTTTTAAAATTGTGGTAGAGCACACATAAGGGAATCCCTGCCATTTTAGCCGTTTAAAAGAGTACAATTCGGCCAGGTGCGGTGGCTCACGCCTGTCATCCCAGCACTTTGGGAGGCCGAGGCGGGTGGATCACCTGAGGTCAGGAGATCGAGACCAGCCTGGCCAACATGGGGAAACCCTGTCTCTACTAATAACACAAAAATTAGCTGGGTGTGGTGGTGTGTGCCTGTAGTCCCAGCTACTCGGGAGGCTGAGGCAGGAGAATCGCTTGAACCCAAAGGTGGAGGTTGCAGTGAGCCCAGATCCCACCACTGCACTCCAGCCGGGGGAGCAAAACTCCACCCCCGCCATCAAAAACGTATTACAATTTAGTGATATTAAGTACATTCAAATAATTGTGCAACCACCATCAATAACCACTTCCAGAATGTTTTCATCTTCCCAAACAGAAACTCTGCCCCCATGAAACACCAATCCCGCATTTCACCCCCAGCCCCTGCCACCCATAGTTCTAGTTTCTGTCCCTGAGAAATCTTGCACTGTTCTAGACATTTTACGTAAGTGGAGTCATACGCTATGTGCTCTTTCCTGTCTGGCTTCTCTCGCTGGGCCTGATGTCTTCAGGGTTCATGCACGCTGCAGTCTGCGTGTGACCCTCATTCCTTTTCCTGGCTGTATAGTATTCCACTGTGTGTCTCTTCTCTCACTGGGCCTGATGTCTTCAAGGTTCATCCTCACTGCAATCTGTGTCTGACCCTCATTCCTTTTCCTGGCCGTATAGTATTCCATTGTGTGGGCCTGATGTCTTCAGGGTTCATCCACACTGCAGCCTGCGTCTGACCCTCATTCCTTTTCCTGGCTGTATAGTATTCCACTGTGTGTCTCTTCTCTCACTGGGCCTGATGTCTTCAAGGTTCATCCACACTGCAGCCTGCGTCTGACCCTCATTCCTTTTCCTGGCTGTATAGTATTCCATTGTGTGTCTCTTCCCTCACTGGGCCTGATGTCTTTAGGGATCATGCATACTGCAGCCTGCATCTGCCCCTCATTCCTTTTCCTGGCTGTATACTATTCCATTGGGTGTCTCTTCTCTCTCTGGGCCTGATGTCTTCAAGGTTCATCCACACTGCAGCCTGCGTCTGACCCTCATTCCTTTTCCTGGCTGTATACTATTCCATTGGGTGTCTCTTCTCTCTCTGGGCCTGATGTCTTCAAGGTTCATCCACACTGCAGCCTCGCCTGACCCTCATTCCTTTTCCTGGCTGTATAGTATTCCACTGTGTGTCTCTTCTCTCACTGGGCCTGATGTCTTCAAGGTTCATCCTCACTGCAATCTGTGTCTGACCCTCATTCCTTTTCCTGGCCGTATAGTATTCCATTGTGTGGGCCTGATGTCTTCAGGGTTCATCCACACTGCAGCCTGCGTCTGACCCTCATTCCTTTTCCTGGCTGTATAGTATTCCACTGTGTGTCTCTTCTCTCACTGGGCCTGATGTCTTCAAGGTTCATCCACACTGCAGCCTGCGTCTGACCCTCATTCCTTTTCCTGGCTGTATAGTATTCCATTGTGTGTCTCTTCCCTCACTGGGCCTGATGTCTTTAGGGATCATGCATACTGCAGCCTGCATCTGCCCCTCATTCCTTTTCCTGGCTGTATACTATTCCATTGGGTGTCTCTTCTCTCTGGGCCTGATGTCTTCAAGGTTCATCCACACTGCAGCCTGCGTCTGACCCTCATTCCTTTTCCTGGCTGTATACTATTCCATTGGGTGTCTCTTCTCTCTCTGGGCCTGATGTCTTCAAGGTTCATCCACACTGCAGCCTGCGTCTGACCCTCATTCCTTTTCCTGGCTGTATAGTATTCCACTGTGTGTCTCTTCTCTCACTGGGCCTGATGTCTTCAAGGTTCATCCACACTGCAGCCTCGCCTGACCCTCATTCCTTTTCCTGGCTGTATAGTATTCCATTGTGTGTCTCTTCCCTCACTGGGCCTGATGTCTTTAGGGATCATGCATACTGCAGCCTGCATCTGACCCTCATTCCTTTTCCTGGCTGTATACTATTCCATTGGGTGTCTCTTCTCTCTCTGGGCCTGATGTCTTCAAGGTTCATCCACACTGCAGCCTGCGTCTGACCCTCATTCCTTTTCCTGGCTGTATACTATTCCATTGGGTGTCTCTTCTCTCTCTGGGCCTGATGTCTTCAAGGTTCATCCACACTGCAGCCTGCGTCTGACCCTCATTCCTTTTCCTGGTTGTATAGTATTCCACTGTGTGTCTCTTCTCTCACTGGGCCTGATGTCTTCAAGGTTCATCCACACTGCAGCCTGCGTCTGACCCTCATTCCTTTTCCTGGCTGTATAGTATTCCATTGTGTGTCTCTTCCCTCACTGGGCCTGATGTCTTTAGGGATCATGCATACTGCAGCCTGCGTCTGACCCTCATTCCTTTTCCTGGCTGTATACTATTCCATTGGGTGTCTCTTCTCTCACTGGGCCTGATGTCTTCAAGGTTCATCCACACTGCAGCCTGCGTCTGACCCTCATTCCTTTTCCTGGCTGTATACTATTCCATTGGGTGTCTCTTCTCTCTGGGCCTGATGTCTTCAAGGTTCATCCACACTGCAGCCTCGTCTGACCCTCATTCCTTTTCCTGGCTGTATACTATTCCATTGGGTGTCTCTTCTCTCACTGGGCCTGATGTCTTCAAGGTTCATCCACACTGCAGCCTGCGTCTGACCCTCATTCCTTTTCCTGGCTGTATAGTATTCCATTGGGTGTGTCTCCTCTCACTGGGCCAGATGTCTCAAGTTTCATCCATGCTGCAGCCTGCGTGTGACCCTCATTCCTTTTCCTGGCCGTATAGTATTCCATTGTGTGGGCCTGATGTCTTCAAGGTTCATCCACACTGCAGCCTGCGTCTGACCCTCATTCCTTTTCCTGGCTGTATACTATTCCATTGGGTGTCTCTTCTCTCTCTGGGCCTGATGTCTTCAAGGTTCATCCACACTGCAGCCTGCGTCTGACCCTCATTCCTTTTCCTGGCTGTATAGTATTCCATTGTGTGTCTCTTCCCTCACTGGGCCTGATGTCTTTAGGGATCATGCATACTGCAGCCTCGCCTGACCCTCATTCCTTTTCCTGGCTGTATACTATTCCATTGTGTGTCTCTTCTCTCTGGGCCTGATGTCTTCAAGGTTCATCCACACTGCAGCCTGCGCCTGACCCTCATTCCTTTTCCTGGCTGTATACTATTCCATTGGGTGTCTCTTCTCTCTCTGGGCCTGATGTCTTCAAGGTTCATCCACACTGCAGCCTGCGTCTGACCCTCATTCCTTTTCCTGGCTGTATACTATTCCATTGGGTGTCTCTTCTCTCTCTGGGCCTGATGTCTTCAAGGTTCATCCACACTGCAGCCTGCGTCTGACCCTCATTCCTTTTCCTGGCTGTATAGTATTCCATTGTGTGTCTCTTCCCTCACTGGGCCTGATGTCTTTAGGGATCATGCATACTGCAGCCTGCGTCTGACCCTCATTCCTTTTCCTGGCTGTATACTATTCCATTGGGTGTCTCTTCTCTCTCTGGGCCTGATGTCTTCAAGGTTCATCCACACACTGCAGCCTCGTCTGACCCTCATTCCTTTTCCTGGCTGTATACTATTCCATTGGGTGTCTCTTCTCTCTCTGGGCCTGATGTCTTCAAGGTTCATCCACACTGCAGCCTCGTCTGACCCTCATTCCTTTTCCTGGCTGTATACTATTCCATTGGGTGTCTTCTCTCACTGGGCCTGATGTCTTCAAGGTTCATCCACACTGCAGCCTGCGTCTGACCCTCATTCCTTTTCCTGGCTGTATAGTATTCCATTGGGTGTGTCTCCTCTCACTGGGCCAGATGTCTCAAGTTTCATCCATGCTGCAGCCTGCGTGTGACCCTCATTCCTTTTCCTGGCCGTATAGTATTCCATTGTGTGGGCCTGATGTCTTCAAGGTTCATCCACACTGCAGCCTGCGTCTGACCCTCATTCCTTTTCCTGGCTGTATACTATTCCATTGGGTGTCTCTTCTCTCTCTGGGCCTGATGTCTTCAAGGTTCATCCACACTGCAGCCTGCGTCTGACCCTCATTCCTTTTCCTGGCTGTATAGTATTCCATTGTGTGTCTCTTCCCTCACTGGGCCTGATGTCTTTAGGGATCATGCATACTGCAGCCTGCGTCTGACCCTCATTCCTTTTCCTGGCTGTATACTATTCCATTGGGTGTCTCTTCTCTCTCTGGGCCTGATGTCTTCAAGGTTCATCCACACTGCAGCCTGCGCCTGACCTCATTCCTTTTCCTGGCTGTATACTATTCCATTGGGTGTCTCTCTCTCTCTGGGCCTGATGTCTTCAAGGTTCATCCACACTGCAGCCTGCGCCTGACCCTCATTCCTTTTCCTGGCTGTATACTATTCCATTGGGTGTCTCTTCTCTCTGGGCCTGATGTCTTCAAGGTTCATCCACACTGCAGCCTGCGTCTGACCCTCATTCCTTTTCCTGGCTGTATAGTATTCCATTGTGTGTCTCTTCCCTCACTGGGCCTGATGTCTTTAGGGATCATGCATACTGCAGCCTGCGTCTGACCCTCATTCCTTTTCCTGGCTGTATACTATTCCATTGGGTGTCTCTTCTCTCTCTGGGCCTGATGTCTTCAAGGTTCATCCACACTGCAGCCTGCGTCTGACCCTCATTCCTTTTCCTGGCTGTATACTATTCCATTGGGTGTCTCTTCTCTCTCTGGGCCTGATGTCTTCAAGGTTCATCCACACTGCAGCCTGCGTCTGACCCTCATTCCTTTTCCTGGCTGTATACTATTCCATTGGGTGTCTCTTCTCTCTCTGGGCCTGATGTCTTCAAGGTTCATCCACACTGCAGCCTGCGTCTGACCCTCATTCCTTTTCCTGGCTGTATACTATTCCATTGGGTGTCTCTTCTCTCTCTGGGCCTGATGTCTTCAAGGTTCATCCTCACTGCAATCTGCGTCTGACCCTCATTCCTTTTCCTGGCTGTATACTATTCCATTGGGTGTCTCTTCTCTCACTGGGCCTGATGTCTTCAAGGTTCATCCATGCTGCAGCCTGCGTGTGACCCTCATTCCTTTTCCTGGCCGTATAGTATTCCATTGTGTGGGCCTGATGTCTTCAAGGTTCATTCACGCTGCAGCCTGCGTGTGACCCTCATTCCTTTTCCTGGCCGTATAGTATTCCATTGTGTGGGCCTGATGTCTTCAAGGTTCATCCATGCTGCAGCCTGTGTCTGACCCTCCTTCCTTTTCCTGGCTGTATAGTATTCCACTGTGTGTCTAGAGCCAGTTCTGTTTACCCATTCATCCACCGAGGGACACCTGGATTTCTTCCACCTTTGAGCTGTTATGAATGATGATGCTATGAACTTGGGTATAGCGGAATGCTCTGTTTTTCTAGGAAAATTTGGAGAGGAACAAAATATGTTCACCCATGAGACCGTGTCCTTTGCAGGGGTGTCGATGGAGCTGGAAGCCATTCTCCTCAGCCAACGAACACAGGAACAGAAAACCAAACATTGCAGGTTCTCACACATAATTGGTAGCTGAACAGTGAGAACACAGGGACACAGGGAGGGGAACATCACATACCAGGGCCTGTCACGGGGTAGAGGGGTGGGAGGGAGAGCAACAGGAAAAATAACTAATGCATGGTGGGCTTAAGACCTAGGCGACGGGTTGACAGGTGCAGCAAACCACCATGGCATGCGTTTATGTAACAAACTTGTCCACCCTGCCCGCATGCCCCAGAGCTTTATTTTACTTTATTTTATTTTATTTTACTTTACTTTATTTTTATTTATTTTTTTTTTTTGAGATGGAGTCTCGCTCTGTCGCCCAGGCTGGAGTGCAGTGGTGCTATCTCGGCTCACTACACCCTTGGCCTCCCGGGTTCACGCCATTCTCCTGCCTCAGCCTCCCGAGTAGCTGGGACTACAGGTGCCGCCACCTCGCCCGGCTAATTTTTTGTATTTTTAGTAGAGACGGGGTTTTACGGTGTTAGCCAGGATGGTCTCGATCTCCTGACCTCGTGATCCACCCGCCTCGGCCTCCCAAAGTGCTGGGATGACAGGCGTGAGCCACCGCGCCCGGCACCCCAGAGCTTAAAATAACACTTTTAAAAATGTTGACATAGTACAAAGAAAACAAAGCATCATTATTTTCATAGTCATTTACTAGAGAATAAGACAGAGACTAATAGAGACACACAAGTGATATGTGATCGTCACAGCTAAGTAGAAATACAGCTGGTATAACTTGCATCTTTACCTTTTCAAGGCCGGGTGCGGTGGCTCACGCCTGTCATCCCAGCACTTTGGAAGGCCGAGGCAGGTGGATCACCTGGGGTCAGGAGTTCGAGACCAGCCTGACCAACATGGAAAAACCCCGCATCGACTAAAGACACAAAATTTACCTGGTCGCAATGGCAGGTGCCTATAATCCCAGCTACCGGGGAGGCTGAGACAGGAGAATGGCTTGAACCCGGGAGGCGGAGCTTGCAGTGAGCCGAGATCGCACCATTGCACTCCAGCCTGGGTGACAGAGCGAGGCTCTGTCTCAAAAAAAAAAGAAAAAAGAAAAAGAAAAAGTTTCCAAGGTTGGTAATATTTCTGCCGTGAACAACATCAGGGGTTGGTGTGGGGTGGGGGGCGATTTATTTTGTAATAACCCAATATCCGACTCTGAGTTCAATCGTCAATAAAAAACCTATTATGTAATTTCGCTTCTATCAGAATCTGAAGCCTAGCCTTTCATGTCTTTCTCGTCGAAAGGATAGTTCTCCCTTAGAAACCACGCCCTGTGTTTTGGGCACCTGTAAAATATGTCTTTAAAGTCACCTGAACTCTTTATGTATTTATGTATTGATTTTTTATTTATTTATTTATTTAGAGATTGAGACGGAGTCTGGCTCTGTCGCCCAGGCTGGAGTGCGATGGCCCGATCTTGGCTCACGGCAACCTCCGCCTCCCGGGTTCAAGCGATTCTCCTGCCTCAGCCTCCCGAGTAGCTGGGATGACAGGTGCCCACCACCACGCCCGGCTAATTTTTCTGTTTTTAGTAGAGACAGGGGTTACACTACGTTCCTCAGGCTGGTCTCGAACGCCTGACCTTGTGATCCACTCGCTTCGGGCCTCCCAAAGCGCTGGGATGACAGGCGTGAGCCACCGTGCCCGGCCCCAAAAAAAAAAAAAAAAATCATCCTGAGTCTTTTGTAAAACGTTTGGAAAGAAGTGTCTGGGAGACAGAAGGACCACGATGGAACGAGAACCACCTGTGCGAAATGCACGCGTCCTCGTTTTTCACCACAAATCCGTCTGGCCTGTGGCTGTGCTCCTGAGCTCTGTGCAGAGAAAGCTTGTTCCTCTCGGCTGTTTTCTACTTGGGTCGCCTTCGGGGTTCCTACTTCTGAAGGACGGTGTTTTCCAAACCTACGTCTTCTAGAGGAAGGCCTTTTGCAAACCTTTGATGCGGCCTGTTCTATTGATGTCAAAGAATTCCTGTGTCTGCAGATGGGGGAGGATCAAGCCAGCCCTGTCCTGATCCAACGTGAGGCACGAGTTTGGGGGTCTGCTTTCCCCTGAGAGGCACCCCCCCCCCCGAGTCTGAAACGGGCGTCTAATCCTCAGGCGAAAGAACCTCCCGCTTGTGGACGCAGGAAAAACACTGCACTCCGGGTTCGAACCCAGAGATCTGTGTCTTTTCTGAGGTTGTCTTCCGGAGAGTTACGACTCACCCTAAGAACCATGTCAATATGTGCCCCACACCTGTGATAACTTCAGCCTCTGCCAGGCAGAAATCTGCCCTGTGCTGATCCAAAAAAAAAAAAAAAAATCCTTCTCCCAAGGCCAACGTGGGAAATGAATGTTTTAAAGGCCGCGGGGCGGATTCCACAAGCAAAGGCCGTTTTAGAAAGACAACAGCGTTCCGGGGTGGGCGGAGGATGTGGCCCTCAGCGAAGTACACGGAGTGTCCGTGACAAATGGGACGTTTCCAGGAAATGAGCAGAGCTGTTTGGAAAAGGCCGGTAAAGAGGACGCTTTTCTGTGCAAACAGAAGCAACTCACACGTTTAAAATCATCTGAACTTTCTTTCTTTCTTTCTTTCTTTCTTTCTTTCTTTCTTTCTTTCTTTCTTTCTTTCTTTCTTTCTTTCTTTCTTTCTTTCTTTCTTTCTTTCTTTCTTTCTTTCTTTCTTTCTTTCTTTCTTTCTTTCTTTCTTTCTTTCTTTCTTTCTTTCTTTCTTTCTTTCTTTCTTTCTTTCTTTCTTTCTTTCTTTCTTTCTTTCTTTCTTTCTTTCTCTCTCCTTCCTTCCTTCCTCCTTCTTTCCTTTCCTTCCTTCTTTCCTTCCTTCCTTCCTCCCTTCCTTCTTTCCTTCCTTCCTTCCTCCTCCTCCCTCCTTCCTTCCTTCCCTCCCTCCCTTCCCTTCTTTTTAGACAGAGTCTTGCTGTGTCCCCCAGGCTGCAGTGCAGTGGTGTGATCTCAGCTCACTGCAACCTCCACCTCTGGGGTTCAAGCGATTCTCCTGCCTCAGCCTCCCCCAGTAGCTGGGATGACAGGCGGCCCCCCCACCACGCCCGGCTAATTTTCGTATTTTTCGTAGACACAAGATTTTGCCATGTTGGCCGGACTGGTCTCGAACGCCCGACCTCGTGATCCACCCGCCTCGGATTAGACTTTTTTACATTCCTCGTAGAGGTGAGGTCTCGCAGAACTCGTGTGTCCGCACCTGGCTTGTTTCCATCAACATCGCGTCCTCTGGGTTCATCTTCCTTTTCCAGGCTGAAGACTATTACGTTGTGTGTCTCACGCATCTTGTGGCTTGGGTCATATACTAAACGTTTTCCCCCCAAACCCTTGCCCTGTCCCGGACGCCCCCCACACCCTCTCACTGTGCCTCAGTCCCACGGGAAGCCTCTTCTGGTCTCCTGGTATTGGTTTTAGTCTCCAGGCCTCTTCCCTGTTACCTGGTATTGATTTTAGTCTCAAGCAAACACAGCTGTTGCTTTGCTAAATTTACTTTCTCTCTTTCTGTTCCTTCTTTCCTTCTTTCTTTCTCTCTTTTCTTTCTTTCTCTTTCTCTCTCTCTTCTTTCTTTCTCTTTCTCTCTCTCTTCTTTCTTTCTCTCTCTTTTCTTTTTCTTTTTCCTTTCTCTTTCTCTCCCTCTTTCTTTCTTTTCTATTTCTCCTTCTCTCTCTCCTTTCTTTCTCTCTCTGTTCTTTCTTCTTTCTCTTTTCTTTCTTTCTCTTTCTGTTACTTTCTCTCCTTTCTTTCTCTCTTCTTCTTTTTCTTCTTTCTTTAACTTTCTTTTTCCTCACTCTCCTTTCTCTTTCTTTCCTTCTCTTTCTTGCTCTTTCTCTTATTTTCTTTGCCTCTCTCCTTTCTTTCTCTCTGTTTTCTTTTTTCTTCTCTTTTTTCTCCCTCTTTTCTTTCTTCTTCCTTTCTCTTTCTCTTTCTTTCTCTCTCTCCTCTCTTTATTCTCTTTCTCTTTCTTCTTTCTCTTTTTTTTATTTCTTCCTTTCTTTTTTCCTCTCTTCTTCCTTCCTTCCTTCCTCCCTCCCTCCCTCCCTTCCTTCCTCTCTTCCTTCCTTCCTTCCTCCCTTTCTCCCTCCCTCCCTTCCTTCCTCCCTTCCTTCTTTCCTTCCTTTCAAGACAGAGTCTGACGATCACCCACCCCGCAGTGCAGTGGCACCATCTCGGCTCACCACAATCTCTGCCTCCCGGCTTCAAGCGATTCTCCTCCCTCAGCCTCCTGAGGAGCTGGGACCACAGGCAAGTTGTCAGCGTGCCTGACTCCTTTTTTTCTATTTTTAGTAGAGACGGGGTTTCACCGTGCTGGCCAGGGTGGTCTCAAACTCCTGACCTCCAGAGATCCACCTGCCTGGGCCTCCTAAAATGCTTGCATGACGCGTGTGAACCCCCCTGCCCAGAGTCCCAAATCTGCTTTTCATAGGGGATGCCTTTGCAAAGGTAGCCTGAGGCTACATTAAGACTCTCGTTACATGAACCGGTCACAGGAGAGTCTGCCTAAAAATAGAGGAGGAAGAAAAAATAATAATAATAATAAAAATCGCCATCCTCCAAAGGCTGTGATAGATAACCAAGGAAAATCATCCCAAGAAATACGAGTGGCTGGGTTCTCTGTCCATTCAGGAGAGCAGATCGGGGGTCACTGGGAAGAAGGTTGATCAGGACAGAACTTGAGATGTGTTCCTGCAGGCACAGAAAGAACGAAAACACTGTGGAATAGGAATGGTCCGGGCAGAGCGGTCTTCAGTTGACCCCGCACGCTTTGTGACCACCCGGTTTTACGCAGAACCCCGTCCGGGAAAGGCCGGGCGAACGGAACACACTGTCCACTGGGTTTGGAAGGGCTTCATCTTGTCCCGGCTTCAGCCAGTTGGAAAAAAATAAAAGACAACCCAATTATGTAAAAGGCCTGACAGGGTACAAAGGGCTCCCGGAACATAAATTAACTTTCCCCACACAGCCCGGCTGTGAGGTAGGTAGGAAGGTGGGCGGACAACCTGCTTTTTGCCAATTTTCATCTGGACCTTGGAGACCCCAGGTAGCTCAGAAAAGGCCACACACTGAGGCGGGTGGGGGGAGAGCATAAAATCTCAGGCGTTCGCCAGGCCCCGTCCCATACTTTGGCAGGGGAGGTTTTCTTAAAATGACGAAGGGCCCCGTTGGTGAGATCCTTGGGAGAAGTGTTGAAATAGGAAAGCTTTGGGCCTCTCGCTTAATGGTTTAATTATGCGTCTCAGGATTTGCAAATCGCACAGTAACCTTATGTGTGGGGGGCGGATTCTGAGTGTGCCCGTCCAGCCTTTCCCTTTTCTGGAGACAACCGGCCAATTTATACTTACGGGAAAATGAAGGATGAGCTGAAATCAGGACACAAAATCCGCCCTCCAGACTCTTCCCGGACGCACAGGAAAAGAAAGAAGCGTCCTCAAAACACCAGCCCGCAGGTTGGACGTCAGCACCTCCTGCGAGATGAGTCGGGCCCATTGATTCAGCAGCTGTTTGGCTGGAAACATGGCCAGGGCAACCCGGTCTGAATTTCTCTCTCCCGGGTGTCCAAGAATCAAGGCGGGTCATGAGGTTGGCAGAATTGGGAATCGCCGTCAAACTCGTTCTATGACCTGAGAGAAGCACAAAAGTCGTCCTGGGAGTCTCCTGTCCAAAGTCGAACTTCCAGAACGCCACACACACTCCCCACCGTAAAACCAGAGAGAGAATTATTCACCAGGGGTCCTCCCGCTCCGGCCCAGGATTTCTCTAGAGGGGCTAATGGAAGCGGCTCACATTTGCCGGATAAAAAGGTTGGCGATGAACAGTCTTGCCTGGGGCGTAGGAAGGTGAGGAGCTGTGTGTGGCTTTTACATATATATATATATATATATTTTTTTTTTTATATATATAAACCATGAGAATCATGATGGAATGTGAGGCTTTGATGCCAGCTAGATCCACGTTTTATGAGGCGGAATTTTTAATATTGAAAGTCAGAAAGACTTTCTGGTCTTTGGAGAACCCGGAGGTGAAGTCAAAGTGAAGGAATGTGGTCATAAAAAAGAAAAAGAAAGAAAAAAAAAAACACTTGATTTTTCTTACCCCGAGGTTGGTCAACGGGTGAGTCTGATTTTCTGAAAGGAACTCTGAAATCAGACCAATTTGCAGTGGGGTTAGCTGGGACCTGTCTCACCCACGGGCCCACATCACCAACCCTCCTGTCGGGCGCTGAGTTTCCATCGCGGTTCTGGAAGGTGAGCTCGTGCCAGGAACACCTCCACCAACCCAACGTCTGACTCAAACCTTTGCAGAGACTAGGAAAGACCCAAAGAAAGTATGAAATCGGGGCCGGGCGCAGTGGCTCATGCCTTTCATCCCAGCACTTTGGGAGGTCGAGGCGGGCAGATCACTTGAGGTCAGGAGTTCGAGACCAACCTGGCCAACATGGTGAAATCCCGTCTCTACTAAAAAACACAAAAATTAGCCGGGCGTGGTGGCGGGCGCCTGTAATCTCAGTTACTTGGGAGGCTGAGGCAGGAGAATCGCTTGAACCCGGGAGGCGGAGGTTGTGGTGAGCTGAGATTGCACCACTGCACTCCAGCCTGGGCAACAAAAGCAAAACTCCATCTCAAAAAGAAAGAAAGAAAGAAAGAAAGAAAGAAAGAAAGAAAGAAAGAAGGAAGGAAGGAAGGAAGGAAGGAAGGAAGGAAGGAAGGAAGGAAGGAAGGAAGGAAGGAAAGGAGGGAGGGAGAGAGGGAGGGAGGAAGAAAGAAAAACAGACGGGAGGGAGGGAGGGAGGGAGAGGGAGGAAGAAAGAAAGAGAAAGAAAGAAGAAAAAAGAAAGAAAGGAAGAGAAAGTAAAAAGAAAGAAAGAGAGAGAGAGAAGGAACAGGGAGGGAGGGAGGAAGGAGAGAAAGAAAGAAAGGGAAAGAAAGAAAGAAAAGAAAGAGAAAGAAAGAAAGAGAGAAGGAAGGAAGGAAAGAAGGAAGGAAGGAGAAAGAAAGAAAGAAAGAATGAAAGAAAGAAAGGAAGAAGGAACAGGGAGGGAGGGAGAAAGGAAGGAGAGAAAGAAAGAAAGAGAGAAGGAACAGGGAGGGAGGAAAGGAGGAAGGAAGAAAGGAGAGAAAGAAAGAAAGAGAAAGAAAAGAAAAGAGAAAGAAAGGAAAGAAAGAAAGAACGAACAGGGAGGGAGGGAAGAAGGGAGGGAGGAAGGAAGGAGAGAAAGAAAGAAGACAGAAAGAAAGAAAGAAAGAAAGAAAGAAAGAAAGAAAGAAAGAAAGAAAGAAAGAAAGAAAGAAAGAAAGAAAGAAAGAAAGAAAGAAAGAAAGAAAGAAAGAAAGAAAAGAAGATCAGAGACTCCCTTGCAGATCCCGGGGTACGTCTCCCCAGGGTGGCCACGGCTGACGACATTAGCAGGGCCCTGTGATCACGGGATGAGCGGCCTTGGTGGGACAGGTGTCTGCCGTGATCAAACGGTGGGTCGGCCGGTGTTGACAGGTGAGGTGCGCAGTTGCCCACGTGGCCCGCCTGGGCCTGGTCCGCGGGCAGCAGGGAAGGAGGAGCAGAGCCCAGCTCGGTGCATTTGGAGGCTGTTACCAGGGAAACCAGGGGACAAGCTGAGACGCTTGGGGACGTCCTCTCCACCCAGGCACGTGGAGCCTCATATTAATCAACAGCCGGGCACCTGCCCCAGTGGTCATGTTGAACAGGGACATTGTTTCTACAGGAAAGGAGGGACGGATGTGTGTCTGGACACGCTCCAGGGCACCTCACTGTCTGATCTTTCGGAAAAGACAGCGTCTGTGGCTTGAGCTGGAGGCTCTGAAAGGCGAGGGCTTCGGAAGCTTCATCTCAGGGAGCTGGCAGCTGGTGTTACCTTCTCACACCACCACCCTGCTCTGCCCAGACTGACTTCTAGGGCCTGGAGTGGGGTGGGGGGCAGGTGTCCCAGGAGGAAACGCACAGTGACTCTGTTTCCCCAGCGGTCCTTTCTCCCCTTGGGACCCCTCTGTTTGTGTGAAGGGCATCATCCGTCTCCGTTTGATGGCCTTGGTGGGATATTCTCATCCATGCACCTGCCACCGGAGATCTCTCTTGCAAACGTTCTATCCTGACTCAGAGGAGGCAGAGACACAGAGTTGGAGACGGAGCCGGGTTTGTTCTCCAGCCCTCGGACTCTCCGTTTGCGGCCTCATTGCGTCCTTTTGAATATTTTTCAAAAAGTTCATCCAAAACGCGGCTGCCCTCCGAGGAAGATCGTCTCACTGTGGACAGTGGGAAACGGACGGCATCGGCCCACGTGCGTTTCCTTTGCTTTTCCCTGATGATTATTGAGTGTCTTAGTCCGTTTTCATACGGCTGATATATATACCTGAGGCTCGGTGCGGTGGCTCACACCTGTCATCCCAGCACTTTGGGAGGCCGAGGCGGGTGGATCACCTGAGGTCAGGAGTTCGAGACCAGCCTGGCCAACATGGTGAAACCCCGTCTCTACTAAAAAAAATACAAAAATTAGCCGGGCGTGGTGGTGCGCACCTGTCATCCCAGCTACTCGGGAGGCTGAGGCAGGAGAATCGCTTGAACCCGGGAGATGGAGGTTGCAGTGAGCTGAGATCCGGCCACTGTACTCCAGCCTGGGTGACAGAGCCAGACTGTGTCTCAAAAAATAAAAAATAAAAATAAAAATAAAATAAAAGAGACATACCCAAGACTGGGTAATTTATAAAAAAAAGAAAGAAAAACATGTTGAATGGACTCACAGTTCCCTCCCAGAAGCTCACTGCACAAACACAACGTGGGGAATTGGTCTTCAAAGCATCAAAAATGGGCAGGTTTAATCACTTCAGCAATACAAACTTTTTGTTTGTTTGTTTCTTTGTTTGTTTGTTTTTGAGATGGAGTCTTCCCTATCGCCCAGGCTGGAGTGCCGTGGCGCGATCTCGGCTCACCGCAACCTCCGCCTCCCGGGTTCAAGCGATTCTCCTGCCTCAGCCTCCCGAGTAGCTGGGATGACAGGCACCTGCCACCACGCCTGGCCAGTTTCTTGTATTTTTAATAGAGACGGGGTTTCAGCATGTTGGCCAGGCTGGTCTCGATCTCCTGACCTCATGATCCGCCCGCCTCGGCCTCCCAAAGTGCTGGGATGACGGGCGTGAGCCACCGCGCCCGGCCTACATGTTTTTTGGTTGCACGGATAGTTGGTGAAGTCTAGGCTCTTCCCACACCTGCACACTGAGTAACGTACATTGAACGCCAGAGGGAATTGTTCATGCCTCACTCCGCTCCTATATCGTCCCGTGTTCTGAGTCTCCAACGTCCATGATTCTATCCCGTATGCCCGTAGGGTACCCAGAGTGTAGCCTCTTCTTATAAACGACAACAGTGGTTTTTTTGGTCTGTTTGTTTCTTTCTATTCCTCAGTTACTGTACTTAGGAGAATCGTCTGCAGCTCCATCCAAGTTGCTAGAAATGCCATTATTTTGTTCTTTTCATGGCTGAGTAGTATTCCACGGTGTCGTAAACCATATTTTCATCTTCCTTTTTTTTTTGAGACGGAGTCTCGCTCTGTCGCCCAGGCTGGAGTGCAGTGGCGCGATCTCAGCTCACTGCAACCTCTGCCTCCCGGGTTCACGCCATTCTCCTGCCTCAGCCTCCCGAGTAGCTGGGATTAAAGGTGCCCGCCACCAGACCCAGTTCATTTTTTTTTCTATTTTTTGTATTTTTAGTAGAGACGGGTTTCAGCATGTTGGCCAGGCTGGTCTCGATCTCCTGACCTCATGATCCGCCCGCCTCGGCCTCCCAAAGTGCTGGGATGACGGGCGTGAGCCACCGCGCCCGGCCTACATGTTTTTTGGTTGCACGGATAGTTGGTGAAGTCTAGGCTCTTCCCACACCTGCACACTGAGTAACGTACATTGAACGCCAGAGGGAATTGTTCATGCCTCACTCCGCTCCTATATCGTCCCGTGTTCTGAGTCTCCAACGTCCATGATTCTATCCCGTATGCCCGTAGGGTACCCAGAGTGTAGCCTCTTCTTATAAACGACAACAGTGGTTTTTTTGGTCTGTTTGTTTCTTTCTATTCCTCAGTTACTGTACTTAGGAGAATCGTCTGCAGCTCCATCCATGCCATTATTTTGTTCTTTTTCATGGCTGAGTAGTATTCCACGGTGTACGTAAACCATATTTTCATCTTCCTTTTTTTTTTTTTTTGAGACGGAGTCTCGCTCTGTCGCCCAGGCTGGAGTGCAGTGGCGCGATCTCAGCTCACTGCAACCTCTGCCTCCCGGGTTCACGCCATTCTCCTGCCTCAGCCTCCCGAGTAGCTGGGATTAAAGGTGCCCGCCACCAGACCCAGTTCATTTTTTTTTTTCTATTTTTTGTATTTTTAGTAGAGACGGGGTTTCCCCATGTTGGCCAGGCTGGCCTTGAACTCCTGACCTCAGGTGACCTGTCCGCCTCGGCCTCCCACAGTGCTGGGATGACAGCTGTGAGTGACCGTGCCCTTGTTTCTTTTCCTTTTTAATGTGCATGTTAAATGGTTCTGAGATACTCCTGGTTCTTCCGTGGGAGTGTGATGTCCACGAGAAGGAAATGAGGGACAGCAAGCTCGGCTGTGCACGTCTGCAGGGACAGGGGTGTCTATCTCTTGTGGGAAGGAAAGAATATTCCAGGACCAGCTCTGAACCCAGGAAGACACGCCAGCTTTGGCTCTGAAGCGTTCCGAGCAGGCCAAGCTGCCGCTAATCACCCCGAATTATCCGTAAGGGGACGCATCGGGGAGCTGGCAATCCGTGGGGATAGAAGCTCATTACTTAATCACTCGCATGTTTAAATCGCATTATCGGAAAAGAAATTACTCTGGTGATCGAATTACAGATATTTATCTGCTAATCGCCCTGATTAACTGGCGATGTTAATCTGTCATTTTGAAAGCTAATATTAACAGCATCAATCTCGCCGGAAAAAAAAATAATAATAAAACAGTTTAAGGGGAATAAAACCGGGTGGATGTAAAGCACCACGTGTCGGAGGCCTCAGATCGAGGATGCCCTTGAGTGGGGTTGCCAGGGGCCCCCGTGGGCCTCTTTTGGGTTGCAAAATACGCTCGCCTTGGAATGGTTCAGACGGGGCTACCGCTGATGGGCTCAGAGGAGCTGAGGAAAAACACCCAGGGAACATGCATTTGGAGATACATCCCACAGGTTCTGAACACAGGTCCCCCAGGGAACGCCCTGCAGGTGTATTCATGCAGTGCACGCTGGATAAAAAGATCCCCTGAAATTCCAGCAAAGAGGGGTTCAGTTACAAGGCTGCCTGATGGGCTCAGAGAGCTGAAGAAAAGCACCCAGGGAACATGCATTTGGAGATACATCCCACAGGTTCTGAACACAGGTCCCCCAGGGAACACCCTGCAGGTGTATTCATGCAGTGCACGCTGGATAAAAAGATCCCCTGAAATTCCAGCAAAGAGGGGTTCAGTTACAAGGCTGCCTCTGATGGGCTCAGAGAAGTTGAAGAAAAGCACCCAGGGAACATGCATTTGGAGATACATCCCACAGGTTCTGAACACAGGTCCCCCAGGGAATGCCCTGCACGTGTATTCATGCAGTTCACCCTCGATAAGAAGATCCCCTGGAATATTCCAGCAAGGAAGGGTTGAGTTACAAGGCTGCCTCTGATGGGCTCAGAGAAGTTGAAGAAAAGCACCCAGGGGACATGCATTTGGAGATAAATTCTTGAACACAGGTCCCCCGGGGAACGCCCTTGCACGTGTATTCATGCAGTTCACCCTCGATAGATCCCCTGGAATTCCAAGCCAGGAAGGATTGAGTTATCCAGCAGAGAGTCCAGGGGTTCCTCTCCCGTCCACTTGAGCCAGATCGATGATGATCTCAGAGCGAGACTCCATCTCAAAAAAAAAATTACCAAACAGTGTCCACAGAATCACGATGTCTTTTTCAGACAATGATTGGATGATGCTTCTTTTTGGAAAACTACCAAGATTTGAGGACGGGGTTTGGATTCGCTCAAAAACAGTATGACGGCAGGTTCCGGCCCTTAGGAACCCCTCTCCACTAATATATATATATATATTATATATATATAATATATATTATATATAATATAAATATATATTATATAAAAGTATAATATATATTATATAAAATATAATATATATTATATAAAATATATTATATAAAATATAAATATATATAAATATATATTTTATATATATATAGAAATCAGCCAGGCGTGGTGGTGGGCACCTGTCATTCCAGCTACGAAGGAGGGAGGCTGAGGCAGGAGAATTGCGTGAACGAGAGTCGACTGGCCAGAAACGAAAAGCAATGTGCCACGATCTGAAAACCAAGGAAGGCAGAGAAAAGCGTCCAGGGTGAAAACACCAACGCCGTTTGCCGAGTGGTGGTTTCCAAATGCTGACCACGGTGGGCTGCACGGTGGCTGTCCTGGAAACCGTGTTGACATCCAGACGCCAGGGAATGTGGCCCGACTTGCCACAGGGTGTTTGATATCCATATAGGTGAGGTGGCTCACGCCTGTCATCCCAGCACTTTGGGAGGCCGAGGCGGGCGGATCACTTGAGGTCGGCAGTTCGAGACCAGCCTGGCCAACATAGAGAAACCCTGTCTCTACTAAAAATGTAAAATTAGCCGGGCGTGGTGACACATGCCTGGAATCCCAGCTACTCGGGAGGCCGAGGCAGGAGAATCGCTTGAACCCGGAGGCGGAGGTTGCAGTGAGCTGAGATCACGCCACTGCACTCCAGCCTGGTGACACAGTGAGACTCTGTCTAAAAAAAAAAAAAAAAAAAAATAGACAGGCTGAGTGGGAATCCATAGGATGGTGTAACGGAATAGATGATGTTCTCCCAAAAAGATAACATCTTCATCTTGATCCCTGGTACCTTGGAATGAGACCTTCTGTGGAAAAAGGATCTTGGCAGGTGTCACTGAGGTCAAGACCTCACCATGGGGTCGTCCTGAATTATCTGGGTGGGCCCTAATTCCAATGACCTGTGTCTTCTAAGAGACAAAGAGGAGGAGGCCATGTGGAGACAGAAGCAGAGACTGGAGTGATGCGGCCACAAGCCCAGGGACACCTGGAGTCCCCAGGAGCTGGGAGAGGCAGGAAGGATCCTCCCCTAGAGCCTGCAGAGGGAAGTGGATACAATTGTAGTGGACAGAACTGTGGTTCTCCTCAAAGCTCTGTCCACATCCTAATTCCCAGAACTGGTGAATGGGACCTTATTTGGAAATAGGGTGTTTGTCCTAAGTGAAGGATCTAGAAATAAGATGATCCTGGATTAGGGTGGCCCATAAATGCAATGACAGGTGTCCTTCTAAGAGACAGAAGAGGAGACACAGACACAGAGGAGGAGGCCACGTGGAGACGGAGGCAGAGACTGGAGTGATGCGGCCAGAAACCCAGGGATGCCTGGAGCCCCCAGGAGCTGGGAGAGGCAGGAAGGATCCTCCCCTGGGGCCTCCAGAGGAAGCACGGCCCTGAGACTCCTGAATTTCAGACTTCTGGTCTTAAGAACTTGGAGAGCATAAACTTTTATCTTTTTAGCCACCCAGTTTTTTTGGTTTTGTTTTGTTTTGTTTTTCTTTTTATTATGGCAGCTACAGAAAGCTCATACCGTGGCATACCCAATGGATACGGCATACTACCACCATCAGAAAGACTCCAAAAGAACCTTGGAATGAGAATTAGAAAAGGCAGGTGGCAAAGGGTAATGCCTCTGCTTGCAAACACAAACATGCTTCTCCAAAAAAAAGTTTTGTTTTTTTTTATTGAGACGGAGTCTCACTTGTCACCCAGGCTGGAGTGCAGCGGCGTGATCTCGGCTCACTACAAACTCCGCCACCCGGGTTCACGCCATTCTCCCGCCTCAGCCTCCCGAGTAGCTGGGACGACAGGCACCTGCCACCACGCCCGGCTAGTTTTTTGTATTTTTGGTCGAGACAGGGTTTCACCGTGTTAGCCAGTTGGTAAAAACAGTCTTTAAAATTTTTTTTTAATTTTTTAAATTAAATTTTAAATTTTTTAAATGAAAAAATTTAAATTTTTTAATTAAAAAAAAAAAATTTTAACCGTTGGTAAAAATATTTCACCAACCTAGAGTTAATTTACTGACAGAGCCTGCAGCCAGGGATGGGGTTGTGGGTCCCCGAGGGCATTAAAGACAGAATATGCAGAGCGAGACGGGAGAAAGGATTTCTTTCCTTTCTTCCTTTCCTGCTTCCGTCATGTCTGTGTTCCCAGTTCGCTGTGGTTAGGAACACGTCAGTACACCCTCATTCACCTTGGGGAGGGTAGAAAGTAAACATTTCTCTTCAGTTTCCTTCCTTGTTAAAGAATAAATCCTAAGTGTTCGACAGAATCGTTTCTTTCAAAAACGAACTTCCTTCAATCCTCCTGGTTTTTTGTGCTAATAACCCTTTGTTAAGCCCCGTCCTGTGTAGCGGTTAAACACCCTCCCAGGTACTTCGTACTCCCTGCATGTCCTTGGACCTTCATCAGCATGTTTGTGCTGGACGTCCTCAGAGGATCATTCCGGCTCTCAACCTATGCCCCTTCCCTATTTGGCGTAAGCAGTTTTCTCTTTTCCTTTGTCTTTCCATTACTTTTACCTCTTTAGAAAAGTTTTAAATGGTTAGCCGGTCAGGTTTTAGTTTACACCATGAGGTCTGGCTCCAGCCAACGGAGACAGGACACAGTAGCGGGGACCAACTGCGTCAGTGATAAAAATTGCTTAAAACTGCTTCCCTTCCTTGGTTCAGGTGTCCTCTCGCCATGGTTCCGTCGGTGATAAGCACCCTTTCTGCAGAAAGTAAAAATGACCTTGCTGAGAAAATGACATTTATGTTCGAGGGCTATTTCTTTCCGGCACCGGGGAACAAGCGTTCCGTTGCTAAATAGACATTTGACATATAACAGGGAATGAATCATTTTATAGCTTACCAGACTTTGGCACGAAATCTTACAGGGAGCTACTTTTTCTCCTACTGCAGAATTATTGCTGGCAGAGAGGTTGGAGTCCTGGGCATTTATAATGATCCCCCGGGTCACAAGGCATTTCTTGCAGAGGCACCAAAACAGGGGTGTGTCTCCATCAAAGAACCATCACTGAGGGCCTGGGCTGAGGAGCAGACTTGGAGTACACACCCAGAAGAGGAACGCAAGGTGTTTATTCCAAGCGTAGTTGGAGGCAAAGCCTGTGTCCACAACACCTCAAGTTACCCAAAAGGGAGCAAAGTCATGTCAGTCCCTGTGTTCTGGGCGCTGTTGCCTGGGACCTTCCTGAGACTGTCTGAAATCTTTGCTAAGAACATGTCCCCAAGGAGATGGGGTGAGCCAGTGTCCCCTTCCCTGAAAGCCTGAGACCTTCCTGAGACTGTCTGAAATCTTTGCTAAGAACATGTCACCAAGGAGATGGGGTGAACCCGTGTCCTCTTTCCTGTAAGCCGGAGAGGGTTTTTCTCACAGAAGCATGACCTGGAGTTACTCGTAGGAACACAAGACAGAAATTTCCCCCACCTGTGATGTACGAGAATTTCCCCCATCTACAAAACACAAGAATGCGCTCCATCCTACCTTTTGGGGCTATAAGAAATGTGGCAGAATGTGACCGGGTGCGGTGGCACACACCTGTAATCCTAGCACCTTGGGAGGCCGAGGCAAGAAGATCACGAACTCAGGTGATCGAGACTGTCCTGGCTAACACGGTCTCTAACAAAAATACCAAAAAAAAAAAAAAAAATTAGCTGGGCATGGTGGTGGGCACCTGTAATCCCAGCTACTCAGGAGGCTGAGGCAGGAGAATTGCTTGAACCCGGGGAGCGGAGGTTGCAGTGAACTGAGATGGCAGCACTGCACAGCCTGGGCGATAGAGTGAGACCCTGTCTCAAACACACAAACAAAATTTTGCAAAATGTTAAATATGAAGAAATTATGAGATATCGATCTCCATAGAGGACTCCTTTGAACATCTCATGGGACAGATCCAGAAAGGGAGGTAAGAAACAGCAATAAAATAGTCTTTTACGGAAAAAAGAAAAAAAAAAAATGCAGCCACAAGGACAATGTCACAAACGCAATTCAAAATACATAGAAGACATGTCAGTGAGCAAGCTCCACAAAAAATCACAGTCCTGTGATTTCTCTCTGCAGCCTGCAAAGCGAACACAGCCGTCTCTGCTTACGACGCAAAGTGAGTTTTAATTGACATCACAGGCTCCTTCAGTTCAGCATTGCACGACAGCACTTTTCAAGAGCCATTTGCCGTTCACAGAAATGAAGTAATGAAGAGCCATATGCTTTTCTCACCTGCGTTCACCTATACAGTCGTCCCCCAAAAAAGGTGGCCTTTCTTCACAGATTGCCACAGAGTCACAGATTTCTCCACAGATTATTTGTTTTCGTTCTGAAATTGCATTCCGCACAGACTCTAGGGGACGTATGTCATTGGTAAAATATTTTGCTTTACACGCCAAACACTCTTTCTGTGTTGTAGACATCTCAGCCAAATTGTCCTACCACACGTTACTGGTGACTTTGAATTCCCACGGCTCCTTTGGTGGACAACTGGGGGTTTGGGGTTGTGCCTGTCTGTGGAGGAAAAGTTAAATATTAAATTTGAACATGGCCGGGCACAGTGGCTCACACACCTGGAATCCCAGCACTTTGGGAGGCCGAACCCCTAGCTGGCTTCCAACCTACATGTTGGCCTCCACATTCAACTTGGACTGCAACCTGCAAACGGGCCTCCACCTCCAACTTAGCCTCCAACCTCCAAATTGGCCTCACCTCCAAGTTAGCCTCCATCTTCAGGTTAGCCTCCAATCTCCTAACTGGACTTTACCTCCTAGCTGGCCTCCAACCACATGTTGGCCTCCACATCCAAATTGGACTCCAACCTCCAAACGGGCCTCCACCTCCAAGTTAGCCTCCAACCTCCAAATTGGCCTCACCTCCAAGTTAGCCTCCACCTTCAAATTAGCCTCCAGTCTCCTAACTGGACTCTACCCCCTAGCTGGCTTCCAACCTACATGTTGGCCTCCACATCCAAGTTGGACTCCAACCTCCAAACGGGCCTCCACCTCCAAGTTAGCCTCCAACCTCCAAATTGGCCTCACCTCCAAGTTAGCCTCCACCTTCAAGTTAGTCTCCAATCTCCCAACTGGACTTTACCTCCTAGCTGGCCTCCAACTACATATTGGCCTCCACATCCAACTTGAACTCCAACCTCCAAACAGGCCTCCACCTCCAAGTGAGCCTCCAACCTCAAAATTGGCCTCCACCTCCCAGTTAGCTAATCTACCAGCTGGGAGATTATCAATCTGCTTTTTATATCAATCTGCTTATTATATCTTCTTATACTTCCCAGTTGGCCTCCACCATCAAGTTGACCTCCACTTCCGCATTGGCCTCCACCATCTAGTCGACCAGCCTCCACCTCCCAGTTGGCCTCTACCTCCAAGTTGGCTGTAACCTCCAAGTTGGCCTCTACCTCCAAGTTGGTCTGAACATGGTTTGGAGAACATATCAATGGGTGTATAAGAAAGTAGAGTGACCAGTGGAGAAGCTGGTGTGGCCTCTTGGACATGATTGACGGACAGGGCTCCAAAGACCACATCTAAAAGCTACAGAAGAGCTGATAGCAGGCTCCGTCTGAGATAAGCCGCCGTGTCAGTTTCTCCCCATGTCCACCCAGTTCTGATCCCAGTGCCTGGGTAAAGGTAACCTGCCCTGTGTTTGTCTATGGTCTGAACAATTTCCAAATCACTGCCTCATCTCTAGCTCATTCTCCAAGGTCACGAACCTGTGTCCTGCCTGTCCATAAGGAAGGAGTGAGATTTCTCCTTCGGTCCTTGTTCTGTCCTCAAAGCTTGGGCACCCTGTCATACGAACTTTCTCTTTGCTGGCCTTTTTGTTTCTTGCACTTCAAATCTGACCGCCCAGGAAGTGTGGGCTTTGTCCTAGACACCGATTGTCACGTGTCTTCTCTATGCTCAGAATGCGCTTTTTGTACAATTAACCGGGTTTCTCCGCTTGATTCCCTCATTCTTGGCACCTTGGAAAAACTGTATGAACACAATCTTTTCTGTTCCCAGTCTTATCCGTTCTTTGATTCCCTCAAGTTCCTGCATCGAGACCTATCAGACCCGTGGAATTAGCTCCTTCTCTGATTGCTTTGTGTTATTTTTCTTACAGTTGCCATTTCCATCTGCCCCAAAGACTCATCTCATGCAAGCAAGATGATGAAGAGGGAGACGGATTAGGGCAGAGGCCGGGCAGGGAGGCAGGAGGCGTGGGCTTGTTCTAAACAAGGTGTGAGATCTGCTGTGGAAGCCAAGTTACCAAGGGGTTTAGGCAACACAGCCAAGCCAGCCAAGATCCCCGGAGCTGTCCTGGGAGCGTTCCCAAGCCCGAGGTTGGACTTGGGAGGTCTAGAGAGGAACACCACAGGCTCATGTTTCACTGGCCTGTTGGGACCACGGCTAATTCCACAGCCACTTGGCTCCTTGGGAGGATATCACACCTCTCCTGGAACCCGAACCCTGCGGCCCTCCCTGATCCAGCGCCACCTCCCTAAGAATCTTTGCAAGAAGAAGACATGAGGATCTTTGATCAGCTTCCTTCTTTTGCGGATGAAAATATTGAATGTCAGTAAAATGTCTTATCTATCTTTATTTATGTATCTATCTATCTGTCTATGTGTGTGTCTATCTATCTAGTCTATCATTTATCTATCTATCTATCTATCTATCTACCTATCTATCATCTATGTATCTACCTATCTATATATCTATTTATCTATGTTTATCTATCTATCTATCTTCTATCTGTCTATCTGTCTATGTGTCTATCTATCTATTTATCTATGTCTGTCTATCTATCTATCTATCTATCTATCTATCTATCTATCTATCTATTGGTGTATCTATCTACCTGTGTATCTATATATCTGTCTATCTATCTATCTATTGGTCTATCTATGTGTGTATCTATCTATATATCTGTCTATCTAGCTATCTATCTATCATCTATTTATGTGTCTTCTAGTCTATCTATCTATTTATCTAGTCTATCTATCTGTGTATCTATATATCTGTGTATCTATCTATATGTCTATCTATCTATGTGTGTATTTATCTGTCTAGTCTATCTATCTCTCTATCATCTATCTATATGTCCATCTAGTCTATCTATCTATATGTCTGTCTGTCTATCTATCTGTCTAGTCTATCTATCTATCTATCTATCTATCTATCTATCTATCTGTCTATCATGTGTATTATCTATCTATCTATCTATGTGTCTATCTATCTATGTGTCTATTTATCATGTGTATTTATCTATCTATCTATCTATCTATGTGTCTATCTATCATGTGTATTATCTATCTATCTATCTATCTATCTATCTATCTATCTATCTATCTATTGGTCTATCTATCTGTGTATCTGTATATCTGTGTATCTATCTATCTATCTATCTATGTGTCTATCTATCTGTCTAGTCTATCTATCTATCATCTATCTATGTGTCTATCTAGTCTATCTGTCTATCTGTCTAGTCTATCTATCTATCTATCTATCTATCTATCTATCTATCTGTCTATCATGTGTATTATCTATCTATCTATCTATGTGTGTATCTATCTATCTATGTGTCTATTTATCATGTGTATTTATCTATCTATCTATCTATCTATGTGTCTATCTATCATGTGTATTATCTATCTATCTATCTATCTATCTATCTATCTATCTATCTATTGGTCTATCTATCTGTGTATCTGTATATCTGTGTATCTATCTATCTATCTATGTGTCTATCTATCTGTCTAGTCTATCTATCTATCATCTATCTATGTGTCTATCTAGTCTATCTGTCTATCTGTCTAGTCTATCTATCTATCTATCTATCTATCTATCTATCTATCTATCTATTGGTCTATCTATATATCTATCTGTGTATCTATATATCTGTGTATCTATCTATATATCTATCTATCTATGTGTCTATCTGTCTAGTCTATGTATGTATGTATGTATCTATCTATCTATCTATGTCTATCTATCTATCTATATGTCTATCTATCTATCATCTGTCTAGTCTATCATCTATCTATGTCTATCTATCTATCTATCTATGGGTCTATCTATCTAGCCTATCTATCTATCTATCTATCTATCTATCTATCTATCTATCTACCTACCTACCTATCTATCTATCTACCTATCTATGTAACTATGTGTCTCGTGGATAAACTACATTTCAAAATGGCTTTGGGAGTAAAATAAAAAAAGAAGGTAACACTTTCATAGAAAGCATCAGAAAAAAAGTGGGGACTGTACTATGGTCTAGAAAGGCCTTGCCTCTTGTGGACCACTGGGGAGAAGGGAGGACAAGAAAGCAAAACACAAGGCAGAGAGGTAGGAAAGACATGGATGTGAGAGCACAGAGGCCAGGTTGAAGCTTTTCTCCAGAGAATCAAACACAACATTAAACCCTATTGGTAAGCCTCCAGGGAGGCCCATTATGTCGGCACCCTGGAAAGCAGTTCCATCGTGGCAATTCAGAAGTGATGAATGCCTCACAAAAGCACAATTAAATCCAGCACCCGGCGTAGATGGCTGTGCAGGAAAGAGTTCCTGAAACGTCTCCATTGCTGTTCATAGCACTTGGGCATGTCAAGTTTTGGCGACCGTAGGTATTCTTAAGGCTGCCCACGTAGTGATCATTTGCAAAAGAGCTGCGATGGTTAATTCTATGTGTCGACCTGACGGGGCTAAGAAATGCGCAGATAGCTGGACAAGTGGTATTTCTGGGTGCGTCTAGGAGGGTGTTCAAACTTGGACTGAATTATACCATGAGCTTTCCTAGCTCTCCAGCTTGCGTGTACTAAAACTTGGCTGCATTATCACATAAGGCAATTCCCATAATAAATCTGCTTGTATGTATATATGTATTGATGTATGTATGTATCTATCTATTATCTATCTACATATCTATCTATCCACCAATCCACCTATCCTATTGATCTATCAATGTATCCTTCTATCTATCCAACTATATCTCTATCTCCATTCATCTACTTTATCCATCAATCTATCAATCAACTATCTACTCACCCATCCATCTATCGTATTGATCTATCAATCTATTCTTCTATTAATCCATCTATCTATCCATCATCTGTCTGTCCATTCACCCATCTATCCTATTTATCTATCAATCTGTCCTCCTATCTATCCACCATCTATCTACCCATCTCTCTATCCATTCATCTATTTATTCTATTGATCTATCAGTCTATCCTTCTATCTATCCATCTATCCATCTCCATTCCTCATATCAATCAATTTATCTATCCATCTATCCTATTGATGTATCAATCTATCCTTCATCCATCTATCCATCTCTACCCATCTATCCTATCAACCTATCAGTCTATCCTTCTATTTATCTATCCTTCTATGTATCTCCATTCATCTATCCAATTAATCTATCAATGTATTCTTCTATCTATCCATCTATCTACCTACCTACCTGCCTATCTATTTTATCTAATCTACCTATCTATCCCTCTATCTACCCACCTATATCTTTATCTAACTCTATCTATCCATCCATCTTTCTATCTGTTTATCTATCTGTTTATCTATCTCTTTCTCTGTATCTATCTATCTATCTACCATCCTTCTATCTGCTCTTCTGTCTGTTCGTCTGTCCATCCGTCTGTCTATCTATCTATCTACCTCTGTCTGTCTAACTCTATCTATCTATCTATCTATCTATCTATCTATCTATCTATCTATCCGTTCTTCTGTCAGTTCGTCAGTCTGTCCATCTGTCTATCTATCTATCTATCTATCTATCTATCTATCTATCTATCTCTATCTCTCTGTCTATCCATCCATCCACCTATCCATCTATCAATCCGTCCATCCATCCCTCTATCTTATGCATCACAGCTGGACCCTGCAGAAGACTGAGGGTTGAGGAATGGGAGTTTCTGTTGAGGTCTGTGGGTGCAGCCATGAACCCTCCAGTTAATATGACTGTGTTGGGGAGAACTGGCATCACTGGGGGGAAGTTGTGACTGTGAAGAGAACAGGACCCAGTGGTGGTGGTTGGAGACCATCTGTGCACAATTCTGAGGCAGAGCTGCAGCACTCAGATGACAAGTTCCTCACTGAAGGTGAACTTGGAGCATCGCGAGAGTCCCATTGGCAACACAGAGACACACTGATTTACCACAGCAGGTGCGAGAAAAGTAAAAGAACAGGTGCAAAGTGTGCTGGGGCTGTCCGATGTCAAACCCCAGCTAACAGGCAGTATCAGGACATCATGGACAGCAGGACCTCAAGACGTGGGATGGGGTCTGCTGGTATCTGTACCTTTGAGAGCTTTATTTTATTTTATATTGTTTTATATTATTTTATTTTTTGAAATGGAGTCTCACTCTGTCACCCAGGCTGGAATGCAGTGGCGTGGTCTCAGCTCACTGCAACCTCCACCTCCCTGGTTCAAGTGATTCTCCTACCTCTGCCTCCCGAGTAGCGGGGATTATAGGTATGAGCCACCGTGCCCGGCCCCAGCTTGGGTTCTGAACCCTTCAACCCAGACTCTCTCCGAGAAAAAACAGGCCGGGCACAGTGGCTCACGCCTGTAATCCCAGCACTTTGGGAGGCTGAGGCTGGTGGATCACCTGAGGTCAGGAATTGGAGACCAGCCTGGCCAACATGGAGAAACCCCGTCTCTACTAAAAATACAAAAATTAGTAAATTAAAAAATTAAAAATTAAATTATAAATTAAAAATAAAATTAAAAATTAAAAAATAAATAAATATGAAGTTGGGAACTAAAAAAAAAATCAAACTTTACTAGATAGAAGAAGAACTGCTCATGAAAAAGAAAACAAACCTACAAATCACAATTTAAAATTATAAAAGTATGAACATTTACATGAAAATACTCTGTCTTACCAATAAGAAAGCTTATTAGTTAAAAGAAAAGAAACTGCATGTCTGTATATGCACGTATGTATGAGGGTGTGTGTGTCTGTACATGTGTACATATGCGGTTGTCTTCCTCCACCAAAAGGGAAACTTTTTTTTTTTTTGAGACAGAGTCTTGCTCTGTCACCAGGCTGGAGTGCAGTGGCGTGATCTTGGCTCACTGCAACCTCCGCCTCCCAGTTTGAAGCAATTCTCCTGCCTCAGCCTCCCGAGTAGCTGGGATGACAGGTGCCCACCACCACCCCTGGCTAATTTTTTGTATTTTATTAGAGACGGGGTTTCCCCATGTTGGCCAGGCTAGTCTTGAACTCCCGACCTTAGGTGATCCGCCCACTTCGGCTTCCCAAAGTCCTGGGATTACAGGCGTGAGTCACCACACCTGGTCTAAACTTTTTTTTTTTTTAATTGGGATAAAATTCACATAGCATGAAATTCCCATTAACTATCTGAAAGAGAACAACTCAATGGTATTTAACACTTTCGCCATGCTGTGAAATCATCCATCTATCTCCTTCTGAACATTCTCTTCAACCCAAGGAGACCCTGCACCCATTATCAGTCATACCCATTTCCTCTCCCCACACTAAGTCTCTTGAAGTTGGTGACTTTCTGTATCTTTCCTCCACAACGACCATTCTCCTTCGCTTTTCTTTTCTTTTTTTTTTTTCTGAAACGAAGTCTCATTCTGTTGCCCAGGCTGGATTGCACTGGTGTGATCTCAGTTCGCTGCAACCTCTGCCTCCCAGGTTCAAGCAATTCTCCTGCCTCAGCCTCCCGAGTAGCTGGGACTACAGGTGCACACAACCATGCCCAGCTAATGTTTGTATTTTTAGTAGAGACGGGATTTCACCTTGCTGGCCAGGATGGTCTTGATCTCTTGACCTCGTGATCCACCCTCCTTGGCCTCCCAAAGTGCTGGGATTACAAGGGTGAACCACCGCACCTGGCCCCCTCGCTTCTTTAATAAGATCCTGACTTCCTTTACAGGATACTGCCCCAACACAGGGGATGAACCAGGCAGGTCGATCTGTTCCCCGTTTCTGGTGGCCAAGCTTCAGATTTGGTAAAGTGTGTGAGAAGTAAGGCAAAAGAGGAACAGGGAGAAAACTCTCTTTGCCTACCCTCTCCCTTCCTGGTAGGAATGCTGTCTTGAGGGTGTGATGTCCGGAGCTTCGGCAGCTACTTTGTGACTACGAGAAAACTCTTCTGTGTTCACCCCCTTCCTTCCTGCCAGGAATGCTGTCTTGAGGGTGTGATGTCCAGAGCTTCAGCAGCCACTTTGAGACTATGAGAAAACTCTGTTTTGTCCGTGGCCTCTCTTCATTCTAGAGATGATCTCTTGAGGGTGCGATGTCTGGAGCTTCAGCAGCCACTTTGTGACTACGAGAAAACTCTTCTGTGCCCACACCCTTTCTTCCTCCCAGGCATGCTGTCTTGAGGGTGTGATGTCCAGAGCTTCAGCAACCACTTTGAAACTATGAGAAAACTCTGCTATGCCCATGGCCTCCCTTCCTGCTAGGGATGCTCTCTTGAGGGTGTGATGTCCGGAGCTTCAGCAGCCACTTTGTGAGTATGAGAAAACTCTGCTATCCCCACACCCTCCTTTCCTGCCAGGAATGCTCTCCTGATGGTGTGATGGCCAGAGCTTCAGCAGCCACTTTGTGACTATTAGAAAACTCTGCTGTGCCCGTGCCCTTCCTTCCTGCTAGAAATGCTCTCTTGAGGGTGCAATGTCTGGAGCTTCAGCAACCACTTTGTGACTGTGAAAAAACTCTGCTGTGCCCATGCCCTTTCTTCCTGCTAGGAACGCTCTCTTGAGGCTGCGATGTCTGGAGCTTCAGCAGCCACTTTGTGACTACGAGAAAACTCTTCTGTGCCCACACCCTTTCTTCCTCCCAGGCATGCTCTCTTGAGGGTGTGATGTCCGGAGCTTCAGCAACCACTTTGAAACTATGAGAAAAGTCTGCTATGCCCATGGCCTCCCTTCCTGCTAGGGATGCTGTCTTGAGGGTGTGATGTCTGGAGCTTCCGCAGCCACTTTGTGAGTATGAGAAAACTCTGCCATCCCCACACCCTCCTTTCCTGCCAGGAATGCTCCCCTGATGGTGTGATGTCCAGAGCTTCAGCAGCCACTTTGTGAGTATGAGAAAACTCTGTTGTGCCCATGCCTTTTCTTCCTCCTAGGAATGCTCTTTTGAGGGCAGGATGTTCAAAGCTCCAGCAGCTGCTTTGTGACTATGAGGCACACTATCAGACTGTGAGGCATAACCATGCAGGAGGATGTCATTACCTGTTCTTGATTTGCATTACTGTTCTTTCATTTGCATTACCTGTTCTTGATTTGCATTACTGTTCTTTTATTTGCATTACCTGTTCTTTATTTGCATTACTCTCCATTCCTTATTTGCACTTCACGTCTCCTCAGTTCCTCCCAGCCCTTTGTGCTGCTGTGATGATAGGTCTGTGGTATGGAATATTCCTTCTCCCCAGACTGCAGCAGGTACCTGGAACACAGGCATTCCTCCTAGCACCTCTGTTTGGTACTTTTCATCTCTAGGAATGGAGTGGGGAAATCTACCTGCCCAGGTGTAGCCATACAGAGTAGCTAATGAAATTCATGCATGAGAGTGTATGCGTCATTAAGCCCCTTTTAAGATTTCCATTCTTCCAACTTCTTCTAAAGAACAGCATACCAGCTGGGTGCAGTGGCTCACGCCTGTCATCCCAGCATTTTGGGAGGCCAAGGCGGGCAGATCACCTGGGGTCAGGAGTTTGAGACCAGCCTGGCCAACATGATGAAATCCTGTCTGTACTAAAAATAAAAAATTAGCCAGGTGTGGTGGCACGTACCTGTAGACCTAGCTCCTTGGGAGGCCAAGGCAGGAGAATCGCTTCAACTCGGGAGGTGGAGGTTGCAGTGAGCCAAGATCGTGCCACTGCACTCCAGCCTGGGCGACAAAGAAAGACTCCATCTCAAAAAAAAAAAAAAAAAAAGCATACCTCCTGCATTCATTTGTTCTAGCGCCAGACACAATGAGGTGCTGTTCAAATCCTAAGTTATTTCTCTTCCGGCAAAGAAGAAGTGGCGCCTTCTGTTTTATTAGGTAGCCCATAAATTACCTTTTTGTAGGCAACCCAATGTTGACATCTCACCTGCATTCTTGTCTACACCAGCACCTCTTTTCCTTCCAATTTCTGTAAGGGAGTCTTTTTTTTTTCTCTCCAATCATGCATCGGCCAGCTACCCACTTAAGCAGCTTCTCAGAAACCCTTTGAAGTTCTGAAGTGTCTGCTAATAACACGCCCTTCCATCAAGGCTGTGTCTCCCATAATTCTTTCCAACACAACCATCTTCCTTCTGCTGCCATCACATGTGTTTATAATCATTAAACACTCACAGCCTGTTGGAGCGGCCCATCGTCTCTGCAACCCCCCGAGCTGCTCTTCTGAATGCTGTCCAATGTCATTTACACCGGGTTTTAAATGTATTTTTCCTCTAGCATTCTTGGTTCTTTTAGGATCTCTCTCTCTCTCTCCTTTTTTTTTTCCCCCTTGTACATTATTTCCTTTGTTTTATGTATGTTGGAAACTCAGACCTTTTTGCAAGGATTCCATTTACCAAGATGCAGACAGCAATCGTAAAAGATGATGGCGGCTTTCAGAATGGAAAAAAAAAAAAATTACAAAAGAATTCTTCAACATTTGGCCATGTCATGACTGATTTTTTAAAATGCAATCATTTTACATTTGTCTTTAACTCTAGCGTTTTTACCAGTGGGTTTAAATATTTGATAGATTTATATTTTAAACCTTTTAGGCTGGGTACGGTGGTTCATGCCTGTCATCCTAGCACTTTGGGAGGCGGAGGTGGGTGGATGGCCTGAGGTCAGGAGTTCGAGACCGGCCTGGCCAATATGGAGAGAACACACTGAAGCACCACCTGGCCAGGCATGATGGCTCATGCCTATAATCCCAGCCCTTTGGGAGGCTGAGGTGGTTGGATCACCTGAGGTCATGAGTTTGAGACCATCCTGGCCAACATGGAGAAACCCTATCTCTGCTAAAAATACAAACATTAGCCAGGTGTGGTGGTGTGCACCTGTAATCCAGCTGAGGCAGGAGGATCACTTGAGCCCAGGAGGCGGAGGTTGCAGTGAAACGAGATCGTGCTATTGCACTCCAGCCTGGGAGACAGAGTGAGATTCTTATCTCAAATAAAGAAATACATAAATAAATAAAATAAGCTACTCCCCTACACTAGTCTGCTTCTTTCTGGGTAGTGTCTTCACTTCTCTCTGACCCTTAGTCAACGCCTTTAGGAATCTGTAATCAATATATGTGTAATGAATTGCCATCAGCTGTCCATCGTGCCAATGACTCCCATTGAATTTAGCTCCAAGGGTGAGATGCCCCCGTTTTCTGAAGGATTTCTTCCTCCTTGTGCCTTTTGGACCAAATCAAAATGTCCAATCTCAATGCCAGGGCTGGGATCACTGATGTTTAGCACGTGGGTTTTTAACATACGCCACGGGTTGTGCTGTCTTTGCCCCTAAACCCACAGAGCGAGGCATAGGACACAGGATCAAATGCACACACGTGTGCATACACACACACACACTTCTTTTCTTAACTACATGAGGAAAATCACTCTGTGCTTCTTAAAAATGACTCTTTGGCAGGGCACAGTGGCTCATGCCTGCAATCCCAGCACTTTGGGAGGCCGAGGCAGGTGGATGACCTGAGGTCAGGAGTTCGAGACCAGCCTGGCCAACATGGTGAAACCCCGTCTCTACTAAAAATACAAAAATTAACTGGGCGTGGTGGCGGGCGCCTGTCATCCCAGCTACTTGGGAGGCTGAGGCAGGAGAATGGTGTGACCCCGGGAGGCAGAGGTGGCAGTGAACTGGGATCGCACCACTGCACTCCAGCCTGGGCGACAGAGTGAGACTCCGTCTCAAAAAAAAAAAAAAAAAAAGGCAGTTTGGTTATGGGAGAGCTAAACATTTAGGGGAATGTCGTAAATTCCGGCAGCAGTGGGGAAGAAAGACCAGGTGGGGGCTTTTCTCTGGCACAGAACTCACTGATGTCTGACGCCGTTTCTATGAAACGTGCTCAACAGGCAAATCTACAGAGACAGGAAGATAATTTGTGGCTCTCAGGGGTTGGGGAGGAGGATGAGTAGTGACTGCTTCATAGAAAGGAGGGCTTCCTTTGAAGCGAATGAAGATTTTCTCAAACTACATAGAAGGGGTGATCGTACAATATGCTGAATGTGTTAAATGCCCCTGTTTGTATAATTTAAAATAACTAACTTCATGTGATGTAAGTTTTCTTTTATTTTCCTTTTTTTTTTTTTTTTGAGATGGAACCCAGGCTGGAGTGCAATGGTGCAATCTTGGCTCGCTACAACCTCCGGCTCCCGGGTTCGAGCGATTCTCCTGCCTCAGCCTCCTGAGTAGCTGAGATTACAGGCACCTGCCCCCACACCAGTATTTTTAGCAGAGACGGAGTTTCTCCATGTTGGCCAGGCTGGTCTCGAACTCCTGACCTGAAATGATCTGCCCGCCTTGGCCTCCCAAACTGCTACGATGACAGGCGTGAGCCACTGCGCCCGGCTGTGTGATGTGTGCAAGACTTTATTTGATAATTGTGACTATTTCACACACACATGTGAGTATGGGGTATGCAACAAGCCTTTTTAAAAACAGAGGTAAGTGATGTGAATTTTACCTCTATTTTTTAAAAAAATTTGTTGCATGCCCCATACTCACATGTGTGTGTGAAATAGTCACAATTATCAAATAAAAACGTGTACAGGGATATTCATAGCGGTGGTCTTCACAGTACCCAAAAAGTAGAAACAGCCTTACTGTCCATCTATGAATAAATGGGTAAACACAGCATGGCTCATCCATGCAATGCAATATGATAATGGAATATTATGCAGCCTGGAAAAGGAACAAGCCTCTGACAAAAGGCTGCAACATGAATGCATTTTTGGAAACAGCCCTACTGCCCATCTATAAAGGAATGGATAAACACAGCATAGTTCATCTATGCAATGCAATACTATAATGGAATATTATGCAGCCTGGAAAAGGAAGAAGGCTCTAACAAAAGGCTGCAACATGAATGAATTTTTGGAACAAGCCTACTGCCCATCTATGAAGGAATGATAAACAGGGCATGGTTCATCCATGCAATGGAATATTATGCAGCCTTGAGAAGGAACAAGGCTCTGACAAAAGCTGCAACAGGAATGGATTTTTGGAACAGCCCTACTGCCAATCTATGAAGAATGGATAAACACAGCATGGTTCATCCATGCAAAGCAATATTATAATGGAATATTATGCAGCCTGGAAAAGGAACAATATTCTGACAAAAGACTGTACCACGAATAAATTTTTGGAAACAGTCCTACTGCTCATCTATGAAAGAATGGATAAACACAGCATGGTTCATTCATGCAAAGCAATATTATAATGGAATATTATGCAGCCTGGAACAGGAACAAGGCTCTGACAAAGGCTGCAATGTGAATGAATCTTTGGAAATCACTCTAATGCTCATCTATGAAGGAATGATAAACACAGCATCGTTTATCCATGCAATGGAATATTATGCAGTCTGGAAAAGGAAGAAGGCTCTGACAAAAGGCTGCAACATGAGTGAATTTTGGAAACAGCCCTACTGCCCATCTATAAAGGAATGGATAAACACAGCATAGTTCATCTAGGCAATGCAATGTTATAATGGAATATTATACAGCCTGGAACAGGAACAAGGCTCTGACAAAAGGCTGCAACATGAATGAATTTTAGAAACAGCCCTACTGCCCATCTATAAAGGAATGGATAAACATAGCATAGTTCATCTATGCAATGCAATGTTATAATGGAATATTATATAGCCTGGAACAGGAACAAGCCTCTGACAAAAGGCTGCAACATGAATGAATTTTGGAAACAGCCCTACTGCCCATCTATAAAGGAATGGATAAACACAGCATAGTTCATCCTGCAATGCAATGTCATAATGGAATATTATGCAGCCTGAACAGGAACAAGGTTCTAACAAAGGCTGCAATGTGAATGAATCTTTGGAAATCGCCTAATGTTCATCTATGAAGGAATGATAAACACAGCATGTGGTTCATCCATGCAATGGAATATTATGCAGTCTGGAACAGGAATAAGGCTCTGACAAAAGGCTGCAACGTGAATGAATCTTTGGAAATCGCCTAATGTTCATCTATGAAGGAATGACAAACACAGCATCGTTTATCCATGCAATGGAATATTATGCAGTCTGGAAAAGGAATAAGGCTCTGACAAAAGGCTGCAACATGAGTGAATTTTGGAAACAGCCCTACTGCCCATCTATAAAGGAATGGATAAACACAGCATAGTTCATCTAGGCAATGCAATGTTATAATGGAATATTATACAGCCTGGAACAGGAACAAGGCTCTGACAAAAGGCTGCAACATGAATGAATTTTGGAAACAGCCCTACTGCCCATCTATAAAGGAATGGATAAACACAGCATAGTTCATCCTGCAATGCATTGTCATAATGGAATATTATATAGCCTGGAACAGGAACAAGGTTCTAACAAAGGCTGCAATGTGAATGAATTTTTGGTAACAGCCCTACTGCCCATCTATGAATGAATGATGAACACAATGTGGTTCATCCATGCAATGCAATATTATAATGGAATATTATGCAGCCTGGAACAGGAACAAGGCTCTGACAAAGGCTGCAATGTGAATGAATCTTTGGAAATCGCCCTAATGTTCATCTATGAAGGAATGATAAACACAGCATCGTTTATCCATGCAATGGAATATTATGCAGTCTGGAAAAGGAATAAGGCTCTGACAAAAGGCTGCAACATGAATGAATTTTGGAAACAGCCCTACTACCCATCTATAAAGGAATGGACAAACACAGCATAGTTCATCTATGCAATACAATATTATAATGGAATATTACACAGCCTGGAAAAGGAACAAAGTTCTGAAAAAGGCTGCAATGTGAATGAATTTTTGGAAACAACCCTACTGCCCATCTATGAATGAACGATAGACACAATGTAATTCATCCATGCAATGCAATATTATAATGGAATATTATGCAGCCTGGAAAAGGAACAAAGCTCTGACAAAAGGCTGCAACATGAAAGAATTTTTGGAACAGCCCTACTACCCATCTATGAATGACTGGATAAACACAGCATGATTCATCCATGCAATGCAATATTACAATGGAATATTATGCAGCCTTGAAAAGGAATGAGACTCTAACAAAGGCTGCAATGTGAATGAATTTTTGGAAACAGCCCTACTGTTCATCTATGAAGAAATGATAAACACAGTGTGATTCACTCATGCAATGGAATATTATGCAGCCTGGAAAAGGAACAAGGCTCTGACAAAGGCTGCAACTTGAACGAATATTGGAAACAGCCCTACTGCCCATCTGTGAATGAATGATAGACACAATGTGGTTCATCCATGCAATGCATTATTATAATAGAATATTATGCTGCCTGGAAAAGGAACAAGGCTCTGACAAAAGTTGCAACATGAATACATGAATGAATTTTTGGAAACAGCCCTACTGCCCATCTATGAAGGAATAAATAAACAAAGCATGGTTCATCCACGCAATGGAATATTATGCAGCCTGGAAAAGGAACAAGGCTCTGACAAAAGGCTGCAACTTGAATGAATATTGGAAACAGCCCTACTGCCCATCTGTGAATGAATGATAGACACAATGTGGTTCATCCATGCAATGCATTATTATAATAGAATATTATGCTGCCTGGAAAAGGAACAAGGCTCTGACAAAAGTTGCAACATGAATACATGAATGAATTTTGGAAACAGCCCTACTGCCCATCTATGAAGGAATAAATAAACAAAGCATGGTTCATCCACGCAATGGAATATTATGCAGCCTGGAAAAGGAACAAGGCTCTGACAAAAGGCTGCAACTTGAATGAATATTGGAAACAGCCCTACTGCCCATCTGTGAATGAATGATAGACACAATGTGGTTCATCCATGCAATGCATTATTATAATAGAATATTATGCTGCCTGGAAAAGGAACAAGGCTCTGACAAAAGTTGCAACATGAATACATGAATGAATTTTGAAACAGCCCTACTGCCCATCTATGAATGAATAAATAAACAAAGCATGGTTCATCCATGCAATATTATAATGGAATATTATGCAGCCTGAAAAGGAACAAGGCTCTGACAAAAGGCTGCAACATGAATACATGAATGAATTTTGAAACAGCCCTACTGCCCATCTATGAATGAATGATACACACAATGTGGTTCATCCATGCAATGGAATATTATAATGCAGCCTGGAAAAGGAAGAAGGCTCTGACAAAAGCTGCAACATGAAACAATTTTCAGAAACAGCCCTACTGCCCATCTATGAAGGAATGATAAACAGGGCATGGTTCATCCATGCAATGGAATATTATAATGGAATATTATGCAGCCTTGAGAAGGAACAAGGCTCTGACAAAACCTGCAACAGGAATGGATTTTTGGAACAGCCCACGGCCAATCTATGAAAGAATGGATAAACACAGTGTGGTTCATCCATGCAAAGCAATATTATAATGGAATATTATGCAGCCTGGAAAAGGAACAATATTCTGACAAAAGACTGTACCATGAATAAATTTTGTAAACAGTCCTACTGCTCATCTATGAATGAATGATTAACACAATGTGGTTCATCCATGCAATGCAATGTCATAATGGAATATTATATAGCCTGAACAGGAACAAGGTTCTGACAAAAGGCTGCAATGTGAATGAATCTTTGGAAATCGCCTAATGTTCATCTATGAATGAATGATTAACACAATGTGGTTCATCCATGCAATGGAATATTATGCAGTCTGGAACAGGAATAAGGCTCTGACAAAAGGCTGCAACATGAATGAATTTTGGAAACAGTCCTACTGCTCATCTATGAATGAATGGATAAACACAGCATGATTCATCCATGCAATGCAATATTATAATGGAATATTATGCAGCCTTGAAAAGGAACAAGGTTCTGACAAAAGGCTGCAATGTGAATGAATTTTGAAACAGCCCTACTGCCCATCTATGAAGGAATGATAAACACAGCATCGTTTATCCATGCAATGGAATATTATGCAGCCTGAAAAGGAACAAGGCTCTGACAAAAGGCTGCAACATGAATGAATTTTGAAACAGCCCTACTGCCCATCTATGAAAGAATGATAAACACAGTGTGGTTCATCCATGCAATATTATAATGGAATATTATGCAGCCTGGAAAAGGAACAAGGCTCTGACAAAGGCTACAACATGAATGAATTTTTGGAAACAGTCCTACTGCTCATCTATGAATGAATGATAAACACAGTGTGGTTCATCCATGCAATGCAATATTATAATGGGATATTATGCAGCCTGGAACAGGAACAAGGCTCTGACAAAGGCTGCAACATGAATGAATTTTGGAAACAGCCCTACTGCTCATCTATGAAGGAATGATAAACACAGCATCGTTTATCCATGCAATGGAATATTATGCAGTCTGGAAAAGGAATAAGGCTCTGACAAAAGGCTGCAACATGAATGAATTTTGGAAACAGCCCTACTGCCCATCTATGAAGAATGGATAAACACAGTGTGATTCACTCATGCAATGGAATATTATGCAGCCTTGAAAAGGAATGAGGCTCTGACAAAGGCTGCAATGTGAATGAATATTGGAAACAGCCTACTGTTCATCTATGAATGAATGATAGACACAATGTAATTCATCCATGCAATGGAATATTATGCAGCCTGGAAAAGGAACAAGGCTCTGACAAAAGTTGCAACATGAATACATGAATGAATTTTGAAACAGCCCTACTGCCCATCTATGAATGAATAAATAAACAAAGCATGGTTCATCCACGCAATGGAATATTATGCAGCCTGGAAAAGGAACAAGGCTCTGACAAAAGTTGCAACATGAATACATGAATGAATTTTTGGAAACAGCCCTACTGCCCATCTATGAAGGAATAAATAAACAAAGCATGGTTCATCCACGCAATGGAATATTATGCAGCCTGGAAAGGGAACAAGGCTCTGACAAAGGCTGCAACTTGAATGAATATTGGAAACAGCCCTACTGCCGATCTGCGAATGAATGATACACACAATGTGGTTCATCCATGCAATGCAATATTATAATGGAATATTACACAGCCTGGAAAAGGAAGAAGGCTCTGACAAAAGGCTGCAACTTGAACGAATATTGAAACAGCCCTACTGCCCATCTATGAAGGAATGATAAACAGGGCATGGTTCATCCATGCAATGCAATATTATAATGAATATTATGCAGCCTTGAGAAGGAACAAGGCTCTGACAAAAGCTGCAACATGAATGAATTTTGGAAACAGCCCTACTGCCCATCTATGAAGGAATGATAAACACAGTGTGGTTCATCCATGCAAAGCAATATTATAATGGAATATTATGCAGCCTGGAAAAGGAACAAGACTCTGACAAAAGCTGCAACATGAATAAATTTTTGTAAACAGCCCTACTGCTCATCTATGAAGGAATGGATAAACCCAGCATGATTCATTCATGCAATGCAGTGTTATAATGGAATATTATGCAGCCTGGAAAAGGCACAAGGTTCTGGCAAAGTCTGTAACATGAATGAATTTTGGAAACAGCCCTACTGCCCATCTATGAAAGAATGATAAACACAATTTGGTTCATCCATGCAATATTATAATGGAATATTATGCAGCCTGGAAAAGGAACAAGGCTCTGACAAAAGGCTGTAATGTGAATGAATTTTTGGAAACAGCCCTACTGCCCACCTACAAATAAATGATATACACAGCATGGTTCATCTGAGCAATGCAATACTACAATGGAATATTATGCTGCCTGGAAAAAGAACAAGGCCATGACAAAGGCTGCAATGTCAATGAATTTTGGAAACAGCTGTACTGCCCATCTGTGAATGGATGGATAAACACCACATGATTCATTCATGCAATGCAATATTATAATAGAATATTATGCAGCCTGGAAAAGGAACGAGGCTCTGACAAAGGCTGCAATATGAATGAATTTTTGGAAACAGCCCAACGCCCAACTGTGAATGAATGGATAAACAGCACGTGATTCATCCATGCAATGGAATATTATGCAGCCTGGAAAAGGAACAAGGCTCTGACAAAGGCTACAACATGAATGAATTTTGAAACAGCCCTACTGCCCATCTATGAAGGAATAAATAAACAAAGCATGGTTCATCCACGCAATGGAATATTATGCAGCCTGGAAAAGGAACAAGGCTCTGACAAAGGCTACAACATGAATGAATTTTGAAACAGCCCTACTGCCCATCTATGAAGGAATGATGAACACAATGTGGTTCATCCATGCAATGCAATATTATAATAGAATATTACACTGCCTGGAAAAGGAAGAAGGCTCTGACAAAAGCTGCAACATGAAACAATTTTCAGAAACAGCCCTACTGCCCATCTATGAAGGAATGATAAACAGGGCATGGTTCATCCATGCAATGGAATATTATGCAGCCTTGAGAAGGAACAAGGCTGTGACAAAACCTGCAACAGGAATGGATTTTTGGAACAGCCCTACGGCCAATCTATGAAAGAATGGATAAACACAGTGTGGTTCATCCATGCAAAGCAATATTATAATGGAATATTATGCAGCCTGGAAAAGGAACAAGACTCTGACAAAAGACTGTACCATGAATAAATTTTTGTAAACAGTCCTACTGCTCATCTATGAATGAATGGATAAACACAGCATGGTTCATCCATGCAATGCAATATTATAATGGAATATTATGCAGCCTGGAAAAGGAACAAGACTCTGACAAAAGACTGTACCATGAATAAATTTTTGTAAACAGTCCTACTGCTCATCTATGAATGAATGATTAACACAATGTGGTTCATCCATGCAATGCAATATTATAATGGAATATTATGCAGCCTGGAATAGGAACAAGGTTCTGACAAAGGCTGCAATGTGAATGAATCTTTGGAAATCGCCCTAATGTTCATCTATGAAGGAATGACAAACACAGCATCGTTTATCTATGCAATGGAATATTATGCAGTCTGGAAAAGGAATAAGGCTCTGACAAAAGGCTGCAACATGAGTGAATTTTGGAAACAGCCCTACTGCCCATCTATAAAGGAATGGATAAACACAGCATAGTTCATCTAGGCAATGCAATGTTATAATGGAATATTATACAGCCTGGAACAGGAACAAGGCTCTGACAAAAGGCTGCAACATGAATGAATTTTAGAAACAGCCCTACTGCCCATCTATAAAGGAATGGATAAACACAGCATAGTTCATCCTGCAATGCAATGTCATAATGGAATATTATACAGCCTGGAACAGGAACAAGGTTCTAACAAAGGCTGCAATGTGAATGAATTTTTGGTAACAGCCCTACTGCCCATCTATGAACGAATGATGAACACAATGTGGTTCATCCATGCAATGCAATATTATAATGGAATATTACGCAGCCTTGAAAAGGAACAAGACTGACAAAAGCTACAACATGAAATAATTTTTGGAGCAGCCCTACTGCCCATCTATGAATGAATGGATAAACACAGCATGGTTTGTCCATGCAATGGAATATTGCAATGGAATATTATGCAGCCTTGAAAAGGAATGAGGCTCTGACAAAGGCTGCAACATGAATGAATTTTGGAAACAGCCTACTGTTCATCTATGAATGAATGGATAAACACAGCATGGTTTGTCCATGCAATGGAATATTGCAATGGAATATTATGCAGCCTTGAAAAGGAATGAGGCTCTAACAAGTGCTGCAATGTGAATGAATTTTTGGAAACAGCCTACTGTTCATCTATGAAGAAATGATAAACACAGTGTGATTCACCCATGCAATGGAATATCATGCAGCCTGGAAAAGGAACAAGGCTCTGACAAAGGCTGCAACTTGAATGAATATTGGAAACAGCCCTACTGCCCATCTGTGAATGAATGATAGACACAATGTGGTTCATCCACGCAATGGAATATTGCAATGGAATATCATGCAGCCTGGAAAAGGAACAAGGCTCTGACAAAGGCTGCAACTTGAATGAATTTTCAGAAACAGCCCTACTGCCCATCTGTGAATGAATGATAAACAAAGCATGGTTCATCCATGCAATGCAGTATTATAATAGAATATTATGCTGCCTGGAAAAGGAACAAGGCTCTGACAAAAGTTGCAACATGAATGAATTTTCAGAAACAGCCCTACTGCCCATCTATGAAGGAATAAATAAACAAAGCATGGTTCATCCACGCAATGGAATATTATGCAGCCTGGAAAGGGAATGAGGCTCTGACAAAGGCTACAACATGAATGAATTTTTGGAAACAGCCCTATGCCCATCTAAGAAGGAATGATAAACACAGTGTGCTTCATCCATGGAATGCAATATTATAATGGGATATTATGCAGCCTTGGAAAGGAACGAGGCTCTGACAAAAGGCTGCAACATGAACGAATTTTGGAAACAGCCCTACTGCCCATCTATGAAGGAATGGATGAATACAGCATGGTTCATCCATGCAATAGAATATTATGCAGCCACAAAAAGGAACAAGGCTCTGACAAAGGCTGCAACGTGAATGAATTTTGGAAACAGTCCTACTGCCCATCTATGAAGGAATGATAAACACGGTGTGATTCAACCATGCAATGGAATATTATGCAGCCTGGAAAAGGAAGAAGGCTCTGAAAAAAGCTGCAACTTGTATGAATTTTGGAAACAGCCCTACTGCTCATCTACGAAGGAATGGATAAACCCAGCATGATTCATTCATGCAATGCAGTGTTATAATGGAATATTATGCAGCCTGAAAAGGAACAAGGCTCTGACAAAAGGCTGCAACATGAATGAATTTTGGAAACAGCCCTACTGCCCATCTATGAAAGAATGATAAACACAATTTGGTTCATCCATGCAATATTATAATGGAATATTATGCAGCCTGGAAAAGGAACAAGGCTCTGACAAAGGCTGTAATGTGAATGAATTTTGGAAACAGCCCTACTGCCCACCTACAAATAAATGATATACACAGCATGGTTCATCTGAGCAATGCAATACTACAATGGAATATTATGCTGCCTGGAAAAAGAACAAGGCCATGACAAAGGCTGCAATGTCAATGAATTTTGGAAACAGCTGTACTGCCCATCTGTGAATGGATGGATAAACACCACATGATTCATTCATGCAATGCAATATTATAATAGAATATTATGCAGCCTGGAAAAGGAACGAGGCTCTGACAAAGGCTGCAATATGAATGAATTTTTGGAAACAGCCCAACGCCCAACTGTGAATGAATGGATAAACAGCACGTGATTCATCCATGCAATCCAATATTATAATGGAATATTATGCAGCCTTGAAAAGGAACGAGCTTCTGACAAAGGCTGCAATGTGAATGAATTTTTTGAAACAGCCCTACTGCCCATCTATGAAGGAATGATAAACACTGCATCATTTATCCATGCAATGGAATATTATGCAGTCTGGAAAAGGAACAAGGCCCTGACAAAGGCTGTAAACATGAATGAATTTTGGAAACAGCCCTACTGCCCATCTGTGAAAGAATGATAAACACACTGTGGTTCATCCACGCAATATTATAATGGAATATTATGCAGCCTGGAAAAGGAACAAGGCTCTGATGAAAGACTATATCATGAATGAATTTTTGGAACCAGTCCTACTGCTCATCTATGAATGAATGATAAACACAGTGTGGTTCATCCATGCAATGCAATATTATAATGGAATATTATGCAGTCTAGAACAGGAACAAGGCTCTGACAAAGGCTGCAATGTGAATGGATTTTTGGAAATAGCCCTAATGCTCACCTATGAAGGAATGATAAACAAAGCATCGTTTATCCATACAGTGAAATATTATGCAGTCTGGAAAAGGAATAAGGCTCTGACAAAAGGCTGCAACATGAATGAATTTTGGAAACAGCTCTACTTCCCATCTATCAAGAATGGATAAACACAGTGTGGTTCATCCACACAATGCAATACTATAATGGAATATTATGCAGCCCTGAAAAAGAGCGAGGCTCTGACAAAAGGCTGAGCGAGGCTCTGACAAAAGGCTGCAATGTCGATGAATTTTGGAAACAGCTGTACTGTCCATCTGTGAAGCAATGAAGAAACACAGCATGGTTCATCCATGCAATGGAATATTATAATGGAATATTATGCAGCCTGGAAAAGGAACAAGGCTCCGACAAAGACTGCAACATGAATGCACCTTGAGGACATCATGCTCAAGGGAAGGAAGCCTGTCACAGGCACAAAAGGTCACGTAGTGTGTGATTCCCTTTCTATGAAATGTGCAGAACGGACAAACCCCTAGAGAAAGATAGTGGATTTGTGGGTGCCAGGGCCTGGTGGTGGGGGGGAGAAATGGGAGTGACTGCTTAATGCATACAAGGTGCACTTTTGGGGGTGATGAGAATGTTCTGGATCTAGAGATTGGTGATGGTCGTACAACATTGTGAATGCACTAGATGTCACTGACCCACTCAGTTTAACACGGTTATAATGCTGAATTGTATACATTTGTATTTTGCCACTCTAAAAAAGAACATGCATTCTGAGTTTTCTTTTTCAACAGGTGAGAGGTTGGGTAAAGAATCTTCCAGAATAGCTGGGCACGGCGACTCAAGCCTGTAATCCCGGCACTTTGGGAAGCCAAGGTGGGTAGATCACCTGAGGTCAGGAGTTCGAGACCAGCCTGGTCAACATGGCGAAACCCTGTCTCTGCTAAATATACAAAAAAATTAACCAGGCCTGGTGGTGCACGCTTTAATCCCAGCTACTTGGGAGGCTGAGGCAGGATAATTGCTTGAACCTGGGAGGCAGACGTTGCAGTGAGCTGAGATCGCACCACTGCACTCCAGCCTGGAGGACAGAGCAAACACTCTGTCTCAGAAAAAGAAAAAAGAAAAGAAAATAAAAGAATATTCCAGAATGCTCGCCTTCTACACACGCTATATCACTCTTGCTGGTTGACCTAGAATCCAACATTTTTTCTCCTTTTCTTTTCTTTTTTCCAAATGCAATCCAAAAATACAAGCTGAAACAGGCCACAGTTGCCCCTTATAAAGTGTGGTTGGTTTAACAGAGTTGAACTTCCATTTTCATTGACTTATTTTCATACCCAGAACGATGTATATGCGGTTTCACATTTAGACGTCCAAAGCGTGCGGGCATTACAGCGCTTTGCGCTGAATGTTGTTGTAATTCGGAGGGGTAGGGGCGTCCACTGGCGTAATTTGACGCTCTCACCCGTAAGTGACACTCTAACTTGAAACATATTTTCTTGATAAAAAGTGTTTCATTCACGTTGCTATCGTTGTGGGAGGCTTGTTCCTTTTCCGGGCTGCATAATATTCCATGATGAGTCTGTGGTTTCTGTGAAGGGATCACCCAAAGAGGCCTAACAAAACAAAATGAAATTCAGCACTGTAATCACAGACCAGAGTGTTGCTGTTTACTTTGGCACAATTAAGAGTCTAAGCTGTTTGTGGGGGGCCCTGATATTCATTTTTCTACTGCTGGAGACCTTGTCGGGTAATCTCAACGTCCCAAAGGCCAGAAGAGAAAGGGTGGAAACGATTTGACATTCTCTGGCCGGGATAACTGGAGAATCACCCGATGATCCAGAATCACGTGGGTGAAAAAGGAGTTTGGGAAACTTTTGCTGTTTTAGTTTGTCGTTGGTTTTTCAGACGGAGTCTCACTCTGTCGCCCAGGCTGGAGTGCAGTGGTGCGATCTCAGCTCACTGCAACCTCCGCCTCCCGGGTTCAAGCCATTCTCCTGCCTCAGCCTCCGGAGTAGCTGGGAATACAGGTGTGTGCTACTGTACCCGGTTAATTTTTATAGTTTTAGTAGAGATGGGGTTTCGCCATGTTGGCCAGGCTAGTCTCGAACTCCTGACCTCAGGCGATCTGCCTGTCTCGGCCTCCCAAAGTGTGGGGATTACGGGCGTGAGCCACCGCACCTGGCCAGGCTAATTATTTTTGTTTTTTTTTTTTAGACAGAGTCTTTCTCTGTCGCCCAGGCTGGAGTACAGTGGCACCATCTCGGCTCACTGCAACCTCCACCTCCAGGGTTCAAGCAATTCTCCTGCCTCAGCGTCCCGAGTAGCTGGGATGACAGGCACCCACCACCACGCCCGGCTAGTGTTTGTATTTTTAGTAGAGACGGGGTTTCACCATGTTGGCCAGGCTGGTCTCGAACTCCCGACCTTAGGTGATCCTCCCGCCTCGGCTTCCCAAAGTGCTGGGATGACAGGCGTCAACCATCACGCCCGACCAAGTCTGGGAAAACTCTGACAAATAGGTTGCTTTTCCTGGGAGTTGGTGGTACCAAATGACTGCTGACAAATTATTTCAGGGTGAAATGGAGCCGGTTGTCACCTCTTGTCACCAAGAAATAAGCCTGACACTTGGCTCGTCTTCCGTATGGCTTGGTGTCTTCCTGGCCTGGCACGACCCTGACCGTCTCCCTGTCAGATCCACCCTCCTCCTTGGGCTTGAAGCAGACCCCATCCCTTGTCAAATCTCATAGCAGGCCGGGCGTGGCTGCTGAGACCTGTGATCAAAGCACTGTGAGAGGCTGAGGCAGGAGGACTGCTTCAGACCCGACGCTCACGACCAGCCTAGGCAACACAGTGAGTCCCCGTCTCTACAAAAAAAAAAAAAAAAGAAAGAAAAGAAAAGAAAAGAAAAAAGAGCTGGGCATGGTAGTAAGTGCCTGTGGTTCCAGTACTCAGGAGGCTGAGGGAGGAGGATCACTGGAGCCCAGGAGGTTGAGGCTGTAGGGAGCTATGATAACGCTGATGCACTGCAGCCTGGACAACAGAGCAAGACCCTGCTTTTCTTCTTCAAAACACACACACACACACAAACTCCATAGGAATTATGGTCCACATAAGATGGGGTTTTTTTGGTTTGTTTTTGGTTTTTTTGTTATTTTATTTTATTTTACTTTACTATTGCTTTATTATTTTATTTTATTTTATTTATTTTTGAGACAGAGTCTTGCTGTGTTCCCCCGCCTGGAGTGACGTGGCGCGATCTCAGCGTACGGCAACCTCCGCTTTCCCAGTTCAAGTGATTCTCCTGCCTCAGCCTCCCAAGTGGCTGGGATGACAGGCACCTGACACCGCGCCCAGCTAATTTTTGTATTTTTAGTAGAGATGGGGTTTCGGCATGTTGGCCAGGCTGGTCTCGAACTCCTGACCTCAAATGATCCACCCGCCTCGGCCTCCCAAATTGCTGGGATTACAGGTGTGAGCCACCGCACCCGGCCTTCCTTTTTTGTGAGTATTTTAACGCTGGTTGGACTCAGGAGCGGCTGCTCTATGGAGTCAAGGACGAGCCGCAGACAAAGGCTCCTCAGACACTAGATTAAAGAAGGAAGAGGTTTTTTATTCGGCCGGGAACGCCAGCAGACGCGTCTTAAGAGCCGAGCTCCCCGAAAAAGAAATTCTTGGCCTTTTTAAGAGCTTACAACTCTAAGGAGTCCACGTGAAAGGGTGATTTTTTTTTTAACTCCTAGGGCCGCATGGTGGTGCCAAGGTTGTCTGGCTGTTTATCTTCCTTTTGTTTCTTTCTAACTTTTCGCTTTCTCTCTTTCCTCCTGTCTTGTGAACTAGGCAAGGTGGGGGGAGGACGGCAGCAGGACTAGTATCGGTCTCCTTCCTTATACAGATGTACGGGTTCCAGTTGCAGGTTCGTCCCACGGACACTGTGTGTGGTGGTGACGTCTCAGCTTTCCGCATCACCAAAGGTTTTGTTCAATCCCCAAATCACTGATTCCAGGTACTGTTTGAAACCATTTTTTCCGGATAAATGTTAACTTGTTAAGTAAAGTAAGCCTCAATGGGAAAAAAATTAATAATAATACCTTTGGACTCATCAAGCATGACAGAAATCCATCGCTTCTCCTACCCCATCCAGCCCCGTGCGCCACTCCCCACCACCCAAGGTGACTCTGTGTGGACTTTGATATCCTTCACGCTATATTTTATATCGTGTTCTGCTCAATCAGAGGAAAACAAACATTTGTGTGCTTATGCCTTGGAGAACCAGGGTGAGGCCTCAGAGCAGACGCCCATCAATGTGTTAGAAGCTGTTTACTGAGGTCCTACTGTGTCCAAAGTTCTGAGTGGCAGGTTGTGAGGAAGAATGAATGATTTCACTCCTGAAAACTCCCGTCCCTACTGGGCTGATCCAACATGGGACAGATACAGAAAGGAGATACCGGCCGGGGGCGTGGTGGCTCACACCTGTCATCCCAACACTTTGGGAGGCCGAGGCGGGCGGATCATGAGGTCAGGAGTTCGAGACCAGCCTGGCCAACATGGAGAAACCCCATCTCTACTAAAAACACAAAATTAGCCCGGCGTGGTGGCAGGTGCCTGTAATCCCAGCTACTCAGGAGGCTGAGGCAGAAGAATCGCTTGAACCCGGGAGGCAGAGGTTGCAGTGAGCCGAGATTGCACCACGGCACTCCAGCCTGGGCAACAAGAGTGAAACTGTGTCTCAAAAAAAAAAAAAAAAAAAGAAGAGAAAAAAGAAAGGACATATCAATAGTCCCAAACCACAGTACGGCAGGTGGTCAAGACAGAGAATTTTGTGAACTCCAGGAAAAATTTATTTTTGCAAAAATGCATCTAGCAAAGGTGTAGCAGAGAACAGAACAGAGTCCCAGAGAGGAATAGAAGACAGGGCGCTCAGGGACCTCCCCAGTCTGGGTTATAAATATAAATATAAATATAAATAAATATAATAAAAATAATAAATATAAATATAAAATAAATATAATATAAAATATATAATATATATTTTTATATAAAATATAAAATAAATATAATAAATATAAATATAAAAATTAGCTGGGTGTATGGCCTGTAGTCCCAGCTGCTCAGGAGGCTGAGGCAGGAGAATCGCTTGAACCCAGGAGGCAGAGGCTGCAGTGAGCTGAGATCGCGCCACTGCACTCCAGACTGGGTGACAGAGCGAGACTCCATCTCAAAAAAAAAAAAAAAGGCACAAGGTAAGATGGGGGTGGACTGAAGTTTTCACTGTGGTCTAAATATTTGCGTCTCCCCCAAATTTCTATGTTGAACCTTCATCCTCGAGAGGATAATGTTAGGATCTGAGGCTTTTGGAGAGGTGAACAGGTTATGAGGGTGAAGCCCTCATAAATGGGGTGAGGGCCTTTATAAAAGGCTCACACTTGTAATCCTAGCACTTTGGGAGGCCGAGGCAGGTGGATCACCCGAGGTCAGGAGTTCAAGACCAGCCTCGCGAATGTGATGAAACCCCGTCTCTACTAAAAATACAAAAATGAGCAGGGCGCGGTGGCGGGTGCCTGTAATCCCAGCTACTCTGGAGGCTGAGGCAGGAAAATCGCTGGAACCCAGGAGGTGGAGGTTGCAGCGAGCTGAGATCACGCAACTGCACTCCAGCCTGGGAAACAAGAGCAAAATTCCATCCCCCAAACAAAAACACAAACAAACAAACAAACAAACCCAAAAACACAGGAGAGAGAGATCAGTCTTATTCCCGCAAGGGTGACCAATGAGAGGCACGAGGGATCAGGCAAATGGGGTTTTGCAGACTGCATAGGAGTTTGCCAGGGAGATTTTGGAGAGTTTGTGGAGAGGGATCAATACTTGCAAACACCTAGAGGTGTGGTTGTGGGCACCTTTAATGGGAACAGCCGAAAGGGGGTGGTATGAAGACAGAATCAAAGGAAAATATTTCTCTCAACAAAGCAGGTAACCCCCAAATGAGGGCATTTTTGTGTACAGTTGTTCTTATTTTAATTTGTCCTCCCAGGCTCTGCAGTTAGGACTCTCGGCTCTTCAGCCTTAATTTTTGCCTTCACTTTTATCTTAATAGTTACATATATTTAAGATGTTAGTTAGGTATTCTTCATAGCCCAGTACAATTTTACAGTTGGTTTTTTTCAGGGGGGTTAGGTAGAGGTCACTTTTAACACTCTAATACAATCTGTCCAACTGTCACCAATATATACACAGACATGAAGCATAACAGAAACCCATCGCTTCTCCCACCCCATCCAGTCCTCTGCGCCACTCCCCACCACCCAAGGTGACTCTGTGTGGACTCGGGTATCCTTCATTTTCTGAATTTCCTTTGTTACATCACTTTATTGCATTTCTCTATTTTAATTGTCTCTAACTTTATGAAAAGTGTATATCATGCTCCGTGTAATTTTTCGAGACCACCGTTTCCCACTGAAAACGTCATTTCAAAGATTCATCCGTACGCATTTTCTGCTGTCTCTTCATTTTGGTGACTCTGTAATATCCCAGCGGGTGAATATTCCACGACTTATGGATGCGTCCTTCTGCCTATGGGCATTAGATTATTTCTTTGTGGAAACAGGAAATGGAAATAGGAATCTTCCTATGGGGTATTTTAGGACAGGGCTACTGCAAACATTTTTAGACATGTTACCTGATGGGCAAATCAAGACTGCAGTGAGACACGCTTTTCACACCAATATTGAGAGACAGGACCAGCTGGATTTCCTAGGCCGACTCAGAATTCCTAGGCCTAGCTGGGGAAGGTGACGGCACCCACCTTTAAACATGGGGCCTGTAACTCAGCTCACACCCAAGCAATCAGGTAGTAAAGAGGGAACTCGCTAAAATACAAATTAGGCTAAAAGCAGGAGGTAAAGAAATAGTCAGGTCATCTATCGCCTGAGAGCACAGCGGGAGGGATAGAAACCCAGACATTTGAGGGCAGTGGCAACCCCCTTTGGGTCCCCTCCCATTGCATGGGAGCTCTGTTTTCACGCTATTAAACCTTGCAACTGCACACTCTTCTGCTCCATCTTTGTTCTGGCTCCAAGCTGAGCTTTCGCTCCCCATCCACCATGGAGGAACCCCGCCGTTGCAGACCCACCTTTGATTTCCATCCCTCTGGATCGGGCAGGGTGTCCGCTGCACTTCTCAGCCAGCAAGGTGCCCACTGCCATTCCCAGTCATTGTTCCCGAATGGCTAAGTGCCTGGGTTCGTCCTAATTGAGCTGAACACTCTTCACTGGGTTCCACAGTTCTCTTCTGTGACCCACGGCTTCTAATAGAGCTATAACACTCACCCCATGGCCCAAGGTTCCAATCCTTGGAATCCGTGAGGCCAAGAACCCCAGGTCAGAGAACTAAAGGTTTGCCACCATCTTGGGTGTGGCCTGCCCCCATCTTGGGAGTGGCCCACCACCATCTTGGGAGTGGCCTACCGCCATCTTGGGAGTGGCCCACCGCCATCTTGAGAGTGGCAGACCGCCATCTTGGGAGTGGCCTGCCCCCATCCTGGGAGCTCTGAGAACCAAGACCTGCCCATAACAATATGATTGGCAAAAATGTTAAACATGAAGAATTCTGACCTTTGCAGATATTGCCGTAGGTGGCAGAGATTGGCTTTCTTCAACACTGTAGGGAGAAATGTCCGTCTCGACCACCCTTTTGGAAAGGGTTTGGCCTCATAAAGTTGAGAAACACGGGTTCCCCAGCCCAGCCATCCTACTCTGGGTGTGTCCCCAAGATGAACTCCAGCCTTCAGATATTGTCAGAGGCATTGGAACCACAACAACTCCTGCTTGAATAGGGGCTGGGTAAAAGGAAGCTGAGACGTCCTGGGCTGTATCTCCAGATGGTTAAGGGATCCTAAGTGGCAGGACGAGAGAGGAGGATGGCACAAGACACAGGTCATAAAGACCTTGCTGATGAAACAGGTTGCAGTAAAGAAGCCGAAAGAAACCCACCAAAACCAAGATGGCCACGAGAGTGACCTCTGGTTTTCCTCAGTGCTACACTCCCACCAGTGCCATGACAGTTTACAAATGTGATGGCAACATCAGGAAATTACCTTATATGGTCTCAAAAAAGGAGGCATCAATCATCCACTCCTTGTTTAGCATAAATTCCCTCCTGGGGGCTCCAGGCGTCCTCCTTCTCTGGGGGTCTGGAACGGGACACCTTTTCCTGTAACTGTATCAACAGCACATACTTACATCAAAGAGGATGAATAATAATACTAACTGCAGGTGGAAAACAGAGGAGGAGAATGGACTGATCCTTAGGAGCCTTCTCAGTTGAGAGGAGGAGAAAGGAATGATCCTTGGGAACTTTCTTGGTTGAGAGGAGGAGAAAGGACCGATCCTTGGGAGCCTTCTCAGTTGACAGGAGGAGAAAGGAATGATCCTTGGGAGCCTTCTTGGTTGATAGGAGGAGAAAGGAATGATCCTTGGGAGCCTTCTCGGTTGAGAGGAGGAGAAAGGAATGATATTTGGGAACCTTCTTGGTTGAGAAGAGGAGAAAGGATTGATCCTTGGGAGCCTCCTAGGTTGAGAGGTTGAGGAGAAGAGAAAGATGTGTCTTACAGAGACTTAGAAGGTACCAAGGGGTTCATAGGCCAAGAGAAGAAAGTATTGTTGTCCCCTCCAAGTCCCAGAGACCAGGAGTCTGGGATCAAGGTGTCTCAGGGCTGTGCTCCTTTCGGAGACTCCAGGGGAGGCTCCTTCCTGCCTCTCCCATCTCCTGGGGGCTCCAGGCATCCCTGAACTTGTGGCCGCATCACTCCAGTCTCTGCTTCCGTCTCTACGTGGAACGTCTCCTCTGTGCCTGTGTCTCCTCTTTCGTCGCTTAGCAGAATTAGATTTAAGACCTACCCTAAATCCAAGATAATTTTATTTTAAGATCCTTCACTTAATTGCATCGGCCTTAGCAGGAGAGATGATTCAAATGTCAAAGCCACCATTTCCAAGTGAGGTTTCATGTCATATTCTGGGGTTCAGGATGTGGACCTATATTTTCAAAGGCTACTGTTCAGTGCACTATGATTATATCCGGTTCTTTCTGGAGGCTCTAGGGGAGGATCTTTCCTACCTCTCCCAGCCTCTTGGAGTTCCAGATATCTCTTGGCTTGTGGCCGCATCACTGTCATCTCTGCCTCTGTCTCCATGTGGCCGTCTCCTCTGTGTCTTTATCTCCTCTTCTGTCCCTTAGAAGAATATTTTTCATTGAATCTACAGTCAATATGAATAGCTAAGCATGATCTCATCTCAATATCCTTCCTTTAACTACATCTTCAAAGACCCTGTTTTCAAATAAGATCCCGTTCACCGGTTCTGGGGATAAGGACATGAAGGTGTCTTTTGGGAGCCACAGTTCAAACTGATACAATTCAGATTTATCTTCTCCCAGCCCTGGGCAGCAACCTCCTAAGCAAGATTGCTTCTCTCAAGCCTAGAATGTGAGTCAAGGAAGCAGGGAGGAGCTGAACCAGCAGCCCTCAAGCCCACATCCGCCTCTTTCCAGGAAACAATGCTGTACAATCATCCTTGTGCACCTGCCAGGATCGCTAGACTCAAAACACAGACAAAGGAAAGTCATTAAGTGGGCCGGGCACGGTGGCTCACGCCTGTCATCCCAGCACTTTGGGAAGCCGAGGTGGATCTCTGCATTTGTAGACAGCACGAGACACTCTTGCAGGGGACAGAGCGGCGTCCTCTTCAAAATTCACATCCACCCAGAAGCTGTGAACATCACCTTCTTTGGAAATACGGTCTTTGCTGTTTTCGTCAAGTTATGGTGAGGTCATATTGGATTAGGGTGGACTCTGAGTCCAATGACCGCTGTCCTTCTAAGAGACAGAAGAGGAGACACAGACACAGAAGAGAAGAGCCAGTTTGGGAGGATCTCCTGAAGTCGGGAGTTCGAGACCAGCCTGACCAACATGGAGAAACTCCGTGTGTACCAAAAATACAAAATTAGCCGGGCGTGGTGGCAGGTGCCTGTAATCCCAGCTACTCGGGAGGCTGAGGCAGGAGAATTGTTTGAACCCAGGAGGCGGAGGTTGACATGAGCCGAGATCGCGCCATTGCGCTCCAGCCTCAGCAACAAGAGTGAAAGTCCATCTCAAAAAATAAATAAAAATAAAAAAGTGTCAGTCAAGTAGATAATGTTTTTGTTTTTGTGAGATGGAGTCTCACTCTGTTGCCCAGGCTGGAGTGCAGTGGCACGGTCTTGGCTCACTGCAACCTCCGCCTCCCGGGTTCAAGTGATTTCTGGCTAATTGTCGCATTTTTAGTAGAGAGGGGGTTTCACCATGTCGGCCAGGCTGGTCTCAAACTTCTGACCTCAAGTCATCCGCCCGCCTCGGCCTCCCAAAGTGCTAGGATGACAGGCGTGAGGTGCCGCGCCTGGCCTTATTGTATAATTGTCATATGAATTTCCTCTCAATGAAACAAAACACCCAGGTTAGCAGGTGGCACCGCTGTGGTTCCCCCTAGTGCTTGGCATCCTCAGGCTGCAGGAGAATTCTGATAGTGCTGGTTGGCACTGGGGGGTTCCACACTACCCGGCCTACCTTCAGTGCATCCTTGGAGCCAGCTCATCATTTCCCCCAACCTGCGATTGCTCCAAGAGGAAAACAAGGCCAGATCTTCCTTTCCTTGGATCCTGAGTTCCTGTCTGTTTGCAGCAAGTCAGGCACAGACACAGGCAGCGCCCACGTGTCTCCTTCTGGGGGACCCTTGACAGGCTCCCTCCCACTCCCCCAGGGGCAGCTTCGATCCTGTCCCTGGCAGTCCTCGCCCCAGTCACTGGGAGGCAGGCAGCGGGGCAGCTGGACCTCTTGCTTTGGTTCCACATTCCCTTGCTTTGAACGCATGAGGGGGAGACTCACTAGGGGGTGCTGGGGCCCCACTCCTGCCATGGTGGCTCAGGCCCTGGGTATTCGCGACGCCCCTTGCCCCAGGAGGGTCTGCGTTCCACCTAAATCACATTCTACCAAAGGTCAGACCCTGCACATGGACAAAGACGACTGCCCGGGGGTCACCTAAGCCGCAGAGAATCTCACCTCCCTGGAGTGGAGAATGGACTGAACCCAGGAGGCAGAGGTTGCAGTGAGCTGAGATCGCGCCACTGCACTCCAGGCTGGGCGACAGAGCGAGACTCCATCTCAAATAAAAATAAAAATAAAAATAAAATTAAAAAAAACAGGAACGGTATTTGCAAGCTATGCCTCTGAAAATGAGTTAACTTTAATGTATAAGACACTTAGGGCCGGGTGCGGTGGCTCACACCTGTCATCCCAGCGCTTTGGGAGGCTGAGGCGGGCGGATCACCTGAGGTCAGGAGTTCGAGACCAGCCTGGCCAACATGGAGAAACCCCGTCTCTACTAAAAATACAAAAATTAGCCGGGCATGGTGGTGGGAGCCTGTAGTCCCCAGGTACTCAGGAGGCTGAGGCTGGAGACTCACTTGAACCCGGGAGGCGGAGGTTGTGGTGAGCCGAGATCGCGCCACTGCACTCCAGCCTGGGCAACAAGAGCGAACGTTCATCTCAAAAATAAATAAATAAACAAATAAAAATAAAAGTCCTCTCCCAAAAGACCCAACCTGAAGTTCAGACGAGGAACGGGGAAGCTGAAATCTTGGAGATGCTAATTTTCCCAAAAGGCTCCCAAAGGTCCCAGACACCTGGGGAGAGGATTTTGTTGCCATCCTCCGAGCCTTGTTCTCTGCAAGACAGACTTAGTGAGCTACCCTCAGATGTTTTGTTCTGTTGAGACGGAGTCTCGTTCTGTCGCCCAGGCTGGAGTGCAGTGGCACAATCTCAGCTCACTACAAGCTCTGTCTCCCGCGTTCACGCCGTTCTCCGGCCTCAGCCTCCCACCTTTAAACATAGGGCCTGTAACTGAAGTTTTCACTGTGGTCTAAATATTTGAGTCTTCCCCAAATTTCTATGTTGAACCTTCATCCCTGAGAGGATAATGTTAGGATCTGAGGCTTTTGGAGAGGTGAACAGGTTATGAGGGTCACACCCAAGCAATCAGGTAGTAAAGACAGAACTCACTGAAATACAAATTAGGCTAAAGCAGGAGGTAAAGAAATAGTCAAATCATCTATTGCCTGAGAGCACAGGGGGAGGGACAATGACCAGGATAGAAACCCAGGCATTTAAGCTGACAGTGGCAACCCACTTTGGGTCCCCTCCCATTGCATGGGAGCTCTGTTTTCTCAGTTGAGAGGAGGAGAAAGGACCGATCCTCGGGAGCCTTCTCAGGTGACAGCTCACTGCAAGTTCTGTCTCCTGGGTTCACGCCATTCTCCTGCCTCAGCCTCCCGAGGAGCTGGGACTACAGGCGCCCGACACCTCACCCGGCTAGTTTTTTGTATTTTTTAGTAGAGACGGGGTTTCACGGTGTTAGCCAGGATGGTCTCGATCTCCTGACCTCGTGATCCGCCCGCCTCGGCCTCCCAAAGTGCTGGGATGACAGGCTTGAGCCACCGCGCCCGGCCCCCTCAGATCTTATATTTGAACGTGCACCTCATCCTGTCTCACTGTGAAGAGGGATTTTCAGTTGTACAGAGTGAAGTGGACACAGGATCTGCCATGGAACTGCTTTCTGCTCTTTCTCTCTTTGATGATCTTTGAGGGAAAAGGGTTAGGGATAAAATCTAATAATAATAATAAAAAAGAAACCCCACACACACACACACACACACCGAAACCACCATTCTTCTTTTCTTGTAATCCCAGCTCTAAGCAGATTTAATGGCCCTGTTATTGCCGAGCGAAATTAAGTTCTTATGAAACAACTTACAAAGTGCCTTTGTAGATTCCATTTCTGAATAATCGGAGAAAGGGTTGGGGTCGTGTCTGGGCATCTGTTCCTCATTACCACGTTGCCTGCTCGGGCTGCCTTTCTGAACACACGGTTGTGTTTTCATTAAACGCCTGCACTGCCGTGGGGCCACGCTGGGGTTTTTTTTTTTTTTTTTTTGAGATGGAGTTTCGCTCTTGTTACCCAGGCTGGAGTGCAATGGCGCGATCTTGCCCCACTGTATCCCCTGCCTCCTGGGCTCACGCAGTTCTCCTGCCTCAGCCTCTGGAGTAGCTGGGATTACAGGCACACACCACCACACCTGGCTAATTTTTGTATTGTTAGTACAGACAGGGTTTCTCCATGTTGGCCAGGCTGGTCTCGAACTCCTGATCTCAAGTGATCCACCCGCCTCGGCCTCCCAAAGTGCTGGGATGGCAGGCGTGAGCCACCGTGCCTACCTAATTTTTTTTTTTTTTTTGTATTTTTAGTAGAGATGAAGTTTCACCATGTTGGCCAGGCTGGTTTCAAACTCCTGACCGCAAGTGATCCACCTGCCTCGGCCTCCCAAAGTGCTAGGATTACAGGTGTGAGCCACCCTGCCCAGCCTTTTGTTTGTTTCTTTGTTTTGTTTTTACATTTATGTATATGTGTATATGTGCACACATATACACATATACATGTATATACATATATACACATATACACACATATGTATAAATATGTATATATACATTTATACACATATATACACATATACACACATATACATATATACATATACACATATATACGTACCTACATATGTATACACGTATACATATATACACGTATACATATACACACATATACACATATACATATACACACATATACATATATACATATATACACACTTATATGTATATGCACATATATACATACACATATAAACACATACACCCATATATACATATATACGTATATACACATATACACATACATATATACATATACACACATATACACATACATATATACATATACACACATATATACACATATACATATCTACACACATATACACATATACACACACACACAAATATATATATTTTTTAAGCAGACATAGAGTTTCACCATGTCAAGGTGAAACTTTGACACCTTGGCCAGGTGGTCTTGAACTCCTGACCTCAGGTGATCCACCCACCTCGGCCTCCCAGAGTACTGGGGATTACAGGCTTGAGCCACCGTGCCTGCCTAATTTTTTTTTTTTTTTGTATTTTTAGTAGAGACAAAGTTTCACCATGTTGGCCAGGCTGGTTTTGAACTCCTGACCACAAGTGATCCGCCTGCCTCGGCCTCTCAAAGTGCTAGGATTACAGGTGTGAGCCACCATGCCCAGCGTTTTTTTTTGTTTTGTTTTGTTTTTTACATTTAAACAGGGTAGGGGGCTAGGGGAGGGATAGCATTAGGAGAAATACCTAATGTAGGTAGTTGGTTGATGGGTGCAGCAAACCACCATGGCAGGTGTATACCTATGGAACAAACCTACACGTTCTGCACATGTACCCCAGAACTTAAAGTATAATAAAAAAATAAAATAAAATAAAATAAAATAATATATAATATGTGGCCGGGCGCGGTAGCTCATGTCTGTAAATCCCAGCACTTTGGGAGGCTGAGGTGGGTGGATCATGAGGTGAGGAGTTCGAGACCAGCCTGGCCAACATAGTGAAACCACCTCTGTACTAAAAATACAAAAAATAATGAGCCAGGTGTGGTGGTGCGTGCTTGTAGTCCCAGCTACTCGGGAGGCTGGGGCAGGAGAATCACTTGAACCTGGGAGGCAGAGGTTGCCGTGAGCTGAGATCGCACCGTGGCACGTGTATACCTAAAGAACAAACCTGCATGTTCTGCACATGTATCCCAGAACTTTAAGTATAGTAAAGAAAATAAAATAAATGTATAATATACAATATGTGGCTGGTCACGGTGGCTCAGGTCTGTCATCCCAGCACTTTGGGAGGCCGAGGTGGGTGGATCATGAGGTCAGGCGTTCAAGACCAGCCTGGCCAACATAGTGAAACCCCCTCTGTACTAAAAATACAAAAAAATTAGCCGGGCGTGGTGGCGGGCGCCTGTAGTCCCAGCTCCTCGGGAGACTGAAGCAGGAGAATCTCTTGAACCTGAGAGGCGGAGGTTGTAGTGAGCCGAGACCATGCCGTTGTACTCCAGCCTGGGTGACAGAGTGAGACGCCATCTCAAAAAATAAAAGTATATATATATATAAAATAAAATTATATATAAAATTATATATAATACAATTATATATGTTTTCATATATAATACAATTATATATTTTTCATATATAATAAAATTATGTTTTATATAATAAAATTATATATAATATGTATCATATATACATATATATTAGATTTTAGTTACATTATGATAGCCTATTATTTAATAAATACCTTTTAAGGTCTATGTCCCTGGATCAGAAAGCAGACTAAAACACGCTCTTTTTGTTCAAAAAACAGTAAGAAAACATGTCAAAGATCATTTTAATAAAATATGAAAAATGCTCTAATAGAAAAAAACATTCAAGCAAAGTCTATGACTTGAATTGCAGACAATATCCGAGAGCAGACAGAAGCAGCTGACGTCCAAAGCTCTGTCTACGGCAATCGCATTGACCTCAGCCCTGTCATTTCTCACTAGGGGACTGGGCTTAGGTAAAGAGAGATGGGGGCCGGGCGCGGTGGCTCACACCTGTCATCCCAGCACTTTGGGAGCCCGAGGCAGGCGGATCACGAGGTCAGGAGTTCGAGACCAGCCTGGCCAACATAGTGAAATTCTGTCTCTACTAAAAATACAAAAAAAAAAAAAAAAAAAATTAGCCAGACGTGGTGGCGTGCACCTGTTACCCCAGCTACTGGGGAGGCTGGGGCAGGAGAATCACTTGAACCTGGGAGGCAGAGGTTGCAGTGAGCTGAGATCACACCACTGCACTCCAGCCTGGGCGACAGAGTGAGGAAAAAAAAAAAAGAACAGAGAGAGACGGGGCCGTATGTCCACAGGGAGCCTGTCAGGCAGGATACTTACCATCCGAGTGGTAACAGACGAAATGGGGTGGTGGGGGGAACTGAAGTGGAACCAGGGGGTCGGCCAGCTGGGAAGTGGGAAGAAAAATGAGAAGAGAAGAAATATACGAAGGGAAGACGTGGCTTAGGAGCAAATATCTGGCCCTCACTTCAGATGCATGGTGCAACTCATGCAAGTTTTTATATATATATATATATTTATATATTATATTAATATATTTTATATTATATAATATTAATATAATATATTTATATATAATATATATAAATGTATATATTATATATTTTATATAATTTATATATAATATTATATATTTATATATTAATATGATATATTTTATATTAATATAATATATATTTATATAGTAATATAATATAGTATATATTTATATATTATATTTATATGATATAGTATGTATTAATATAATATATTTATGTATTAATATGATATATTATATTAATATAATATATCTATGTTTATATGATATAATACATATTTATATAATATATATCTATATGTTAATATAACATTATATTAATATAATATGTATCTATATGTTAATATAATATATTTATATATAATATTATATATTAATATATTAATATATATCAATATAATATAACACATTTATATAATAATATGTTTGTATATTAATATTTATTATATATCATATATAGTATATTATATGTTTATATAAAAATATATGTTTATATTATATATAAATGTTTATTATATATAAATATAATATATAATATAATATAAATATGTTTATATATTTATATATGTAATACATTATAATAATGTATTATACTATACACTAATATATATAATATATAGTATAATATATTTTACTATATAATGAATAATATATTATACTAATATACTAATAATGTATTTCTAATATATGTAAGTGTATAACTATAATATAATATATCAATTGTATATTAATATATTAATATACTATATATTTATAAATTTATATATTAATATAATATTATTTATAATATTAATATATAGTAATATGATATATATTTATATATAAACTTGCCATGAGTTGCACCATGCATCTATATAATATATAATATATTTATATATTATATATTTATATATTATTATATAATATATAATATATAATATAATATATTTATATATATATATATATATATATATATATTTATATATTATATATAATATATAATATATTTATAAATGTAAAAGGACTACAGGTGCACATAGTCACACACAGTTAATTTTCATATTTTTGTAGAGACGGGGTCTTGCTATATTGCCTATGCTGGTCTAAAACTCCTGGGTCAAGCGATCTTCCCACCTCGGCCTCCCAAAGTGCTAGGATAAGAGATGTGAACCACCACACCCAACCTAGGCCAGCACTTTTAATAATCTTATTTTATTTATTTGTTTTTTTGAGACGGAGTCTTGCTCTGTTGCCCAGGCTGGAGTGCAGCGGTGCCATCTCGGCTCAGTGTAACCTCCGCCTCCCGGGTTCAAGCCATTCTCTGCCTCAGCCTCCTGAGGAGCTGGGATTACAGGCCTGAGCCACCACGCCCGGCTAATTTTTTTTTTTTTTTTTTTGCATTTTTAGTAGAGACAGCATTTCACCATCTTGGTCAGGCTGGTCTTGAACTCCTGACCTCGTGATCCACCTGCCTTGGCCTCCCAACGTGCTGGGATGACAGGCGTGAACCACCGCGCCGGGCCCAATTTTTAATTTTATTTATTTATTTATTTATTTATTTATTTATTTATTTATTTATTTTTGATTTTGTGATTGTCCCCATGCCATTAGTTTATGTGGAAAGTGATCCTGGGAGTTTCAGTGAGGGAGTGGGGAAAAGACACCAGACAGAAGGAGCCACCATAAAGGGTGGGTTCGTGAAGAAGTTTCTGCTGTGGGCAATGAAAGGTGGACCCCGCTAGGCTCTCCGAGGAGGTACAGAAAGAGCAGTGCAGAATTGGCACCATCTTCCGAAGAACTAACTCAGCCATAGAAAACCAAATATTGTATGTTCTCACGTACACAAGTCCCAGCTAAACTGTGAGGACACCAAAGTGTAAGAATTACATAATGGACCGGGCACGGTGGCTCATGCCTGTCATCCCAGCACTTTGGGAGGCCGAGGCAGGCAGATCACCTGAGGTTAGGAGTTGGAGACCAGCCTGGCCAACATGGTGAAACCCTGTCTCTATTAATACAAAAACTCGCCAGGCTTGGTGGCAGGTGCCTGTAATCCCAGCTACTCAGGTGGCTGAGGCAGGAGAATCGCTTGAACCCAGGACGGGGAGGTTGTAGTGAGCTGAGATCACACCACTGCACTCCAGCCTGGGCGACAAGATAAGACAAGAGCGAGACCACATTTCAAAAAAAAAAAAAAAAAAAAAAAATCATGTAATGGACTTTTGGGACATAGCAGAGAAGGGTGGGAGGGGGTGAGGGATAAAAGATGACACAGTATGTAAAGTGTACATCGCTCAGGTGACAGATTCTTGCTGGGGAACAGGGCTAGGTAAAGAGTCTGTCACGTAAATCTCACAAATCACCACTAAACAACTTACCCAGCCGGGCGCGGTGGCTCATGCCTGTAATCCTAACATTTTGGGAGGCTGAGGCGGGTGGAGGTCAGGGGTTTGAGACCAGCCTGGCCAACACGGCAAAACCCCGTCTCTACTAAAAATACAAAAATTAGCTGGACGTGGTGGCAGGTGCCTGCAATCCCAGCTACTCGGGAGGCTGAGGCAGGAGAATCACTTGAACCCAGGAGGCGGAGGTTGCAGCGAACCGAAAATGGCGCCCCTGCCCTCCAGCCTGGGCGACAGAGCGAGACCTCATCTGAAAAAAATATATAAATAAATACATACGTATACACATACATAAAATGGACTCATCCGCAAACAAAAACCACAGTGAGATACCATCTCATACCAAAGTGGCTACTATTAAAAAGTCAAAAAATGACAGATGTTAGCAAAGACATGAAGAAAAGGGAACTTTTATATGCTATTGGTGGGAATGCAATCAGCTCAGACCCTGTGGAAAGCAGTTTGGAGATTTCTCAAAGAGGCCGGGCGCAGTGGCTCACGCCTGTCATCCCAGCCACTTTGGGAGGTCGAGGCGGGTGGATCACTTGAGGTCAGGGGTTCAAGACCAGCCTGGTCAACATGGTGAAACCCTGTCTCTACTAAAAATACAAAAAATTAGCCAGGGATGGTGGTGGGTGCCTGTCATCCCAGCTACTGGGGAGGCGGAGGTGGGAGAATCACTTGAACCAGAGAGGCGGGGGTTGCAGTGAGCTGAGATTGCACCGCTGTACTCCAGCGTGGGTGACAGAGTGAGACTGTGTCTCAAAAACAAAAGAAAAGAAAAGAACTTAAGAGAGCGGCCCTTCGACGGAGCAATCCCATTACTGGGTGTATATTCAAAAGAATATACGTTGTTCTAAAGAGATGGAAGCAAGCCAGGTGCCCATCGATGGTGGATTGAACAAAGAAACTGTGATACTGAGTCGCCATGGAGTACTACGCAGCCATGAAAAAGGATGAAATCATGTGTTTTACAGCAGCATGGATGGAGCTGGAGGCCAGTATGCTAAGCTTTTATTTTATTTTATTTATTCTTTTTTTTTGAGACAGAGTCTCACTCTTGTTGCCCCGGCCGGACTGCAATGGTGTGATCTCAGCTCACTGCAAGCTCTGCCTCCCGGGTTCACGCCATTCTCCTGCCTCAGCCTCCCGAGTAGCTGGGACTACAGGCGCCCGCCACCTCGCCAGGTTAATTTTTTGTATTTTTAGTAGAGATGGGGTTTCTCCATGTTGGCCAGGATGGTCTCGAACTCCTGACCTCGTGATCCGCCCGCCTCAGCCTCCCAAAGTGCTGGGATGACAGGCGTGAGCCACCGCGCCAGGATGATATTTTCTAACTCTTGAGTTAAAGTCTCTGTATGCTTCTGACAGGTACAGGGGCAACTGCCCAGGTCAAAAAGGTACGTCATTGCTAAGTATGTGTGGTGTTTGGTTTTTATTTTGTTTTATTTTTTGAGACGGAGTTTCTCCCTTGTCACCCAGGCTGGAGTACAGTGCCACGATCTCGGCTCACTGCAACCTCCACCTCCTGGGTTCAAGCGATTCTCCTGCCTCAGCCTCCCGAGTAGCTGGGATTACAGGCGTACCCCACCACACCTGGCAAATTTTTGTATTTTTAGTACAGACGGGATTTTACTGTGTTAGCCAGGCTGGTCTCCAACTCCTAACCTCAGGGGATCCACCCTCCTCGGCCTCCCAAAGTGCTGAGATTACAGGCTTGAGCCACCACAACCGGCTAATTTTTGTATTTTTAGTGGAGACGGTATTTCACCACGTTAGCCAGGCTGGTCTCGAACTCCTGACCTCAGGTGATCCACCTGCCTCGGCCTCCCAAAGTGCTGGGATTACAGGAGTGAGCCACCAGGCCTGGCCTTGTTTTTTGAGACAGAGTTTCGTTCTCGTTGCCGAGGCTGGAGCATGGTGGCGCGATCTCGGCTCACTACAACCTCCACCTCCCGGGTTCAAGCGATTCTCCTGCCTCAGCCTCCAGAGTAGCTGGGACTACAGGTACCTGCCACCACGCCCGGCTAATTTTTGTATTTTTAGTAGAGACGGGGTTTCACCCTGTTAGGCAGGCTGGTCTCGATCTCCTGACCGCAGGTGATCCACCTGCCTCGGCCTCCCAAAGTGCTGGGATTACAGGAGTGAGCCAACGTGCCTGGCCTTGTTTTTTGAGACAGAGTTGCCGAGGCTGGAGCACGGTGGCGCGATCTCGGCTCACTACAACCTCCACCTCCCGGGTTCAAGCGATTCTCCTGCCTCAGCCTCCCGAGTAGCTGAGATTACCGGCATGCACCGCCACACCCAGCTAATTTTTGTATTTTTAGTAGAGAGTGGGTTTCACCCTGTTAGGCAGGCTGGTCTCGAACTCCTGACCGCAGGTGATCCACCTGCCCTGGCCTCCCAAAGTGCTGGGATGACAGGCGTGAGCCAACACGCCCAACCAGGATGTGTGTTTTAGGAAGGACCAGGAGCTGTGGAGGATGAAGCATCTTGTATTTGTCAACAGCAGAGTTTTCCTGCCTTCATCTCCACGTTCTGTGGATTCGAAACGATGCCTCATCCCGGGCCATTCATTTCAGACCTTCCAGAGTCCTCCTGACATGCAATCATCACGTCCGTTTGGCCGACGGCTGCGTCGACAGCGTCTCACCGGAGACTAAGTACTGGGTGCTCACGCGTGATAGGAAATTCAGTGCGCGGCAGTTAATATATGGAAACGCGGATTTGTAGTTTATCATCCTACCGGGAGTCGTTAGGGCTGCTGAGTGCATATGCAGGCATTTTAAAATGCACGGGTGGTTACGGCAACTTGACTTGCCAGGGGCGCTCTCCCCCGTCGACGGCTGAAGAGCTGAATAAATAAGGTGGCATTTGACCCAACGCCTGTGTCATCTTCCCCCTCCGACCCCCCTGCACCTGCCAGACGCTTAACACCTTTCAGGGAGGCTCCTAGGAGTATGCAGATTGACGGCTTGTGATTTGCAGACTCTCAGCCTCACAACCATGGACCCTGACACGCACGCTGTTTGCCGACACACAGATCTCCTTTTTCATGATAAAAGAAATTTGTAGGCAACCGTGTCCTTTGCTGTTTAATATTAAATGATCAGACACAAGGCCTGGGTGGGCGGTTGGGGGTTGGGGTGGGTGGGTGACAATTTGCCGGGTGTCTTCGCTGGCTTTCAGAGGCATATCTCGGATGCAAAGGGGTCCTAGAAAGAATATGTTAAAGGAGAGAGACTGGCTATTTCCCTCTGGGTCAACTCTTCCTTGCTGCTTGCTAGAGACCCCATCGCATGCCATGAATCCCAGGTGTCCTCTGCAGAGGCTGTGAGTAAGAATACGTCTGAGGGATCCGTTAAAAGTTAAACAGAGAACGACGATAGGACCCAGAAATTTCACTTCTAGCTGTATAACTGAGAGAATCCAAAACTGGTGTCCAGATAGATTTTTGTCCTGGAATGCTCAGAGCTACATACATTTTTCTGACTGGGAGATGTTATTTGGCTAAACATGACCCTGGGTGTGTCTTTAAAGACGATTCTCGATGCGGTGACGTATTGGTCTTCCTGGACCCTCAGACTGCAACTCATATCACCAGCTTTCTTAGGTATGAGGCCTTCAGACTCACAGTGGAACTCACACCACCAGCTCTCCTGGGTCTCAGGCCTTCAGACTAAGATGGGAACGCACACCCTCGGCTCTCCTGGGTCTCAGGCCTTCAGACTCAGACTGGAGCCCACACCATTGGCTCTCCTGGGTCTCAGCCCTTCAGACTCAACAGGAACTCACACCCTCAGCTCTCCTGGGTCTCAGGACTTCAGACTAAGATGGGAACACGCATCCTCGGCTCTCCTGGGTCTCAGGACTTCAGACTCAGACTGGAACTCACACACTCAGCTCTCCGGGTGGGTCTCAGGCCTTCAAACACACAGGAACTCACACTGTCAACTCTCCTGGGTCTCAGGACTTCAGACTCCCACTGGAACTCACATACTCGGCTCTCCTGGGTCTCAGGACTTCAGACTCAGACTGGAACTCACACACTCAGCTCTCCTGGGTCTCAGGCCTTCAGACTCACAGGAACTCACACTGTCAGCTCTCCTGGGTCTCAGGACTTCAGACTCACTGGAACTCACATACTCAGCTCTCCTGGGTCTCAGGACTTCAGACTCAGACTGGAACTCACACACTCAGCTCTCCTGGGTCTCAGGCCTTCAGACTCAGACTGGAACTCACACCATCAGCTCTCCTGGGTCTCAGGCTTCAGACTCAGACTGGAACTCACACCTCAGCTCTCCTGGGTCTCAGGACTTCAGACTCAGACTGGAACTCACACCTCAGCTCTCCTGGGTCTCAGGCCTTCAAACACAGGAACTCACAGTCACTCTCCTGGGTCTCAGGCTTCAGACTCAGACTGGAACTCACACTCAGCTCTCCTGGGTCTCAGGACTTCAGACTCAGACTGGAACTCACACCTCAGCTCTCCTGGGTCTCAGGCCTTCAGACTCAGACTGGAACTCACACCATCAGCTCTCCTGGGTCTCAGGCTTCAGACTCAGACTGGAACTCACACCTCAGCTCTCCTGGGTCTCAGGCCTTCAGACTCAGACTGGAACTCACACCATCAGCTCTCCTGGGTCTCAGGCCTTCAGACTCAGACTGGAACTCACACTCAGCTCTCCTGGGTCTCAGGACTTCAGACTCAGACTGGAACTCACATCCTCGGCTCTCCTGGGTCTCAGGACTTCAGACTCAGACTGGAACTCACACACCAGCTCTCCTGGGTCTCAGGCCTTCAAACACACAGGAACTCACAGTCGACTCTCCTGGGTCTCAGGACTTCAGACTCCCACTGGAACTCACATACTCGGCTCTCCTGGGTCTCAGGACTTCAGACTCAGACTGGAACTCACACACTCAGCTCTCCTGGGTCTCAGGCCTTCAAACACACAGGAACTCACAGTCGACTCTCCTGGGTCTCAGGACTTCAGACTCCACTGGAACTCACATCCTCGGCTCTCCTGGGTCTCAGGACTTCAGACTCAGACTGGAACTCACACACTCAGCTCTCCTGGGTCTCAGGCCTTCAAACACACAGGAACTCACAGTCAACTCTCCTGGGTCTCAGGACTTCAGACTCCACTGGAACTCACATACTCGGCTCTCCTGGGTCTCAGGACTTCAGACTCAGACTGGAACTCACACACTCAGCTCTCCTGGGTCTCAGGCCTTCAAACACACAGGAACTCACAGTCGACTCTCCTGGGTCTCAGGACTTCAGACTCCCACTGGAACTCACATACTCGGCTCTCCTGGGTCTCAGGACTTCAGACTCAGACTGGAACTCACACTCAGCTCTCCTGGGTCTCAGGCCTTCAAACACACAGGAACTCACAGTCGACTCTCCTGGGTCTCAGGACTTCAGACTCCCACTGGAACTCACATACTCGGCTCTCCTGGGTCTCAGGACTTCAGACTCAGACTGGAACTCACACACTCAGCTCTCCTGGGTCTCAGGCCTTCAAACACACAGGAACTCACAGTCGACTCTCCTGGGTCTCAGGACTTCAGACTCCCACTGGAACTCACATACTCGGCTCTCCTGGGTCTCAGGACTTCAGACTCAGACTGGAACTCACACACTCAGCTCTCCTGGGTCTCAGGCCTTCAAACACACAGGAACTCACAGTCGACTCTCCTGGGTCTCAGGACTTCAGACTCCCACTGGAACTCACATACTCGGCTCTTCTGGGTCTCGGCCCTTCAGGAACTCAGACCCTCAGCTCTCCTGAGTCTCAGGACTTCAGACTTACACTGGAACTCACACCCTCAGCTCTTCTGGGTCTCAGGACTTCATACAATAACTCACACTCTTGGCTCTCCTGGGTCTCAGGCCTTCAGATTGGAACTCACACCCTCCGTTCTCCTGAGACTCAGGCCTTCAGACTCAGACTGGAACTCACCTGATTGGCTCTCCTGGGTCTCAGGCCTTTAGACTCAGACTGGAACTCACACCATTGGTTCTCCTGGGTCTGAGTCCCACACCATTGGTTCTTCTGGGTCTCAGCCCTTCAGACTCAACAGGAACTCACACCATCAGCTCTCCCGGGTCTTGGGTCTTCAGACTCAACAGGAACTCACACCCTCAGCTCTCCGGGGTCTCAGGACTTCAGACTCCACAGGAACTCACATTATCAGCTCTCCTGGGTCTTGGGTCTTCAGAGTCAGACTGGAACCCACACCACTGGCTCTCCTGGGTCTCAGGCCTTCAGACTGTAACTCACACCCTTGGCTCTCCTGAGACTTAAACCTTCAGGCTCACACTGGAACCCACACCACTGGCTCTCCTGGGTCTCAGGCCTTCACACAGGAACTCACAGTCTTGGTTCTCCCGGGTCTCAGGCTTCAGATTGGAACTCACACACTCGGCTCTCCTGAGACTTAGGCTTTCAGACTCAGACTGGAACTCACCTTATGGGCTCTCCTGGGTCTCAGGCCTTCAGGCTCACACTGGAACTCACACCACTGGCTCTCCTGGGCCTCAGGCCTTCACACAGGAACTCACACTTTTGGCTCTCCTGGGTCTCAGGCTTCAGATTGAAACTCACACCCTTGGTTCTCCTGAGACTCAGGCGTTCAGACTCAGACCAGAACTCATTTTATTGGCTCTCCTGGGTCTCAGGCCTTCAGACTCAGACTGGAATCCATGTCATTTGCTGTCCTGGGTCTCCAGCTTGTTGACCTTGTATCCTAAAGTTTTTAACACATCATATTCACTTGAGTCAGTTCCTTATTAGAGAGATAGATAAATACATACATACATACATACACACATACATACATACATAATCTCTTGTTCATCATGTTCCTCTGGAGACCCTGATTAATGCATTCACAATAGCCAAAAGATGGACCCAACCCCACACCCATCAATGGTCATATGAATAAACAGAATGTGGTACATCCACATGGTGGAATACTATGCAGCCATGAAAAAGGAACAAGGCTCTGATATAGGCTGCTGCCTGCATGAACCTTGAGGACACCATGCTCACTGAGAGGTACCAGACACAAAAGACCACACAGCATTTCTTTCTGTGAAATGTCCAGAACAGGAAAATCCACAGAGAGAGAGAAAGTGGATTCGGGGTTGCTAGGGGCTGGGGGAGGAAGAAAGGGACGTGACTGCTTAGTATTAGTTACAGGGTGTACTTTGGAGGACTACGGTGTTCTGGACCTAGACAGAGCTGATGGTTTCATAACCATCTAAAGGGTGCTAAAAGGGTGTCCTCTGAATTATACACTGAAAAAAAACAAAACAAGAAAAGGCCAGGCACCTTGGCTCACGTCTGTCATCTCAGCACTTTGGAAGACCAAGGCGGGCAGATCACAAGGTCAAGAGATCAAGACCATCCTGGCCAACGTGGCGAAACTCCATCTCTACTAAAATTACAAAAATTAGCCGTGTGTGGAGGTTCACGCCTGTCATCCCGGCACTTTGGGAGGCCGAGGCGGGTGGATCACCTGAGGTCAGGAGATCAAGAACATCCTGGCCAAAATGGTGAAACTCTGTCTCTACTAAAAATACAAATATTAGCCTGGCATGGTGGCGGGCACCTGTCATCCCAGCTACTCGGGAGGCTGAGGCAGGAGAATCGCTTGAACCTGGGAGGCGGAGGCTGCAGTGAGCCAAGATCGCGCCATTGCACTCCGGCCAGGGGACAGAGACTCCGTCTCAAAAAAAAAAATTGAATTGTTTGCTATGAAAATGTCACCTCAATGAAAATAAAAATGAAAAGCTTCTACTGATGGGGAAATCAGAGATTTAAAATGACACACCTGCTCCACTTCCCTCAACCTCAGAAGGCGGAGGCTGCAGTGAGCCAAGATCGCGCCATTGCACTCCGGCCAGGGGACAGAGACTCCGTCTCAAAAAAAAAAATTGAATTGTTTGCTATGAAAATGTCACCTCAATGAAAAATAAAAATGAAAAGCTTCTACTGATGGGGAAATCAGAGATTTAAAATGACACACCTGCTCCACTTCCCTCAACCCTCAGAACCGAGGCCGCCTTGTCTCCTTCGCTCCTGTTCTCCCCACAGAGACGAGGCCGTAACAGAGAAGACCGTCGTCACCGAGAAAGATCTCGTGCACGGCAGGAGTTCGACAGCGACGTTTTCCCGCTGTGATAACCCCATACGCTCTTCTTCTTGTGAGCAGAGCAAATACCTTACGCTGGGTTTGATTCAAGAGAAGTTCGACTTGACGATTACAAAGGCAATGTTGGATGCCGTATTCCTGACAGTGAATGTTTTATAGGGTGAGGGCGTTAGGTGCCTGGGCGGTGACGCTGACACTGTACATTTTCCCCCTGCTCCCCGAGTGAGAAGGAGTTTCGGGTGGAAGAAATCACCGTTTTTTCTTGCTCTCTGTGTCTGTGACACAAAGAGACTGGGAGACAGCTCTCCGGTTGCTGTGGGCGTGGAGCACGAGGGCAGGCCTTGAAAGATGTCCTCGGCGTTGGGGAAGCTCCGTGTGGCCCCTCGCATGGCATTTTGGAGATCAATGGCGGGGGGCTTTGAAGCCTGCGGGGATGATGGCTGGGGAGCAGGAGGAGGCGTGCAAAGGAGGTAAAGTCGGTTCCCCAAAGCTCACAACAGCAGACCTCGTCCAGGGGACTTTTCACTGCCCCGGCTTTTGTCTGCCTTTGAGCGAGAATGAGGCATGACAAGTGCAAGCTTATCTCTCGGCCCGGCGCGGTGGCTCACGCCGGTCATCCCAGCACTGTGGGAGGCCGACCCTGAGGTCAGGAGTTCGAGAGCAACCTGGCCAATGTGGGGAAACCCCGTCTCTGCTAAAAAGACAATGATGACAATAAGAAAAAATTAGCTGGGCGTGGTGGTGCGTGCCTGGAATCCCAGCTACTGGGGAGGCTGAGGCAGGAGAATTGCTTGAACTTGGGAGGCGGAGGTTGTAGTGAGCCGAGATCACAGCACTGCACTCCAGCCTGGGCGACAGAGCGAGATTCTGTATCAAAACAAAGCAAAAAAACCAAAAAACAAATGCAAGGTTATTTCTCATAATTGAACCAAATCGTCTATATATATGTGTGTGTATATATGTGTGTGTGTGTATATATATGTGAGTGTGTGTGTATATATGTGTGTGTATATATGTGTGTGTGTATATATATGTGTGTGTATGTGTGTGTATATGTATGTGTGTGTATATATATGTGAGTGTGTGTGTGTATATATGTGAATGTGTGTGTATATGTGTGTGTGTGTGTATATATGTGAGTGTGTGTGTATATATGTGTGTGTGTATATATGTGAGTGTGTGTATATATATGTGTGTATATATGTGTGTGTATATATATGTGTGTGTGTATGTGTGTGTATATATGTGTGTGTGTATATGTGTGTGTATATATATGTGAGTGTGTGTATATATATGTGTGTGTATTATATGTGAATGTGTGTGTGTATATATGTGTGTGTATATATGTGAATGTGTGTGTATATGTGTGTGTATATGTGAATGTGTGTGTATATGTGTGTGTGTATGTGTGTGTGTATATGTGAGTGTGTGTGTGTATATGTGTGTGTATATGTGTGAATGTGTGTGTATATGTGTGTGTATATATGTGTGTATATATGTGAGTGTGTGTATATATGTGTGTGTGTATATATGTGTGTATATGTGTATATATATGTGTGTGTATATATGTGAGTGTGTGTGTATATATGTGTGTGTGTATATGTGAGTGTGTGTAGGTGTGTATATATATGTGTGTGTGTATATATGTGTGAGTGTGTGTGTATATATGTGGGTGTGTATATATATGTGTGTGTGTGTGTGTGTGTGTGTATATATTCTGAGACAGGGTCTTGCTCTGTTGCCCCGGCTGGAGTGCACTGGCACAATCATGGCCCACTGCAGCCTCGAACTCCTGGGTTCTAGAGATCCTCCTACCTCAGTCTCCTGGGTACCTACAACCACAGGCATGCACATGCCTGGCTAATTTTTTTAAAATTTTTTGTGGAGATGGGGTCTTGCTATGTTGCCCTGGCTGGCCTCAAACTCCTGGGCTGAAGAGATCCTCCTGCCTCAGCCTCTCCAAGTGCTGGGATTACAGGCATGAGCCACCGCACCCGGCCCTCTTACATTTTTAATTCTGAGAAGCAATGTCTAATATTTTGGAATTCTCAGCGTGCTGAGAATGGTCCATTTCACATCACAATTATTTTTGTTGGGAATACAGATCTGCTAGATGTTATTTATTGGCCTGAGAGTGACCCAGAAGGAATAAATGAAAATCTGAATAATTCAGATTCTTCTGGAAGCTGCTTTCCATTTTCTTTTTTTTTTTTTTTTTTGAGACTGAGTCTCGCTCTGTCGCCCAGGCTGGAGTGCAGTGGTGCGATCTCCGCTTACTGCAACCTCTGCCTTCCGGGTTCAAGCGATTCTCCTGCCTCAGCCTCCCGAGTAGCTGGGACTACAAGCGTGCACCACCACACCAGGCTAATTTCTGTATTTTTGCTTTTTTATTTATTTTATTTTATTTATTTATTCATTTTAGATGGAGTCTTGCTCTGTCCCCCAGGCTGGAGTGCAATGGCAGGATCTCAGCTCACTGCAGCCTCCACCTCCCGGGTTCAAGCGATTCTCCTGCCTCAGCCTCCTAAGTAGCTGGGATGACAGGTGCACGCCACCACGCCTGGCTAATTTTTGTATTTTTAATAGAGACAGGGTTTCCCCATGTTGGTCAGGCTGGTCTGGAACCCCTGACCTCGTGATCCACCTGCCCTCGGCCTCCCAAAGTGGTGGGATTACAGGCGTGAGCCACGCGACCGGCCTGCATTTTCTTACTGTACTAGATTTTACTCACAGGCGGGGCATGGCGGGGAACTATGAATCATGTTAAGTAGATACACGGTGTAAATTGGCTTTTGCATTCATTCTGACAGCAGTTCTGTGGTCTAGTATAAACAGCCTGCTTCTGGCTTGGAGGACGTGTGATTCTCCTTCGGGATTCACTGCCTTTCTGTCTTTAGTGTCTTTTTTTTTTTTTTTGACAGAGCCTTGCTCTGTCACCCAGGCTGGAGTGCAGTCGCGTGATCTCGGCTCATTGCAACCTCTGCCTCCTGGGTTCAAGCAATTCTCCTGCCTCAGCCTCCTGAGAAGCTGGAATGACAGGCACCCACCACCACACCCAGCTAACTTTTTGTATTTTTAGTGGAGATGGGGTTTCACCATGTTGGCCAGGCTGGTCTTGATCTCTTGACCTCATGATCCACCCACCTCGGCCACCCAAAGTGCTGGGATTACAGGCGTGAGCCACCGTGCCCGTCTGAATTTTTTTACTTTTTTTCTTTGAGACAGAGTCTCGCTCTGTCACCCAAGCTGTAGTGCAGTGGCGCGATCTCGGCTCCCTGCAACCTCCGCCTCCTGGGTTCAAGCAATTCTCCTGCCTCAGCCTCCCAAGTAGCTGGGATTACAGGCATACACCACCACGCCCAGCTAACTTTTTGTGTTTTTAGTAGAGACGGGGTTTCACCATGGTGGCCAGACTGGTCTCAGTCTCTTGACCTCATGATCCACCCACTTTGGCCTCCCAAATGCAGGCATGAGCCACGGCGCCCAGCTCTGTCTTTTCTTTCTTTTCTTTTCTTTTTTAAGAGAGAGCCTTGCTCTGTCACCAGGCTGCGTGCAGTGGCGTGATCTCGGCCCCCTGCAACCTCCACCTCTGGGTTCAAGCGATTCTCCTGCCTCAGCCTGGAGAGTAGCTGGGATTACCAGCGTACACCACCACGCCCGGCTAATGTTTTTGTATTTTTAGTAGAGACAGGGTTTGACTATGTTGGCCAGGCTGGTGCCAGTCTCTTGACCTCGTGATCCACCCGCCTCAGCCTCCCCAAGTGCTGGGATGACAGGCTTTACCGTCCACATGGATGGGACTGGATGGAGTGTGAACCCGAAGGCCTGGCCCAGGGATCTCATCGAAGTCCCGAAAGAGCCAGAACTGAAGAGCTCTCAGTTGTGAAGGAGAGAAAAAGGTAGTTCTTTGGGGAAGAAGAAATGACAGATATTCCCTTATCAATACCCACTACAGCACAAATGTGTGTCCAGTCCCTGCCCAGGATCCCTTGGCAGAGAATCAACAGATAAATAAATAAAAAAATAATTAGGTGTATTCCTTTGACCTTTTCTTTCCCCAAGTCTCAAACTTGGAATCCTCGATTTAAATCCTCGGTAAAATAACTCCCTGCCAAAGCCGGGCATAATGGCTCACGCCTGTCATCCCAGCACTTTGGGAGGCTGAGGTGGGCGGATCACCCGAGATCACGAGTTTGAGACTAGCCTGGGCAACGTGGTGAAACACCGTCTCTACTAAAAATACAAAAATTTGCCAGGTGTGGTGGTGGGTGCCTGTAGTTCCAGCTACTCAGGAGGCTGAGACAAGAGAATCACTTGAACCTGGGAGGCAGGGGTTGCAGTGAGCCGAGATCACACCACTGCACTCCAGCCTGGGTGACAGAGCAAGACTCTGTCTCAAAACCAAAGACAAAAAACAAAAATAAACAAACAACAAAAACAGACAACAACAACAAAAATCGGATGTAAACCTACAGTGGGATAGTATTCACTGTTAAAATGAAGGAAATTCTCGGCCAGGCATTGTGGCTCACGCCTGTAATCCCAGCACTTTGGGTGGCCAAAGCAGGTGGATCCCCTGAGGTCAGGAGTTCAAGACCAGCCTGGCCAACATGGTGAAACCCCGTCTTTACTAAAACTACAAAAATCAGGTGGGCATGATGGCAGGTGCCTGTAATCCCAGCTACTCAGGAGGCTGAGGCAGGAGAATCGCTTGAACCTGGAAGGCAGAGGTTGCAGTGAGCTGAGGTCTGGCCACTGCACTCCAGCCTGGGCGACAGAGCGAGACTCCGTCTCAAAACAAAAGAGAAATAACAAAAACAAACCACAACAACAAAAATCTGACGTGAACCTATAGTGGGATAGTATTCACCGTTAAAAAGACGGAAATTCCGACATGTATTAGGCGAGGTTCTCTAAAGGGACAGGACTAATAGAATAGATGAATATAGGAAGGGGCGTTTATCAGAAGAATTGGCTCACTTGAACACAAGATAAAGTCCTACAACAGCCTCCGTCTACAAGCTGGAGACCCAGGAAGCCAGTGTGAGTCTCGAAACCTCCAAAGTAGAGAAGCCGACAGTACAGCTTTCAGTCTGTGGCCGAAAGCCCGAGAGTCCCTGGCAAACCAGTGGTGTGGGTCCTACAGTCCAAAAGGCAAAGAACTTGGAGTCTGAGTTCGAGGGCGGGAAGCGTCCAGCACGGGAGACAGACGGAGTTTATTCTGATCGCACCCAGTTTGAGGGTGGGTCTGCCTCTCCCATTCCACTGAGTCAAATGTTAGTCTCCTCTGGCAACACCCGGACAGACACACCCAGGAACAGAGTGGCAAGTTGATTGCATTAACCACCACTTAACAGCTGCTCCAACATGAGCTTTGAGACCGTGAGGCTAAGAGAAAGAAGCCAGACGCAAGAAGACAAATCCTCCAGGATTCCACGTCTGTGAGGTCCCTAGAGTCGTCAAATTTGTAGACACGGAAAATAGAATGGTGGGTGCCCGGGGGGCTTGGGGAGGGAGAAAAGGGGAGAGAGTTTCAGTTTTACAAGACGGGAAACTTCAGAAGATTTTTTTTTTTTGCATAAAAAAAGAAAAGATTTGCCGGGTGCGGTGGCTCCTACCTGTCATCCCAGGACTTTGAGAGGCCGAGGCAGGTGGATCACCTGAGGTCGGGAGTTCAAGACCAGCCTGACCAATATGGAGAAACCGCATCTCTACTAAAAATGCAAAATTAGCCGGGTGTGGTGGCAGGTGCCTGCAATCCCAGCTACCCGGGAGGCTGAGGCAGGAGAATCGCTTGAACCTGGAAGGCAGAGGTTGCAGTGAGCTGAGGTCTGGCCACTGCACTCCAGCCTGGGCGACAGAGCGAGACTCCGTCTCAAAACAAAAGAGAAATAACAAAACAAACCACAACAACAAAAATCGGATGTAAACCTACAGTGGGATAGTATTCACTGTTAAAATGAAGGAAATTCTCGGCCAGGCATTGTGGCTCACGCCTGTAATCCCAGCTACTCAGGAGGCTGAGGCAGGAGAATCTCTTGAACCCAGGAGGCGGAGGTTGCCGTGAGCCGAGATCACGCCACTGCACTCCAGCCTGGGCGACAGAGCGAGACTCCGTCTCAAAACAAAAGAGAAATAACAAAACAAACCACAACAACAAAAATCTGACGTGAACCTATAGTGGGATAGTATTCACTGTTAAAATGAAGGAAATTCTCGGCCAGGCATTGTGGCTCACGCCTGTAATCCCAGCACTTTGGGTGGCCAAAGCAGGTGGATCCCTGAGGTCGGGAGTTCAAGACCAGCCTGACCAATATGGAGAAACCGCATCTCTACTAAAAATGCAAAATTAGCCGGGTGTGGTGGCAGGTGCCTGCAATCCCAGCTACCCGGGAGGCTGAGGCAGGAGAATCTCTTGAACCCAGGAGGCGGAGGTTGCCGTGAGCCGAGATCACGCCACTGCACTCCAGCCTGGGCGACAGAGCAAGACTCCATCTCAAAAACAAAAAAAGAAAAGAAAGGAAACTACGTAAAATGGCTACGTTGCCCTCTTACGAAGGCTCGTGATGCTAAGTTTTAAATCTTATGTGGGTTTTTTTTTAAACCACAATCAAAAACGATGGAAACAAGACAAATACCAAGATTTTATTTATGGAGTTAATACAGTTGAGACCCAAACGGTTGAAGTTGTAGGGTTGTAACCCAGGGGGCGAAGATTTGCAGGGTTATGACCTGTAGGACTGGATTTGTAGCATATTGTGATTCATAGGGGTGGATGTCTCCAGAGAAAGTCAAAGAGTGTGGGGACGTGGATCTATCTGTTTATACCTGGGTAGTGGTTGAACCTGCCCACTCCGGGCGAGGCTGCTTTGCACCATGCTCATGTCTCTGAATGCATGAAGTCACCCACGTTGAACATCGGGCAAGGAACTTCCTCCCATTCATGCACAGATTCCTTTCTGCTCCTTTCTTTCTCTTCGGCAAGTCTCTTTCCGTCGTCCTGTAAAATACTGGGGAACTTTATCTCCCGTGTTTTTGTGAGTGGTCCTCGGGTGTTTTACGAGCGTTCTACACCCTTCCTGACGTATGTCTTTCGGCTTACAGACACTCATTGTCAGCGTTTTTTTTTTTTTTTAATGTTAATTTACTTGGTATTCAAAAGTATGCCTCAATCTCAGGATTGTTTCAATTCATTTGAATTTTGCCTCCAGGTGCCATGGGAGACCCCGGGCTGCTCCTGGAGCTCTGTGAACGTGTGTGTGACGTGGGGAGCAAAATGAACTGTGTGTGCCAAGCCCTCCGGGTACGTCAAGCTTAGAGGAGCTGAGACCTGGTGATGGGTTCCCTGGTGCCTTTGGAGGAAACCCTGTGGGGAATGTGATATGTCCCTTTGAGCCAAAGAAAGTCTATGGATTTGTGTTCTGCTCCCACGGGTAGATAGAATGTGGGGGAGGGATCTACTGAAAAGGGAACCCATAGGGCTGGGACCCCTAGCTCTGGGAATTACAGGCTGAGATCCACAGTTCTCTGGCACACAGATGGCTGGATCTGTGGGGCCGTGACCCAGAGGGCTAAGAGTTGTAGGGTTGTACACCCATAGAGCTGGTTTAGTAGGGCTGTCACCCATGGAGCTGGGACTGATAGGGTTGTGACTCAAGGGCTGAATTTGTAGTGTTGTGACTCACAGGGCTGGGTTTGCTGAGTTTTGACTCAGAAGGCTAAGAGGTGTAGGATTGTGCCTTATAAAACTAGATTGATTGGGTTGTGATCCACGGGGCTGGGATTCATAGGGTTGTCACCCAAATGGCTGGACTTGTCGATTTGTGACTCAGAGGGCTGCAATCCGTAGGTTTGTGACCTAGAGGGCTAAGGGTTGTAGGGTTATGATCCATAGAGTTAGATTTGTATGGCTTTGGCCCATGGAGCTGGGATTCATAGGGTCATCAGGCAAAGGGCTGAATTTGTAGGGTTGTGACTCACAGGGCTGGATTTGCTGAGTTGTGACTCAGAGGACGAAGAGGTGTAGGATTATGCCCTATAATGCTAGATTGATAGGGTTGTGACCCTTGGGGCTGGGATTCATAGAGCTGGGATCTACAGAGTTGTATTCACAGGGTTGGGATTCCGTAGGTGGGGCTGATTAGGGCTCAGTTATATTTGCTTGATTTTATAAGATTATAGGGCGGGACTGTATAGGGTTGGAATCCATAGGGCTAGGACATGTATTGGGGTGACTCATATAAATGGATTTCATAAAGGTGATATCGTACATTGAACCCTTTAGGGTTGGTATCCTTAAATCTGAGAGCTACAGGGTGGTGACTCGTAAGTCTGGACTCATAGTATTGCGATTCATAGGGCTAGATTTATAGGGTTGCATCCCAGAGGGCTAAAATTCATAAGAGGATGGGGATTAGGACATGGACATCTTTGGGGCCATTATTCTGTCTACCACATGGGATTAGGATGTGGACGTCTTTTGGGCCATATTCTGTCTACCACATGGGGATTAAGATGTGGACATTTTTGGGGTCATTATTGATGGAAAAGGGGAGGAATGTGACCAGGGGGAGGTTTAGGGGGGAAATATGAGACATTCTGGTTGGACACGTTAAGTGTGTGATGTCGGTTGGATGGGATTTCAAGACTGGATTTCAGGAGAGAGGTCCCAGTGGGAAGAACACTTTTGGGTTTTGTCAGAGGTATTGGAACCAGGGCAACCCCTTCTTGAATAGGAGATGGGTAAAATGAGGCTGAGACTTACCGGGCTGCATTCCTCAGATGGTTAAGGCATTCTAGGTTACAGGATGAGATAGGAGATCGGTACAAGATACAGGTCACAAAGACCTTGCGGATAAAACAGGTTGCAGTCAAGAAGCCGGCCAAAACCCACCCAAACCAAGATGGTGACGAGAGTGACCTCTGGTTGTCCTCACTGCTACAGTCTCACCAACGCCACGACAGTTTCCAAATGCCATGACAACATCAGAAAGTTACCCTATATGGTCTAAAAAGAGGAGGCATGAATAATCCACCCTTTGTTTAACATATAGTCAACAAATAACCATAAAAAATGGGCAACCAGTAGCCCTCGGGGCTGCTCTGTCTGTGGAGTAGCCATTCTTTTATTCCTCTACTTTCCTAATAAACTTGTTTTCAGTTTACTTTACAGATGCCCTGAATTCTTTCTTGCATGAGATTCAAGAACCCTCTCTGGGGGTCTGGATTGGGACGCCTTTTCCTGTAACAGTGTCACCAACATGTATTTAAACGTAGAAGGATGAATCACAAAACCAAGGGAGTGAGTGTAGATGGAAAACACAGGAGCACAAAGGACTGATCTTTAGGAGACTCCTTGGTTAAGACGTTGGGGAGAAGAGGAAGGTGAGTCTTACAGAGACTGAGAAGGTACCAGGAGAGTGTGGAGTCCTTGGGTCAAGAGAAGAAAGTATTTCAAGGAGGCTGGACTTTGGTCTATGGGTGAAAAAAGAAAGTATTTCAGGGTTGCTGAACTTTGATCCATGGGCCAAGAGAAGAAAGCATTTCAGGGATGCTGAACTTTGGACCATGGGCCAAGAAACAAAGTATTTCGGGGACGCTGGACTTTGGTCCATGGGCCAAGGGAACAAAGTATTTCAGAGATGCTGGACTTTGGATCATGGGCCAAGAAAAAAAAAGAATTTCAGGGATGCTGAACTTTGGTCCATGGGTCAAGAAAGAAAGTATTTCAGGGTTGCTGGACTTTGGTCCATGGTCCAAGAGAAGGAAATAGTTCGGGGATGCTGGGCTTTGGTCCATGGGCCAAGAAAAGAAAGTGTTTCAGGGATGCAGAACTTTGATCCATGGGTCAACAGAAGAAACTATTTCAGGGGTGCTGGACTTTGGTTCATGGGTCAACAGAAGAAAGTATTTTGGGAATGCTGGGCTTTGGTCTATGGGCCAAGAAAGAAAGTATTTCAGAGATGCTGGATTTTGGTCCATGGTCCCAGAGAAGGAAATATTTCAGAGATGCTGGATGTTGGTCCATGGGTCAAGAGAAGGAAATATTTCAGGATGCTGAACTTTGGTCCATGGGTCAAGAGAAGAAAGTATTTCAGGGATGCTGGATTTTGGTCCATGGTTCAAGAGAAGGAAATATTTCAGGGATGCTGGATGTTGGTCTATGGGCCAAGAAAGAAAGTATTTCAGAGATGCTGGATTTTGGTCCATGGTCCCAGAGAAGAAAGTATTTCAGGGATGCTGGATTTTGGCCCATATGGGTCAAGAGAAAAGAGTATTTCAGGGATGCTGAACTTTGTTCCTTGGGCGAAGAGAAGAGAGTATTTCAGGGATGCTGGATTTTGGCCCATGGTCCAAGAGAAGGAAATATTTCAGGGATGCTGGACTTTGTTCCATGGGCGAAGAGAAGAAAGTATTTCAGGGATGCTGGATTTTGGCCCATGGGTCAAGAGAAGGAAATATTTCAGGGATGCTGGATGTTGGTCCATGGGTCAAGAGAAGAGAGCGTTTCAGGGATGCTGAACTTTGTTCCTTGGGTGAAGAGAAGAGAGTATTTCAGGGATGCTGGATTTTGGCCCATGGGTCAAGAGAAGGAAATATTTCAGAGATGCTGGATTTTGGCCCATGGTCCAAGAGAAGGAAATATTTCAGGGATGCTGGACTTTGTTCCATGGGCGAAGAGAAGAAAGTATTTCAGGGATGCTGGATTTTGGCCCATGGGTCAAGAGAAGGAAATATTTCAGAGATGCTGGACTTTGGCCCATGGGTCAAGAGAAGAGAGTATTTCAGGATGCTGGATTTTGGCCCATGGTCCAAGAGAGGAAATATTTCAGGATGCTGGACTTTGTTCCATGGGCGAAGAGAAGAAAGTATTTCAGGGATGCTGGATTTTGGCCCATGGTCCAAGAGAAGGAAATATTTCAGGGATGCTGGATGTTGGTCCATGGGTCAAGAGAAGAGCGTTTCAGGATGCTGAACTTTGTTCCTTGGGCGAAGAGAAGAAAGTATTTCAGGGATGCTGGATTTTGGTCCATGGTTCAAGAGAAGGAAATATTTCAGGGATGCTGGATGTTGGTCTATGGGCCAAGAAAGAAAGTATTTCAGAGATGCTGGATTTTGGTCCATGGTCCCAGAGAAGGAAATATTTCAGAGATGCTGGATGTTGGTCCATGGGTCAAGAGAAGGAAATATTTCAGGGATGCTGAACTTTGTTCCATGGGCGAAGAGAAGAAAGTATTTCAGGGATGCTGGATTTTGGTCCATGGTTCAAGAGAAGGAAATATTTCAGGGATGCTGGATGTTGGTCTATGGGCCAAGAAAGAAAGTATTTCAGAGATGCTGGATTTTGGTCCATGGTCCCAGAGAAGAAAGTATTTCAGGGATGCTGGATTTTGGCCCATATGGGTCAAGAGAAAAATATTTCAGGGATGCTGAACTTTGTTCCTTGGCGAAGAAGAGAGTATTTCAGGGATGCTGGATTTTGGCCCATGGGTCAAGAGAGGAAATATTTCAGGGATGCTGAACTTTGTTCCTTGGCGAAGAGAAGAAAGTATTTCAGGATGCTGGATTTTGGCCCATGGGTCAAGAGAAGGAAATATTTCAGGGATGCTGGATGTTGGTCCATGGGTCAAGAGAAGAGAGCGTTTCAGGATGCTGAACTTTGTTCCTTGGGTGAAGAGAAGAGAGTATTTCAGGGATGCTGGATTTTGGCCCATGGGTCAAGAGAAGGAAATATTTCAGAGATGCTGGATTTTGGCCCATGGTCCAAGAGAAGGAAATATTTCAGGGATGCTGGACTTTGTTCCATGGGCGAAGAGAAGAAAGTATTTCAGGGATGCTGGATTTTGGCCCATGGGTCAAGAGAAGGAAATATTTCAGAGATGCTGGACTTTGGCCCATGGGTCAAGAGAAGAGAGTATTTCAGGGATGCTGAACTTTGGTCCATGGGCCAAGAGAACAAAGTGTGGCAGACATGTGTTACTACATCTCATGGTCATCTCATCCATTCTTAGGAGTGTGGAATGGGACGTAGCAAAGTGGAGATCTCTGCTGACCCCTATGTGAGCCTTTTCAATAGAGTGATGGAGGTAGAAAGTTGGGTGGAGTTGATATAAGACAGAAGGGAAGAAGGCAACTGGGGACAAGGAGTAGATATCGAGTGTGTCCTTGCACAGGGGAGAAGACAGATGGAGAGGGTGCCACAGGCAAAGTGAGATCAAGAGAGAGCTTTTGTAGGAAGGGGGAGATGAGACCCTGGGTGCACGTGGAAGGGCACTGTCTCATAGACAGGGAATGTTTGGTCAGGTAGAGAATAAGGAAAAATTGTGGGGTGTAGGATGTTTTTGTTCATTTGTTTGTTTGTTTGTTTTTAAGACGGAGTCTCGCTCTGTCACCCAGGCTGGGGTGCAATGGCGTGGTCTCTGCTCACTGCAACCTCTGCCTCCCGGCTCCCGGGTTCAAGCGATTCTCCTGCCTCAGCCTCCAGAGTAGCTGGGATGACAGGCATGAGCCACCACACTCAACTAATTTTTGTATTTTTAGTAGAGACAGTGTTTCATTATGTTGGCCAGGATGGTCTCGAACTCCTGACCTCATGATCCGCCCGCTCCAGTCTCCCAAAGTGCTGGGATGACAGGTGTGAGCCACTGCACCTGGCCCTAGAATGGGATTTATTTCTTTTTTTTCTTCTTCCTCTTTTTTTTTTTTTTTTTTTTTTGAGACAGAGTCTCGCTCTGTCACCCAGGCTGGAGTGCAGTGGCGTGATCTCCGCTCATTGCAATCTCCGCCTCCCAAGTTCACACCGTTCTCCTGCTTCAGCCTCTGCAGTTGCTGGGATTACAGGTACCACCTGGGATTACGTGCCACCACACCTGGCTAATGTTTTTGTATTTTTAGAAGATACGGGGTTTCACCATGTTGGCCAGGATGGTCTCGAACTCCTGACCTCATAATCTGCCCACTTCAGCCTCCCAAAGTGCTGGGATTACGGGCGTGAGCCACCGCGCCTGGCCAAAAGATGTACACACTTTGGAGGGTGGAGGAATTCCTTAGGTTTTTAAGGTTGAGCAAATCCATACCTTTCATCAGATCCTCAAAGAGCCTTGTCAAACCCGACTCCTCTTCCTACAACGTGTGGTGGATGAATACTAAAAATGAAAAGAAAACTTTGGTCTTGGCCGGGCACGGTGGCTCCTGCCTGTCATCCCAGCACTTTGGGAAGCCAAGGCGGGCGGGTCACGAGGTCAGGAGATCGAGACCAGCCTGGCCAACATGGTGAAACCCCGTCTCTACTAAAAATACAAAAATTAGCCGGGCGTGGTGGCGGCTCCTGTAGTCCCAGCACTTTGGGAGGCCGAGGCAGGTGGATCACCTGAGGTGAGCAGATCGAGACCATCCTGGCCAACACAGTGAAACCCCGTCTCTACTAAAAATACAAAAATTAGCCGGGCGTGGTGGTGCACACACCTGTAATCCCAGCACTTTGTGAGGCCGAGGCAGGTGGATCACTTGAGGTCAGGAGTTCGAGACCAGCCTGACCAACATGGAGAAACCCGTCTCTACTGAAAATACAAAAATTAGCCGGGTGCAGTGGCGGGCACCTTTAATCCCAGCTACTCGGGAGGCTGAGGCAGGAGAATGGCTTGAACCCGGGAGACGGAGCCTGCAGTGAGCCGAGATCGCGCCACTGGACTCCAGCCTGGGTGACAGAGCGAGACTCTGTCTCAAAAAAAAAAAAAAGTGGATTATTTTCAGAATGACAACCTCGTTCCTCACCCTTCCAAGTAAACGGTTGGTGTAACGTTTGTTTTCCTCCCGGTGAGTGCTTTTCTTCCTTTCGGTTTTCTGAGAAAGCAGAGAGCTTCACACAGATAATCACACGGACCAACAGGCAGTGACTGTCAACAGGAGACACCCCGTGCGAACGGCGAGGCGGGGGGAGTGGAGCGGGAGGGGGCGGGAGGCTTGTCTGTCAGGGGCTTGTGTGATGAAGACAGGTTCTCCCCAGCCAGGCTGGGTTAACGAGACAGAAAGTATTCAGTGACCTCATGAGGCTGCTCTGTTGCCGGAAAGAAAAGCCGAGATTTTCTGTCTCTGAAAACTCAAGACGAAATACATTGACCTCGGAGTGGAAATCTTTACAATTTGCTTGTCAGCCCACATTTTCAAGCAGGAGTATTTGTTTGTTTGTTTGTTTTTTAAATTCTCCAGCAATGGAAGATAAGGGCTTTCGTCTCCATGCACAAACCTGGGTGTGGGTTGGTCCCCACTGCCTGGGGACCAGTGACCCCCCAATGCTGCCTGTGATCTGGGACTCTGAGCCTTTACCCTGGCACGATCCAGGGGTGCAACGGAGAGAGCATCAGGTGGACAGGTTGACGTGTAGGGTGGTGGGGAGCAGGGAAGAGGTGGGTTCCCCAGAGAGCTGCAACCTGAACCCCTTCCCTGACATCATTTTGTTGTATACCCCTCAGAGACGTGGAGGAGGGGGTGCCCGGGCCTCCCCGACAGGGCTCCAGAGCAGACCCTGCGTTCAAACATGGCAGCTTGTCACAGCCTCATCAGGCGAGAGCAACTGGAGTAGAAGATGCTTTTTTTTTTTTTTTTTTTTGCTACCCCAGAGTCAATTAAAATACAGTAAAGCTGACATTTGCAGGATACTGAACGATCAAAGTGGAAAATGCCCACATACAGCTTCTGACGTAAAAACAGTGTGTCTGGCGGAAGACTGACACGAACCGTAACAGGTCAGGTAATTATGAGAAAATCTATGATATGTCTGTTGCAGTTGCTTAGTTTGTACACACGATCGCAGCCGTCAGACAAAAGGCCGGGGTTCTCTTCTCCTGACGCATCCGGGAGCCGCTGACACCCTCTCTCGTGATGCTGATACAGACGGCATCTGAGGAGAGAGTGAATTAATTTGACAGTAAATAGGGGGTATAGCAGTTACTGCCTCTTCTTTAAATATCCAGGTTTTAATTGCACCAGGGCAGGTTTTCGTTTTACCCTTCTGGGACCTGCTGGGGAAGGATGTGGGGGTCTGATTAGCAAAGGCACTCTCCTCCCATTTCAAGGTGCAGCCCTGGGCACAGGTGTGCCCATGGACACCCCCCCACACACACACACGTACCCTCTTGCTCTCACACACACGCCCAGGCATGCATGCAAAAGACAGCAAAGTTGTTTTTTATTTGTTTTATATAAATATATATAAAACAAATAAAAAATATATATAATATATATTATATATAAAATATATATAAATATATATAAAACAAATAAAAATATATATAATATATATTATATATAAAATATATATAAATATATATAAAACAAATAAAAATATATAAATATATATATATTTTTTTTTTGCTGTGTGTAATGACAGCACGTGCACACACTTGGCTGTTGTTTTATCCTTTGCATGCTAATTGCTTGAAAGCCATGCATGTTTTTTTCCCCCTCTCTTCCCAGCCCCCTCCTCACAGAATCCATCTCCAACACCCAGCATTGAACAGACGCGTTCATTAGGATGATTAAGGAATTCTCCCATCGTCTCGCCTTGATGTGTTTATTAAATTAAAGAGGGATGAGACGGATGAATCCGTGGGCTCAGGGTATCACCGGGCAAAAGCCACGGGTGTATTTCGCCGAGCTGGGCTCTCTCTGCCGTGCTCCCATCGTAATTGGCTTAATGGATTTTCCGTGATGCGGTCTCTCAGGCAAACTAATTACAGCTTTTTACATTAAATTCGAATAGATTTCAATTTATCTCTTCTACATTATCACAATAATTACAGTAATAAATTAAGCAGGTCGACACCGTGTATGAACACAGTTCGGGTCTGGCGTTACAGCAGCGTGGCTTGGCAGAGACGGACTAAATAGACGTGCTGGGTGAAGCAGATGGTGGGAGGGACGCTGGGAGTGTGCGTTCCTGTGTCGTCTGTGTTTTTTTTTTTTTTTTTCTGACAGTCTGCAGAGAATTCTCACAAGTTCGCTGGTTGGTTGGTTGGTTTTTTGTGTTTTTTTGTTTCTTTGTTTTTGTAAGAGGGAGTTTCGCTCTTGTCGCCCAGGCTGGAGTGCAATGGGGTGATCTCGGCTCACCGCAACCTCCGCCACCCGTGGGTTCAAGCGATTCTCCCGCCTCAGCCTCCCGAGTCGCTCGGATTATAGGCACCTGCCACTGCCAGGCTCGGTGACTTATTCATTGATTTTTTTGGATTTTTAGTAGAGACGGGGTTTCTCCATGGTGGCCAGGCTGGTCTCGAACTCCTGACCTCAGGTGATCCACCCGCCTCAGCCTCTCAAAGTGCTGGGATGACAGGCATGAGCCACCGTGCCTGGCTTTTTTTTTTTTTTTTTCTTTCCTAGTTCCCCAATGGGTCCAATTCCCCTGCCTCAGCCTCAGGAGCAGCTGGGACGACAGGCGCCCGCCACCACACCCGGCTAATTTTTGTATTTTTAGTAGAGATGAGATTTCACCATGTGGCCCAGGCTGGTCTGGAACTCCTGACCTCAAGTGATCCACCCGCCTCAGCCTCCCAAAGAGGGTGGACGTGTCTCACCAGCACAAAGAGGCGATCAACCGTGTTCCCTTTGCAAAGTGAGGTGGTCATCCGGTTTCCTGGGTATTATCAGGTCCTTCTGTTCCGTTTTAATGACCTCCCGTTATTTCTGCAGAGAAGGTGAAAATCGCCCTTGTACAGCCTTCATCAGAGCCATTGTCCCCCAAACTCCGCTGGCCACCGCCACACGGACGTCAAATCCGAGACAGACTTCAGATGGCCGGGAGAGGCCTTCCTGGCTTTGTCACTCCGAGCCGAATCAGAGTGTCACACGTGGTCCACCTGTGAAGTTCGTGGCCACTGCTGGTCTAAACGGTAACAGGGCCGATGGCCCTCGATGGTCAGAGATTGATTTACAGAGGTGACTTCCTCGGCCTCTACGTCTCCTGCTTTGTAAGGTAACGAGACCGAACTTTCAGACTAACTTTCCAAACTCTGGAGGTGATGAGTTCAGTGCAGTCAGTTTATGTAAAAGTTGATCGGCCGGGCGCGGTGGCTCACGCCTGTCATCCCAGCGCTTTAGGAGGCCAAGGTGGGTGGATGACCTGAGGTCGCGAGTTCGAGATCAGCCTGGCCAACATGGTGAAACCCCGTCTCTACTAAAAATGCAAAAATTAGCCAGGTGTGGTTGGCACCTGCAATCCCAGCTACTCGGGAGGCTGAGGCAGGAGAATGGCGTGAACCCGGGAGGCGGAGGTTGCAGTGAGCTGAGATCCGGCCACTGCACTCCCGCCTGGGTGACAGAGCGAGACTCCGTCTCAAAAAGAAAATGAAAAAAAAAGAAAGTTTATGCAGAAAATAGCAACAGGACAAAATGGAAGGAAAGGATCAAGGATATACGATCTTAATATGATTTCTTTCCTAGGGCACAGGTTTCAGTCTTATTTTCTTTAGCTCATGACAACGTCAACATTCTACATTTAAAGAACTTGTCTTCGGAATTTTAAAAAATTTTACAGCCAGGCGCGGCGGCTCACGCCTGTCATCCCAACACTTTGGGAGGCCGAGGCAGGTGGATCACTTGAGGTCAGGAGTTCCAGACCAGCCTGGCCAACATGGTGAAACCCCGTCTCTACTAAAAATACAAAAATTAGCAGGGATTGGTGGTGGACGCCTGTAGTCCCAGCTACTCAGGAGGCTGAGGCAGGAGAATCGCTTGACCCGGGAGGCGGAGGCTGCAGTGAGCTGAGATCTGGCCACCGCACTCCAGCCTGGGCGACAGAGCGAGACTCCGTCTCAAAAAAAAAAAAAAAAAAAAAAAAAAAATTACCTCTTGGGCCTCCTGTAATCATGTCAAAGCCATTAATTTTTTGTAACTGCCAAGGTTATAGAAGGCATTGTAATAACTATCCATGTTCGCTATGAAACGTCCCCATAAAATGCACGAAGGCAAGAAGAATGACTGACGCCTGGAATCCCAGTATTTTGGGAGGCGAAGCAGGAATGATCGCTTGAGTCCAGGAGTTTGAGACCAGTCTCGGCAGCATAGTGACCCCTCCATCTCTACACAGATTTTTTAAAAAAATTAGCCAGGTGTGGAGGGTCTCATGGAGTCCTAGCTACTCAGGAGGCTGAGGTGGGAGGATCGCTCGAGCGAGGGAGGCTGGAGGCAGCCGTGAGCCAAGGTGGTGCCGTGACACTGCAGCCTGGACAACACAGTGAGACCCTGTCTCAAAGATTTAAAAATGCAGACAAATCATATCGGACAGTGTTTAGTGCGGAGATGGGCAGATATGCTGGAAAGAGTCAGACAGTAAGTAAGTATTAATGTTTTCAGGATAATAGAATTGCTGTGGTGGCCATGAAACTCTCCTGTTTTTTTTTTTTTTTTCATTTATTTATTTTTATTTTATTTGTTTAATTGTTGTAGAGGTGGGGATCTGTCGCTACAAAAAATTAAACATAGCAAGACCCTGTCTCTGCAAAAAACTTAAAAATTAGCCAGGTATGGTGACACATGGTTGTAGTCCCAGCTACTTGGGAGGTTGAGGTGGGGGATCACTTGAGCCCAGGAGGTCAAGGCTGCAGTGAACTATGATATCTCAACCCTTTGGGAAGTGGAGGTGGGAGGATCGCTTGGGGCCAGGAGTTCAAGACCAGCCTGGGCAATATAGCAAGACCCCATACCTACAAAAAAAATTAGCTGAGCATGATGGTGTGTTCCTATAATCCCAGCTACTTGGGCAGCCAAGGTGGGTGAATCCCTTGAGGCCAGGAGTTCAAGACCAGCCTGGGCAACATATCAAGACCCTGTCTCTACAAAAAATTTAAAAATTAGCCAGGTATGCTTGTAGTCCCAGCTACTTGGGAGGCTGAGGTAGGAGGATCACTTGAGCCCAGGAGGTCAAGGCTGCAGTGAGCTATGATATCTCAACCCTTTGGGAAATGGAGGTGAGAGGATTGCTTGAGACCAGCAGTTCAAGACCAGCCTGGCCAACATAGCAAGACCCCATCTCTACAGAAAATTAACAGAGCATGATGACCTGTTCCTGTAATCCCTCTGGGTTACTTGGGCAGCCAAGGTGGGTGAATCGCTTGAGCCCAGGAGTTCAAGACTAGCCTGGGCAACATAGCAAGACCCTGTCTCTGCAAAAAACTTAAAAATTAGCCAGGTATGGTGACACATGGTTGTAGTCCCAACTACTGGGGACGCTGAGGTAGGGGGATCACTTGAACCCAGGAGGTCGAAGCTGCAGTGAACTATGATATCTCAACCTTTTGGGAAGTGGAGGTGGGAGGATCGCTTGGGGCCAGGAGTTCAAGACCAACCTGGGCAACATAGCAAGACCCCATCTCTACAAAATAAAATTAGCCGAGCATGATGGTGTGTTCCTATAATCCCAGCTACTAGGGCAGACAAGGTGGGTGAATCTCTTGAGCCCAGGAGTTCAAGACTAGCCTGGGCAAGATAGCAAGACCCTCTCTCTGCAAAAAAAATTAAAAATTAGTCAGGTATGCTTGTAGTCCCAGCTACTTGGGAGGCTGAGGTAGGGGGATCACTTGAGCCCAGGAGGTCAAGGCTGCAGTGAGCTATGATATCTCAACCCTTTGGGAAGTGGAGGTGGGAGGATCGTGTGGGGCCAGGAGTTCAAGACCAGCCTGGGCAATATAGCAAGACCCCATACCTACAAAAAAAATTAGCTGAGCATGATGGTGTGTTCCTATAATCCCAGCTACTTGGGCAGCCAAGGTGGGTGAATCCCTTGAGGCCAGGAGTTCAAGACCAGCCTGGGCAACATAGCTGGACCCCATCTCTACAAAAAAAAATTAATAGAGAGTGATGGCATGTTCCTATAATCCCAACTATTTGGGAGCCCAAGGTGGGTGAACTGCTTCAGCCCAGGAGTTTAAGACTAGCCTGGGCAAGACAGCAAGACCCTATCTCTGCACAAAAGTTTAAAAATTAGCCACGTATGACGACAGAGGCTTGTAGTCCCATCTACTCGGGAGGCTGAGGTAGGGGGATCACTTGAGCCCAGGAGGTCGAGGCTGCAGTGAACTCTGGCAGGGCCATTGCAGTCCAGCCTGGTGACAGAGCGAGACCCTGTCTAAAAAAAATTAGAAAGGATCTTTAAAAGGGCAGAACAGAGAGACAGAGAGGAGTCAGGCTTTACCATTCATGCACGATGGTTAGAAACCCAAAGGGGAGTGGAAACTCAGGATTAAGGCAGGCTGCTCACACCCATGGAATCTGCAGCCACCCCCCAAAAAGAATCCTACATGGGCTGTGCCCTGTGGAAGCTCCAAGAGCAAGCAGCCCCCACACCAGCTTCCTCATCCATCTGCGGCGTTGGTTGTCGGGCATTTGAAATTGCAAGGTGTCCGCCTGCATTCCGTCACGTGCCACAGAAGCCGAAGGAGCCATCTCTCTCCCCTGATGGAGACCAGCCCCTGGTAAGACGCCCGGAATGAATGTGAGGAGATGATGGGCCTAGAGAGTGCTCCAGGATCAGGCAGCCGCCGCGTGGGAGGCACCTACCGTCATTGCTCCCCGAGGCAGACGTTCCTCAGCTGTCCTCAGCTCCGTCCAGCCTCACAGGGTGGCTCTGAGGCCACTCTGTGCTGGAATCAGCTGGACGGAAGGTGGCTGGCCAGAGAGGGCCACGGCTGGATGGACACTTGGTAGCCTGTGGCCCTGGCCTGGGTTCAGGGAGGGTGTGGGCAGGGGGCAGGAGGAGGGTGGGGAGGGAGACATAGCGGGAGGAGGAGGTGAAGGGAGCCAGGCTGGGGGAAGAAGAGGAGATGGAGGAGGAGGAGATGGAGGAGGAGAAGTTAGAGAAGGAGGAGATGGAGAAGGGGGAGATGGAGGAGGAGGAGATGGAGGAGGAGGAGATGGAGGAGGAGATGGAGGAGGAGGAGATGGAGGAGGAGATGGAGGAGGAGGAGATGGAGGAGGAGGAGATGGAGAAGGGGGAGATGGAGGAGGAGGAGATGGAGGAGGAGGAGATGGAGGAGGAGATGGAGGAGGAGGAGATGGAGGAGGAGGAGATGGAGGAGGAGGAGATGGAGAAGGGGGAGATGGAGGAGGAGGAGATGGAGGAGATGGAGGAGGAGGAGAAGATAGAGGAGGAGAAGATGGAGGAGATGGAGATGGAGGAGGAGACGGAAATGGAGGAGGAGGAGCTGGAGGAAGAGCAGACAGAGGAGATGGAGGAGGAGGAGATGGAGGAGAAGGGGGAGATGGAGGAGGAGATGGAGGAGATAGAAGAGGAGGAGACAGAGGAGAAGGAGATGGAGGAAGAGAAGATGGAGGAGGAGGGGATGGAGGAGACTGGGGATAAATTCCCCCGTGGCAGCAAGGAGATTTTCCTGCTGGAAGCAGTGCTCAGCTTTGGGAGTGGTGACCACCACGTGTTACTTTGTATGACAAACATGCTTCAGAAAAAAAAAAAAAGATACAGGAATGTGGTTTCCACACAATATTTTAAAATACCACCGTCAGGAATTAATCACGTAGAAACACATATTGTTTCTTGGATTTAAACAACTTGGAAAATGTAACTTAATGTTGCTTTTCTGTATGGTGTTTTATTCCTTTTAAAGGAATTATTAGAATATTCTAATTCTAACCCTTATAAAGGGTTATTCTAATGAGGTTTTGAGAGAGAGAAGTTGCATAAATGTCATAGCAAGGTGTTATAAGTAACTACATTTAAAATGACAAAGCTGTGATCAGAAATGTGAAACCTAATCCACACGAACAGGAACTCTCAACGGGCAGGAAACGCAACCACTGGTGAGCACCTGATTGAAATGCAAAATTGACCATCGCTGTTTAAACGACAGCTATAATAAAAAGATGTCCTAAGCCAATGTAAACCAAAATTTCCAAAATATCCAAAAATATACTTTTTAAAACGATCAGAAATGAAAAAAGTGGGAGTAAAAGAAGCAACTCGGCTAATCTCCTTGGAAAGTGAATTTGGTATCTGTGATTTGAAGTATGATCTATGGTCCGTGATGCTCACCTGGTGTGGATGGAGCTGATCCATGGTCCGTGATACTCACCTCGTGTGGATGGAGCTGATCCATGGTCCGTGATGCTCACCTGGTGTGGATGGAGCTGATCCATGGTCTGTGATACTCACCTGGTGTGGATGCAGCTGATCCATGGTCTGTGATGCTCACCTGGTGTGGATGGAGCTGATCCATGGTCTGTGATACTCACCTGGTGTGGATGGAGCTGATCCGTGGTCTGTGATACTCAGCTGGTGTGGATGGAGCTGATCCATGGTCTGTGAGGCTCACCTGGTGTGGATGGAGCTGATCCATGGTCTGTGATGCTCACCTGGTGTGGATGGAGCTGATCCATGGTCCGTGATACTCACCTGGTGTGGATGGAGCTGATCCATGGTCCGTGATGCTCACCTGGTGTGGATGGAGCTGATCCATGGTCTGTGATACTCACCTGGTGTGGATGGAGCTGATCCATGGTCCGTGATACTCACCTGGTGTGGATGGAGCTGATCCATGGTCCGTGATGCTCACCTGGTGTGGATGGAGCTTGTCTATGGTCCGTGATGCTCACCTGGTGTGGATGGGGCAGGGCCATGGTCCGTGATGCTCACCTGGTGTAGATGGAGCTGATCCATGGTCTGTGATACTCACCTGGTGTGAATGGAGCTGATCCATGGTCTGTGATACTCACCTGGTGTGGATGGGGCAGGGCCATGGTCTGTGATACTCACCTGGTGTGGATGCAGCTGATCCATGGTCCGTGATGCTCACCTGGTGTGGATGGGGCTGATCCATGGTCCGTGATGCTCACCTGGTGTGGATGGAGTGGATCCATGGTCTGTGATACTCACCTGGTGTGGATGGAGCTGATCCATGGTCTGTGATACTCACCTGGTGTGGATGGAGCTGATCCATGGTCCGTGATACTCACCTGGTGTGGATGGAGCTGATCCATGGTCTGTGATACTCACCTGGTGTGGATGCAGCTGATCCATGGTCCGTGATGCTCACCTGGTGTGGATGGGGCTGATCCATGGTCTGTGATGCTCACCTGGTGTGGATGGAGTGGATCCATGGTCTGTGATACTCACCTGGTGTGGATGGAACTGATCCATGGTCCGTGATGCTCACCTGGTGTGGATGGGGCTGATCCATGGTCCGTGATGCTCACCTGGTGTGGATGGAGCTGATCCATGGTCTGTGATACTCACCTGGTGTGGATGCAGCTGATCCATGGTCCATGATGCTCACCTGGTGTGGATGGAGCTGATCCATGGTCTGTGATGCTCACCTGGTGTGGATGGAGCTGATCCATGGTCCGTGATGCTCACCTGGTGTGGATGGAGCTTGTCTATGGTCCGTGATGCTCACCTGGTGTGGATGGGGCAGGGCCATGGTCCGTGATGCTCACCTGGTGTAGATGGAGCTGATCCATGGTCTGTGATACTCACCTGGTGTGGATGGAGCTGATTCATGGTCTGTGATACTCACCTGGTGTGAATGGAGCTGATCCATGGTCTGTGATACTCACCTGGTGTGGACGGGGCAGGGTCATGGTCTGTGATACTCACCTGGTGTGGATGCAGCTGATCCATGGTCCGTGATGCTCACCTGGTGTGGATGGAGTGGATCCATGGTCCGTGATGCTCACCTGGTGTGGATGGGGCTGATCCATGGTCCGTGATGCTCACCTGGTGTGGATGGAGCTGATCCATGGTCTGTGATGCTCACCTGGTGTGGATGGAGCTGATCCATGGTCTGTGATACTCGCCTGGTGTGGATGGAGCTGCTCCATCGTCCGTGATACTCACCTGGTGTGGATGGAGCTGATCCATGGTCCGTGATGCTCACCTGGTGTGGATGGAGCTGCTCCATGGTCTGTGATACTCGCCTGGTGTGGATGGAGCTGATCCATGGTCCGTGATACTCACCTGGTGTGGATGGAGCTGATCCATGGTCCGTGATGCTCACCTGGTGTGGATGGAGCTGATCCATGGTCCGTGATGCTCACCTGGTGTGGATGGAGCTGATCCATGGTCTGTGATGCTCACCTGGTGTGGATGGAGCTGATCCATGGTCTGTGACGTTCACCTGGTGTGGATGGAGCTGCTCCATGGTCCGTGATACTCACCTGGTGTGGATGGAGCTGATCCATGGTCTGTGATACTCACCTGGTGTGGATGGGGCTGATCCATGGTCCATGATGCTCACCTGGTGTGGAGGGAGCTGATCCATGGTCCATGATGCTCACCTGGTGTGGATGGAGCTGATCCATGGTCTGTGATGCTCACCTGGTGTGGAGGGAGCTGATCCATGGTCTGTGATACTCACCTGGTGTGGATGGAGCTGATCCATGGTCCGTGATGCTCACCTGGTGTGGATGGAGCTGATCCATGGTCCGTGATACTCACCTGGTGTGGATGGAGCTGATCCATGGTCCGTGATGCTCACCTGGTGTGGATGGAGCTGATCCATGGTCTGTGATGCTCACCTGGTGTGGATGGAGCTGCTCCATGGTCCGTGATGCTCACCTGGTGTGGATGCAGCTGATCCATGGTCCGTGATGCTCACCTGGTGTGGATGGAGCTGATCCATGGTCTGTGATACTCGCCTGGTGTGGATGGAGCTGCTCCATCGTCCGTGATACTCACCTGGTGTGGATGGAGCTGATCCATGGTCCGTGATGCTCACCTGGTGTGGATGGAGCTGCTCCATCGTCCGTGATGCTCACCTGGTGTGGATGCAGCTGATCCATGGTCCGTGATTCTCACCTGGTGTGGATGGAGCTGATCCATGGTCCGTGATACTCACCTGGTGTGGATGGAGCTGATCCATGGTCTGTGATACTCACCTGGTGTGGATGCAGCTGATCCATGGTCTGTGATGCTCACCTGGTGTGGATGGAGCTGATCCATGGTCTGTGACGCTCACCTGGTGTGGATGGAGCTGATCCATGGTCTGTGACGCTCACCTGGTGTGGATGGAGCTGATCCATGGTCCGTGATACTCACCTGGTGTGGATGGAGCTGATCCATGGTCCGTGATGCTCACCTGGTGTGGATGGAGCTGATCCATGGTCCGTGATGCTCACCTGGTGTGGATGGAGCTTGTCTATGGTCCGTGATGCTCACCTGGTGTGGATGGAGCTTGTCTATGGTCCGTGATACTCACCTGGTGTGGATGGAGCTGATCCATGGTCTGTGATACTCACCTGGTGTGGATGCAGCTGATCCATGGTCCGTGATGCTCACTTGGTGTGGATGGAGCTGATCCATGGTCCGTGATGCTCACCTGGTGTGGATGCAGCTGATCCATGGTCCGTGATGCTCACCTGGTGTGGATGGAGCTGATCCATGGTCTGTGATGCTCACCTGGTGTGGATGGAGCTGATCCATGGTCTGTGATGCTCACCTGGTGTGGATGCAGCTGATCTATGGTCCGTGATACTCACCTGGTGTGGATGGAGCTGATCCATGGTCCATGATACTCACCTGGTGTGGATGCAGCTGATCTATGGTCCGTGATACTCACCTGGTGTGGATGGAGCGGATCCATGGTCTGTGATACTCACCTGGTGTGGATGGAGCTGATCCATGGTCTGTGATGCTCACCTGGTGTGGATGGAGCTGATCCATGGTCCGTGATACTCACCTCGTGTGGATGGAGCTGATCCATGCTCCGTGATGCTCACCTGGTGTGGATGCAGCTGATCCATGGTCCGTGATGCTCACCTGGTGTGGATGGAGCTGATCCATGGTCCGTGATACTCACCTGGTGTGGATGGAGCTGATCCATGGTCCGTGATACTCACCTGGTGTGGATGGAGCTGATCCATGGTCCGTGATACTCACCTGGTGTGGATGGAGCTGATCCATGGTCCGTGATGCTCACCTGGTGTGGATGCAGCTGATCCATGGTCCGTGATGCTCACCTGGTGTGGATGGAGCTGATCCATGGTCTGTGATACTCGCCTGGTGTGGATGGAGCTGATCCATGGTCCGTGATACTCACCTGGTGTGGATGGAGCTGATCCATGGTCCGTGATACTCACCTGGTGTGGATGAAGCTGATCCATGGTCTGTGGTACTCGCCTGGTGTGGATGGAGCTGATCCATGGTCTGTGATACTCACCTGGTGTGGACGGGGCAGGGCCATGGTCCGTGATACTCACCTGGTGTGGATGCAGCTGATCCATGGTCCGTGATGCTCACCTGGTGTGGATGGAGCGGATCCATGGTCCGTGATACTCACCTGGTGTGGATGGAGCGGATCCATGGTCCGTGATACTCACCTGGTGTGGATGCAGCTGATCCATGGTCCATGATACTCACCTGGTGTGGATGGAGCTGATCCATGGTCCATGATGCTCACCTGGTGTGGAGGGAGCTGATCCATGGTCCGTGATACTCACCTGGTGTGGATGGAGCTGATCCATGGTCCGTGATGCTCACCTGGTGTGGATGCAGCTGATCCATGGTCCGTGATGCTCACCTGGTGTGGATGGAGCTGCTCCATGGTCTGTGATACTCGCCTGGTGTGGATGGAGCTGATCCATGGTCTGTGATACTCACCTGGTGTGGACGGGGCAGGGCCATGGTCCGTGATACTCACCTGGTGTGGATGCAGCTGATCCATGGTCCGTGATGCTCACCTGGTGTGGATGGAGCGGATCCATGGTCCGTGATACTCACCTGGTGTGGATGGAGCGGATCCATGGTCCGTGATACTCACCTGGTGTGGATGCAGCTGATCCATGGTCCGTGATACTCACCTGGTGTGGATGGAGCTGATCCATGGTCCGTGATGCTCACCTGGTGTGGATGCAGCTGATCCATGGTCCGTGATGCTCACCTGGTGTGGATGGAGCTGATCCATGGTCCGTGATGCTCACCTGGTGTGGATGCAGCTGATCCATGGTCCGTGATGCTCACCTGGTGTGGATGCAGCTGATCCATGGTCCGTGATACTCACCTGGTGTGGATGGAGCTGATCCATGGTCCGTGATGCTCACCTGGTGTGGATGCAGCTGATCCATGGTCCGTGATGCTCACCTGGTGTGGATGGAGCTGATCCATGGTCCGTGATGCTCACCTGGTGTGGATGCAGCTGATCCATGGTCCGTGATGCTCACCTGGTGTGGATGCAGCTGATCCATGGTCCGTGATACTCGCCTGGTGTGGATGGAGCTGATCCATGGTCCGTGATACTCACCTGGTGTGGATGGGGCTGATCCATGGTCCGTGATGCTCACCTGGTGTGGATGCAGCTGATCCATGGTCCATGATGTATTTTTAGCTGATCCATGGTCTGTGACGTTCACCTGGTGTGGATGAAGCTGATCCATGGTCTGTGATACTCGCCTGGTGTGGATGGAGCTGATCCATGGTCCGTGATACTCACCTGGTGTGGATGGAGCTGATCCATGGTCCGTGATGCTCACCTGGTGTGGATGCAGCTGATCCATGGTCCGTGATGCTCACCTGGTGTGGATGGAGCTGATCCATGGTCTGTGATACTCGCCTGGTGTGGATGGAGCTGATCCATGGTCTGTGACGTTCACCTGGTGTGGATGTAGCTGATCCATGGTCCGTGATGCTCACCTGGTGTGGATGGAGCTGATCCATGGTCCGTGATACTCACCTGGTGTGGATGGAGCTGATCCATGGTCCGTGATACTCATCTGGTGTGGATGGAGCTGATCCATGGTCTGTGATACTCACCTGGTGTGGATGGGGCTGATCCATGGTCCATGATGCTCACCTGGTGTGGATGGAGCTGATCCACGGTCCATGATACTCACCTGGTGTGGATGGAGCTGATCCATGGTCTGTGATACTCACCTGGTGTGGATGGAGCTGATCCATGGTCTGTGACGTTCACCTGGTGTGGATGGAGCTGATCCATGGTCCGTGATGCTCACCTGGTGTGGAGGGAGCTGATCCATGGTCCGTGATACTCACCTGGTGTGGAGGGAGCTGATCCATGGTCCGTGATACTCACCTGGTGTGGATGGAGCTGATCCATGGTCTGTGATACTCACCTGGTGTGGATGCAGCTGATCCATGGTCTGTGATGCTCACCTGGTGTGGATGGAGCTGATCCATGGTCCGTGATGCTCACCTGGTGTGGATGGAGCTGCTCCATGGTCCGTGATTCTCACCTGGTGGATGCAGCTGATCCATGGTCTGTGATGCTCACCTGGTGTGATGGAGCTGATCCATGGTCTGTGATACTCACCTGGTGTGGATGGAGCTGATCCATGGTCGTGATACTCACCTGGTGTGGATGGAGCTGATCCATGGTCGTGATACTCACCTGGTGTGGATGGAGCTGATCCATGGTCCGTGATACTCACCTGGTGTGGATGGAGCTGATCCATGGTCCGTGATGCTCACCTGGTGGATGGAGCTGATCCATGGTCTGTGACGTTCACCTGGTGTGGATGGAGCTGATCCATGGTCCGTGATGCTCACCTGGTGTGGAGGGAGCTGATCCATGGTCCGTGATGCTCACCTGGTGTGGATGGAGCTGCTCCATGGTCTGTGATACTCGCCTGGTGTGGATGGAGCTGATCCATGGTCCGTGATACTCACCTGGTGTGGATGGAGCTGATCCATGGTCCGTGATGCTCACCTGGTGTGGATGGAGCTGATCCATGGTCCGTGATGCTCACCTGGTGTGGATGGAGCTGATCCATGGTCTGTGATGCTCACCTGGTGTGGATGGAGCTGATCCATGGTCTGTGACGTTCACCTGGTGTGGATGGAGCTGCTCCATGGTCCGTGATACTCACCTGGTGTGGATGGAGCTGATCCATGGTCTGTGATACTCACCTGGTGTGGATGGGGCTGATCCATGGTCCATGATGCTCACCTGGTGTGGAGGGAGCTGATCCATGGTCCATGATGCTCACCTGGTGTGGATGGAGCTGATCCATGGTCTGTGATGCTCACCTGGTGTGGAGGGAGCTGATCCATGGTCTGTGATACTCACCTGGTGTGGATGGAGCTGATCCATGGTCCGTGATGCTCACCTGGTGTGGATGGAGCTGATCCATGGTCCGTGATACTCACCTGGTGTGGATGGAGCTGATCCATGGTCCGTGATGCTCACCTGGTGTGGATGGAGCTGATCCATGGTCTGTGATGCTCACCTGGTGTGGATGGAGCTGCTCCATGGTCCGTGATGCTCACCTGGTGTGGATGCAGCTGATCCATGGTCCGTGATGCTCACCTGGTGTGGATGGAGCTGATCCATGGTCTGTGATACTCGCCTGGTGTGGATGGAGCTGCTCCATCGTCCGTGATACTCACCTGGTGTGGATGGAGCTGATCCATGGTCCGTGATGCTCACCTGGTGTGGATGGAGCTGCTCCATCGTCCGTGATGCTCACCTGGTGTGGATGCAGCTGATCCATGGTCCGTGATTCTCACCTGGTGTGGATGGAGCTGATCCATGGTCCGTGATACTCACCTGGTGTGGATGGAGCTGATCCATGGTCTGTGATACTCACCTGGTGTGGATGCAGCTGATCCATGGTCTGTGATGCTCACCTGGTGTGGATGGAGCTGATCCATGGTCTGTGACGCTCACCTGGTGTGGATGGAGCTGATCCATGGTCTGTGACGCTCACCTGGTGTGGATGGAGCTGATCCATGGTCCGTGATACTCACCTGGTGTGGATGGAGCTGATCCATGGTCCGTGATGCTCACCTGGTGTGGATGGAGCTGATCCATGGTCCGTGATGCTCACCTGGTGTGGATGGAGCTTGTCTATGGTCCGTGATGCTCACCTGGTGTGGATGGAGCTTGTCTATGGTCCGTGATACTCACCTGGTGTGGATGGAGCTGATCCATGGTCTGTGATACTCACCTGGTGTGGATGCAGCTGATCCATGGTCCGTGATGCTCACTTGGTGTGGATGGAGCTGATCCATGGTCCGTGATGCTCACCTGGTGTGGATGCAGCTGATCCATGGTCCGTGATGCTCACCTGGTGTGGATGGAGCTGATCCATGGTCTGTGATGCTCACCTGGTGTGGATGGAGCTGATCCATGGTCTGTGATGCTCACCTGGTGTGGATGCAGCTGATCTATGGTCCGTGATACTCACCTGGTGTGGATGGAGCTGATCCATGGTCCATGATACTCACCTGGTGTGGATGCAGCTGATCTATGGTCCGTGATACTCACCTGGTGTGGATGGAGCGGATCCATGGTCTGTGATACTCACCTGGTGTGGATGGAGCTGATCTATGGTCCGTGATGCTCACCTGGTGTGGATGAGCTGATCCATGGTCCGTGATACTCACCTGGTGTGGATGGAGCTGATCCATGGTCTGTGATACTCACCTGGTGTGGATGCAGCTGATCCATGGTCCGTGATGCTCACCTGGTGTGGATGGAGCTGATCCATGGTCCGTGATGCTCACCTGGTGTGGATGCAGCTGATCCATGGTCCGTGATGCTCACCTGGTGTGGATGGAGCTGATCCATGGTCTGTGATGCTCACCTGGTGTGGATGGAGCTGATCCATGGTCTGTGATGCTCACCTGGTGTGGATGCAGCTGATCCATGGTCCGTGATACTCACCTGGTGTGGATGGAGCTGATCCATGGTCCATGATACTCACCTGGTGTGGATGCAGCTGATCCATGGTCCGTGATACTCACCTGGTGTGGATGGAGCGGATCCATGGTCCGTGATACTCACCTGGTGTGGATGGAGCGATCCATGGTCTGTGATGCTCACCTGGTGTGGATGCAGCTGATCCATGGTCGTGATGCTCACCTGGTGTGGATGGAGCTGATCCATGGTCCGTGATGCTCACCTGGTGTGGATGCAGCTGATCCATGGTCCGTGATGCTCACCTGGTGTGGATGGAGCTGATCCATGGTCTGTGATACTCGCCTGGTGTGGATGGAGCTGATCCATGGTCCGTGATACTCACCTGGTGTGGATGGAGCTGATCCATGGTCCGTGATACTCACCTGGTGTGGATGGAGCTGATCCATGATCCGTGATGCTCACCTGGTGTGGATGCAGCTGATCCATGGTCCGTGATGCTCACCTGGTGTGGATGGAGCTGATCCATGGTCTGTGATACTCGCCTGGTGTGGATGGAGCTGATCCATGGTCCGTGATACTCACCTGGTGTGGATGGAGCTGATCCATGGTCCGTGATACTCACCTGGTGTGGATGGAGCTGATCCATGGTCCGTGATACTCACCTGGTGTGGATGGAGCTGATCCATGGTCTGTGATACTCACCTGGTGTGGATGGAGCTGATCCATGGTCTGTGATACTCACCTGGTGTGGATGCAGCTGATCCATGGTCCGTGATGCTCACCTGGTGTGGATGGAGCGGATCCATGGTCCGTGATACTCACCTGGTGTGGATGGAGCGGATCCATGGTCCGTGATACTCACCTGGTGTGGATGCAGCTGATCCATGGTCCATGATACTCACCTGGTGTGGATGGAGCTGATCCATGGTCCATGATGCTCACCTGGTGTGGAGGGAGCTGATCCATGGTCCGTGATACTCACCTGGTGTGGATGGAGCTGATCCATGGTCCGTGATGCTCACCTGGTGTGGATGCAGCTGATCCATGGTCCGGTGATGCTCACCTGGTGTGGATGGAGCTGCTCCATGGTCTGTGATACTCACCTGTGTGGATGGAGCTGATCCATGGTCTGTGATACTCACCTGGTGTGGACGGGGCAGGGCCATGGTCCGTGATACTCACCTGGTGTGGATGCAGCTGATCCATGGTCCGTGATGCTCACCTGGTGTGGATGGAGCGGATCCATGGTCCGTGATACTCACCTGGTGTGGATGGAGCTGATCCATGGTCCGTGATACTCACCTGGTGTGGATGCAGCTGATCCATGGTCCGTGATACTCACCTGGTGTGGATGGAGCTGATCCATGGTCCGTGATGCTCACCTGGTGTGGATGCAGCTGATCCATGGTCCGTGATGCTCACCTGGTGTGGATGGAGCTGATCCATGGTCCGTGATGCTCACCTGGTGTGGATGCAGCTGATCCATGGTCCGTGATGCTCACCTGGTGTGGATGCAGCTGATCCATGGTCCGTGATACTCACCTGGTGTGGATGGGGCTGATCCATGGTCCGTGATGCTCACCTGGTGTGGATGCAGCTGATCCATGGTCCGTGATACTCACCTGGTGTGGATGGAGCTGATCCATGGTCCGTGATGCTCACCTGGTGTGGATGGAGCTGATCCATGGTCCGTGATGCTCACCTGGTGTGGATGCAGCTGATCCATGGTCCGTGATACTCGCCTGGTGTGGATGGAGCTGATCCATGGTCCGTGATACTCACCTGGTGTGGATGGGGCTGATCCATGGTCCGTGATGCTCACCTGGTGTGGATGCAGCTGATCCATGGTCCATGATGTATTTTAGCTGATCCATGGTCTGTGACGTTCACCTGGTGTGGATGCTGGTGTGGATGGAGCTGATCCATGGTCCGTGATACTCACCTGGTGTGGATGGAGCTGATCCATGGTCCGTGATGCTCACCTGGTGTGGATGCAGCTGATCCATGGTCCGTGATGCTCACCTGGTGTGGATGGAGCTGATCCATGGTCTGTGATACTCACCTGGTGTGGATGGAGCTGATCCATGGTCCGTGATGCTCACCTGGTGTGGATGGAGCTGATCCATGGTCCGTGATGCTCACCTGGTGTGGATGCAGCTGATCCATGGTCCGTGATACTCACCTGGTGTGGATGGGGCTGATCCATGGTCCGTGATACTCATCTGGTGTGGATGGAGCTGATCCATGGTCCGTGATACTCACCTGGTGGATGGAGCTGATCCATGGTCCATGATGCTCACCTGGTGTGGATGGAGCTGATCCACGGTCCATGATACTCACCTGGTGTGGATGGGGCTGATCCATGGTCTGTGATACTCACCTGGTGGATGGAGCTGATCCATGGTCTGTGATGCTCACCTGGTGTGGATGGAGCTGATCCATGGTCCGTGATGCTCACCTGGTGTGGAGGGAGCTGATCCATGGTCCGTGATACTCACCTGGTGTGGAGGGAGCTGATCCATGGTCCGTGATACTCACCTGGTGTGGATGGAGCTGATCCATGGTCTGTGATACTCACCTGGTGTGGATGCAGCTGATCCATGGTCTGTGATGCTCACCTGGTGTGGATGGAGCTGATCCATGGTCCGTGATGCTCACCTGGTGTGGATGGAGCTGCTCCATGGTCCGTGATTCTCACCTGGTGTGGATGCAGCTGATCCATGGTCTGTGATGCTCACCTGGTGTGGATGGAGCTGCTCCATGGTCTGTGATACTCGCCTGGTGTGGATGGAGCTGATCCATGGTCCGTGATACTCACCTGGTGTGGATGGAGCTGATCCATGGTCCGTGATACTCACCTGGTGTGGATGGAGCGGATCCATGGTCCGTGATACTCACCTGGTGTGGATGGAGCTGATCCATGGTCCGTGATGCTCACCTGGTGTGGATGCAGCTGATCCATGGTCCGTGATACTCACCTGGTGTGGATGGGGCTGATCCATGGTCCGTGATGCTCACCTGGTGTGGATGGAGCTGATCCACGGTCCATGATACTCACCTGGTGTGGATGTAGCTGATCCATGGTCCGTGATGCTCACCTGGTGTGGAGGAGCTGATCCATGGTCCGTGATACTCACCTGGTGTGGATGGAGCTGATCCATGGTCCGTGATACTCACCTGGTGTGATGGAGCTGATCCATGGTCTGTGATACTCACCTGGTGTGGAGGAGCTGATCCATGGTCCGTGATGCTCACCTGGTGGATGGAGCTGATCCATGGTCCGTGATACTCACCTGGTGTGGATGGAGCTGATCCATGGTCCGTGATACTCACCTGGTGTGGATGGAGCGGATCCATGGTCCGTGATGCTCACCTGGTGTGGATGGGGCTGATCCATGGTCCGTGATGCTCACCTGGTGTGGATGGAGCTGATCCATGGTCCGTGATACTCACCTGGTGGATGGAGCTGATCCATGGTCGTGATACTCACCTGGTGTGGATGAAGCTGATCCATGGTCCATGATGCTCACCTGGTGTGGATGAAGCTGATCCATGGTCCATGATGCTCACCTGGTGTGGATGGAGCGGATCCATGGTCCGTGATACTCACCTGGTGGATGGAGCTGATCCACGGTCCATGATACTCACCTGGTGGATGCAGCTGATCCATGGTCTGTGATGCTCACCTGGTGTGGATGGAGCTGATCCATGGTCCGTGATACTCACCTGGTGTGGAGGGAGCTGATCCATGGTCGTGATACTCACCTGGTGGATGCAGCTGATCCATGGTCCATGATGCTCACCTGGTGGATGCAGCTGATCCATGGTCTGTGATGCTCACCTGGTGGATGGAGCTGATCCATGGTCCGTGATGCTCACCTGGTGGATGGAGCTGCTCCATGGTCCGTGATTCTCACCTGGTGGATGCAGCTGATCCATGGTCTGTGATGCTCACCTGGTGTGGATGGGGCTGATCCATGGTCTGTGATACTCACCTGGTGGATGGAGCTGATCCACGGTCCATGATACTCACCTGGTGTGGATGGAGCGGATCCATGGTCCGTGATACTCACCTGGTGTGGATGGAGCGGATCCATGGTCCGTGATACTCACCTGGTGTGGATGGAGCTGATCCATGGTCCGTGATGCTCACCTGGTGTGGATGCAGCTGATCCATGGTCTGTGACGTTCACCTGGTGTGGATGAAGCTGATCCATGGTCTGTGATGCTCACGGGGGTCCGGTGTGGGTACCACAGGGCCTATAGTCTGAGGCTCACCAGGACTAGGTCTCGCTGCTGCTGAAACAGGGACTCACAGGCATGTCTGCCACAGAGCTGTGCCTGGGTTCCTTAAGGACCGTGACTACTGACCGTGGAGCTGAGAGCACTTAACCGGTGTGGAGAAAGTGGGTTTTATACATGCATTCTGTGAAAATATTTTTATATCAGAATTAGGAACTAAACATTATAATTAAACATATCTCTCCAATTAAGTTCTTGAACCAGCTAATTGCATGAGTCCACATAAACTTGTTTTTAAAAAATAACAGGAGTCCATTTCACCTTACAGAAACTAAATTACCTCTTTTGCCACTAAGCAGATACACGGATTATACCCATTAGCTTTTTATTTTTCTGTTTTTACATAATATGGAAATGCCTGAAACATTGAGGGTGAGAAAAACCTCGAGGCCTGAGGTTGGGCTTGAAATTAAGTGTGTTCTGCTCATTGTCACCCATTTTTTCTTAAATTACAAGGTGCGATTTCACATAAACATGAGCGTTAGCGTCTAATTCCCCTTGTGATCTCATCGGTATCTGCTACGTCTGCGCAGCTCACAAACCCAGGGCCAGGCTGGGCTCAGGATTAAATCGCGACTCTCCTATTTGTTTCTGTGTGTACCTGGCAAGCTTTAAAAAATAAAATACAGTCACTCTGTGCCTAAGCTTCCTCATGAGAAAAGTGAAAAGAAAGGGAAGATGTTCCTCCAAAGATGCTTTGAAGAATTATTTAGGCCAGGTGCGGTGGCTCACGCCTGTCATCCCAGCACTTTGGGAGGCCGACGCTGGGGGATCATTTGAGGTCAGGAGTTCGACACCAGCCTGGCCAACATGGGGAAACCCCGTCTCTACTAAAAATACAACAAAATTAGCTGGGCTTGGTGGGACAGGCCTCTCATCCCAGCTACTTGGGAGACTGAGGCAGAAGAATCGCTTGAACCCGGCAGTCATAGGTTACAGTGAGCCGAGATCTCACCACTGCACTGGGTGACAGAGCAAGACTCCGTCTCAAAAAGAAGAAAAAAAGAGAGAATTACATCCACCCATCCACTAAAACGACTCAAAACATATGTGCACACGCTACCTCCTCCGCACTCAGCACGTATTGTTTTGATCGGGTATTACGATTAATTCACTACACATCACATATTATTATTTTGATCTGGTATCAGGATTGATTTACTAAGTATTAGGATAATTTACTAAGTAAATTCCGCGTTGAAATAGGAACCTTTTTTCCTACAGGAGCTCACGCTATAGTGACTTTGGTAGAAGATGTTTGCACACTGAGGTATATCCTCCTGTGCAGCTATATCCTCCTGTGTCGATGCTTCGCAGACTCTACAACAAACATTTTCGAGCTCACACTATAGTGACTTACATAGATGTTTGCACAGTGAGGTATATCCTCCTGTAGAGCTATACCTCCTGTATCGATGCTTCGCAGACTCTACAATGGACGTTTTCCAGCTCACGCTTATAGTGACTTACGAGATGTTTGCACAGTGAGGTACATCCTCCTGTACAGCTATATCCTCCTGTAGAGCTATATCCTCCTGTAGAGCTATATCCTCCTGTAGAGCTATATCCTCCTGTATAAATGCTTCTCGCAGGCTCTAGAAGGAACATTTTCGAGTTCATGCTGTAGTGACTTATGTAGAAGATGTTTGCACGGTGAGGTATATCCTCCTGCAGAGCTATATCCTCCTGTAGAGCTATATCCTCCTGTGTCGATGCTTCTCGCAGACTCTACAATGGACATTTTTCGAGCTCACGCTATAGTGACTTACGTAGATGGTTGCACAGTGAGGTATATCCTCCTGTAGAGCTATATCCTCCTGTAAAGCTATATCCTCCTGTGCAGCTATATCCTCCTGTGTCGATGCTTCTCGCAGACTCTACAACAAACATTTTTCGAGCTCACACTATAGTGACTTACAGAGATGTTTGCACAGTGAGGTATATCCTCCTGTAGAGCTATATCCTCCTGTATCGATGCTTCTCGCAGACTCTACAATGGACATTTTTCGAGCTCACGCTATAGTGACTTACGTAGATGGTTGCACAGTGAGGTATATCCTCCTGTAGAGCTATATCCTCCTGTAGAGCTATATCCTCCTGTGTCGATGCTTCTCGCAGGCTCTGCAACCAACATTTTTCAAGCTCACGCTATAGTGACTTACAGAGATGTTTGCACCCTGAGGTATATCCTCCTGTATCGATGCTTCTCGCAGCCTCGACAATGAACGTTTTTCGAGCTCACGCTATAGTGATTTACGAGACGTTTGCACACAGCGGTACATCCTCCTGTAGAGCTATATCCTCCTGTATCGATGCTTCGCAGGCTCTGGAAGGAACATTTTCGAGTCCACACTATAGTGACTTACGTGAGCGTTTGCACACTGAGGTATATCCTCCTGTAGAGCCATATCCTCCTGTATCGGTGCTTCTCGCAGGCTCTGGAAGGAACATTTTCCCACGTGTTAACGTCTCTGAAATCAGCACCTGCTCCCCAACTGTGGAAAGTGTAGGGTGTGTGCGTGAAATAATGGTGCGTCTTTCCATCCATGGAGTTTCAGATTTGGTAACTGAGAGGAGAATGACTCTTAAAAGTATGTAGCTTGGACAGGCACGGTGGCTCACTCCTGTCATCCCGCATTTTGGGAGGCCAGGGTGGGAGGCTCACTTGAGGTCAGGAGTTCGAGACCAGCCTGGCCAACATGGCGAAATCCGTCTCTACTAAAACACACAAAAATTAGCTGGGTGTGGTGGCGGCGCTTGTAATTCCAGATCACCGGGAGGCTGAGGCAGGAGAATCGCTTGAACCCGGCAGTCATAGGTTACAGTGAGCCGAGATCGCACCACTGCACTCCAGCCTGGGTGACAGAGCAAGACTCCGTCTCAAAAGAAGAAAAAAAAGAGAATTACATCCACCCATCCACTAAAACGACTCAAAACATATGTGCACACGCTACCTCCTCCGCACTCAGCACGTATTGTTTTGATCGGGTATTACGATTAATTCACTACACATCACATATTATTATTTTGATCTGGTATCAGGATTGATTTACTAAGTATTAGGATAATTTACTAAGTAAATTCCGCGTTGAAATAGGAACCTTTTTTCCTACAGGAGCTCACGCTATAGTGACTTTGGTAGAAGATGTTTGCACACTGAGGTATATCCTCCTGTGCAGCTATATCCTCCTGTGTCGATGCTTCTCGCAGACTCTACAACAAACATTTTTCGAGCTCACACTATAGTGACTTACATAGATGTTTGCACAGTGAGGTATATCCTCCTGTAGAGCTATACCCTCCTGTATCGATGCTTCTCGCAGACTCTACAATGGACGTTTTTCCAGCTCACGCTATAGTGACTTACGTAGATGTTTGCACAGTGAGGTACATCCTCCTGTACAGCTATATCCTCCTGTAGAGCTATATCCTCCTGTAGAGCTATATCCTCCTGTAGAGCTATATCCTCCTGTATAAATGCTTCTCGCAGGCTCTAGAAGGAACATTTTCGAGTTCATGCTGTAGTGACTTATGTAGAAGATGTTTGCACGGTGAGGTATATCCTCCTGCAGAGCTATATCCTCCTGTAGAGCTATATCCTCCTGTGTCGATGCTTCGCAGACTCTACAATGGACATTTTGAGCTCACGCTATAGTGACTTACGTAGATGGTTGCACAGTGAGGTATATCCTCCTGTAGAGCTATATCCTCCTGTAAAGCTATATCCTCCTGTGCAGCTATATCCTCCTGTGTCGATGCTTCTCGCAGACTCTACAACAAACATTTTTCGAGCTCACACTATAGTGACTTACAGAGATGTTTGCACAGTGAGGTATATCCTCCTGTAGAGCTATATCCTCCTGTATCGATGCTTCTCGCAGACTCTACAATGGACATTTTTCGAGCTCACGCTATAGTGACTTACGTAGATGGTTGCACAGTGAGGTATATCCTCCTGTAGAGCTATATCCTCCTGTAGAGCTATATCCTCCTGTGTCGATGCTTCTCGCAGGCTCTGCAACCAACATTTTTCAAGCTCACGCTATAGTGACTTACAGAGATGTTTGCACCCTGAGGTATATCCTCCTGTATCGATGCTTCTCGCAGCCTCGACAATGAACGTTTTTCGAGCTCACGCTATAGTGATTTACGTAGACGTTTGCACACAGCGGTACATCCTCCTGTAGAGCTATATCCTCCTGTATTGATGCTTCTCGCAGGCTCTACAACGAACATTTTTCGAGTCCACACTATAGTGACTTACGTAGACGTTTGCACACTGAGGTATATCCTCCTGTAGAGCTATATCCTCCTGTATCGGTGCTTCTCGCAGGCTCTGGAAGGAACATTTTCCCACGTGTTAACGTCTCTGAAATCAGCACCTGCTCCCCAACTGTGGAAAGTGTAGGGGTGTGTGCGTGAAATAATGGTGCGTCTTTCCATCCATGGAGTTTCAGATTTGGTAACTGAGAGGAGAATGACTCTTAAAAAGTATGTAGCTTGGACAGGCACGGTGGCTCACTCCTGTCATCCCCGCATTTTGGGAGGCCAGGGTGGGAGGCTCACTTGAGGTCAGGAGTTCGAGGCCAGCCTGGCCAACATGGCGAAATCCCGTCTCTACTAAAAACACACAAAAATTAGCTGGGTGTGGTGGCGGCGAGCGCTTGTAATTCCAGATCACCGGGAGGCTGAGGCAGGAGAATCGCTTGAACCCGGGAGGCGGAGCTTGCAGTCAACCGAGATGGCGCCCCTGTACTCTAGCCTGGGCCACAGAGGGAGACTCTGTCTCAAAACAAAAAATACACACACATATATATATATATTTATATATATATTTATATATATTTATATATTTATTTATATATATTTATATATATTTATATATATATATTTATATATATTTATATATATTTATATATATTTATATATTTTTATATATTTATATATATATTTATATATATTTATATATATATTTATATATATTTATATATATATTTATATATATACACACAGACACACACACGTAGGTAGATACAGGTACAGATACAGATATACAGAATATACTTTGATATAGACAAACATAGGTATAGGAATCGATAGGCACAGGTATTGATATACATAGGTATAGCTAAGCATAGAAATAGCTTTAAATACAGATATATCTGTTGGTATAGATGCAGATATAAATACAGAATTTACTTAGATACACACAGACATAGACGTAGATATACACAGATATAAATACAGATATCTGTGTACCTATAGATATAATACACATAGCTATAGATATGCATAGACATATGTAGGAATAGACACAGATATGAATATAAATTAAGTAAACTTAAAGGCAGATATATGTACCCATAGGTATAGATGTAGAGACAATACTAAAGTATACTTACATATAGAGATATGAAGACACAGATAGACATAATACGTCTGTATATATAGACAATACTTTTATATACACAGAAATAAATGGGTATAAATATACAGATAAACATACAGATATATGTATGCCACACATATACACATTCATAACTTGGACATCATAAAACGGGGCTGGAAATTCTTTTCCTGCAACATAGAGATTCAAAGAACACTTTCAGTTACCAGGCATGGTGGCTCACGCCTGTCATCCCAGCACTTTGGGAGGCTGAGGCGGGTGGATCACTTGAGGTCAGGAGTTCGAGACCAGCCTGGCCAACATGGCGAAATCTCGTCTCTACTAAAAACACAAAAAAATCAGCTGGGTGTGGTGGTGGCGAGCGCTTGTAATTCCGGATCACTGGGAGGCTGAGGCAGGAGAATCGCTTGAACCCGGGAGACGGAGCTTGCAGTCAACCGAGATGGCACCGCCGTACTCCAGCCTGGGCCACAGAGGAGACTCTGTCTCAAAACAAAAAAAAAATACACACACATATATATATTTATATATATATTTATATATATTTATATATTTATTTATATATATTTATATATATTTATATATATATATTTATATATATTTATATATATATTTATATATATTTATATATTTTTATATATTTATATATATATTTATATATTTATATATATATTTATATATATTTATATATATATTTATATATATACACACAGACACACACACGTGGGTAGATACAGGTACAGATACAGATATACAGAATATACTTTGATATAGACAAACATGGGTATAGAATCGATAGGCACAGGTATTGATATACATAGGTATAGCTAAGCATAGAAATAGCTTTAAATACAGATATATCTGTTGGTATAGATGCAGATATAAATACAGAATTTACTTAGATACACACAGACATGGGCGTGAATATACACAGATATAAATACAGATATCTGTGTGCCTATGAATATAATACACATAGCTATAGATATGCATAGACATATGTAGGAATAGACACAGATATGAATATAAATTAAGTAAACTTAAAGGCAGATATATGTACCCATAGGTATAGATGTAGAGACAATACTAAAGTATACTTACATATAGAGATATGAAGACACAGATAGACATAATACGTCTGTATATATAGACAATACTTTTATATACACAGAAATAAATGGGTATAAATATACAGATAAACATACAGATATATGTATGCCACACATATACATTCATAACTTGGACATCATAAAACGGGCTGGAAATTCTTTTCCTGCAACATAGAGATTCAAAGAACACTTTCAGTTACCAGGCATGGTGGCTCACGCCTGTCATCCCAGCACTTTGGGAGGCTGAGGCGGGTGGATCACTTGAGGTCAGGAGTTCGAGACCAGCCTGGCCAACATGGCGAAATCTCGTCTCTACTAAAACACAAAAAATCAGCTGGGTGTGGTGGTAGGCGGCGCTGTAATTCCGGATCACTGGGAGGCTGAGGCAGGAGAATCGCTTGAACCCGGGAGACGGAGCTTGCAGTCAACCGAGATGGCACCGCCGTACTCCAGCCTGGGCCACAGAGGGAGACTCTGTCTCAAAAGAAATAAAATAAAATAAACATTAAAAAAATGAAAACGTGCTTTCGGGAAACATGTTGATGATTTTAAAATACGACATGTTGGGACCAGATTCTTAAAAAGTTGCAGAACTGCACTGCCTCCTCACTTTTTTTTTTCTTGAGACCCCCACCCCGCCTTCTCCACCCACGTTGTCCTGATAAAATTCCAAAAATCACTCCAGGGGGAGACTGGCCCAGACTGATTTATCTGCGCCAACGTGAAAAGCTCTCTGAAAAATAGGCCGTGACGAAGGACCTCAGAGCCTGCTCACAAAAACACGCAAACAGAACCTCGGTTCTCTCTCTCTCTCATGCAGAAGCACTGGGTCTCATCCGTTTGAATTTTCCTAAAATTCATCGGTAAATAGCCACAAGGAAAAGAACAGAAAAGTGGCCCGGCTGCTGCGTCCCAGAGGGTGGGATAAGAAAGCTCATCCCAGTCACGTGGCCGGGACGCTCCAAGCTCTGGGGCTCAGGAAACGGGTGGTGAATTGGCAGGTGCTCAAGAGTGTCCCAGATTTTGTTGTCAAAGACCAAGAGTGGATTGTAGATGGATGGGCACCTGTCCATCCGTGACGCTAGGCCTGGGAAACTAACCTTGTCTGCTGTTTCGGTTACGGTCACTGACTCTCTCTTTGAATCCCAAATTGAGAGAAAGAGGGAGAGAGGAGAGAGAAGGAGAGAAGAGAGAGAGAGAGAGAGAGAGAGAGAGAGAGAGAACAAGAAGGAGAGAGACAGAGACAAAGAAAGAGAGACAGAGAGACAGAGAAAGAGAGAAACAGAGAGAAAGACATAAAGAGACAGAAAGAGGGAGATAGAGAGAGAGAGAGAACAAGGAGAGGGATAGAGACAGAGAAAGAGAGAGACAGAGAGACAAAGAGAGAAACAGAGAGAAAGAGAGACAAAGAGACAGAAAGAGAGATAGAGAGAGAAAGAGAGATAGAGAGAGATAGGGAGGGAGAGAGACACAGAGAGAGGGAGGGAGGGAGAAAGAAAGAGAAAGAGAGGGAGGGAGAAAGAAAGGAAGAGGGAGAGAGGGAGAGGGAGAGACAGACAGAGAGGGAAGGAGAGAAATAAAGAGGGAGAGAGAAAGAGACACAGTGAGAGAGAAAGACAGAGAGAAGGGAGAGGGAGGGAGGAAGGAAGGGAGGGAGAGAGAAAGAAAGAGAGAGAAAGAGAGAGAGGGAGGGAGAGGGAGGGTGGAAGGAAGAGAGAAAGAAACAGAGAGACAGAGAAAGAGACACACAAACAGAGACAGAGAGGGAGAGAGAGAAAGAGAGAGGGAGGGAGGGAGAGAAGAAAGGAGAAAGAAAGAGAGGGAGAGAGAGAAAGGAGAGACAGAGAGAGATCGGGAGGGAGAGAGAAACAGAGAGAGGAAGGGAGGAAGGAAGGGAGTAAGAGAGGGAGAGAGAGAGAAAGAGAAAAAGAGAGACAGACAGGGAGGGAGGTGTGATCTGTGTGTTACGAAAACAGATTATTGGTTTGCGTAAGAATTCGGTTAGCGACGACGGCTGCCGATGGATCCCTTTAGGCGAGTCCTGTGAGGTGAGGATCTGTCCATGGGGGCTCCCATTCACTCCTTCGCTCCTTCATTCATTCAGATGCCAACACAGCTCTATTCCTACAAAAAAAAAAAAAAAAAAGAAAACAAAACAAAACTCCAAGAGCCATGGTGAGCTGCAAAGCACCATTCACTTCCCAGAGGGACTTGTAGGGCCGTAAGAAATAGACACCTTCTGGCCAGGAGAGATGGCTCAGGCCTGTCATCCCAGCACTTTGGGAGCCGGAGGCAGGTGCATCCCTTGAGGTCAGGCATTCAAGACCAGCCTGGCCAACATGGTGAAACCCCGTCTCTACTAAAAATACAAAAAACTAGCCGGGCGAGGTGGCGGGCGCCTGTAGTCCCAGCTACTCGGGAGGCTGAGGCAGGAGAATGGCGTGAACCAGGGAGGCGGAGCTTGCAGTGAGCTGAGATCCGGCCACTGCACCCCAGCCCGGGCGACAGAGCAAGACTCCGTCTCAAAAAAAAAAAAAAAATACAAAATGAGCCGGGCGTGGTGGCAGGTGCCTGTCATCCCAGCTACTCGGGAGGCTGAGGCAGGAGAATCGCTTGACCCTGGGAGGTAGAGGTTGCAGTGGGCCCAGATTTTAGTCTCTACACCCCACTCCTTCCCCGTGATGGCAAATCTGACTTTGGGGGTGTTCACCGAGGCCTGGGTTTAACCCCCCAGTGAGTTCCCCTTGTCCGCTGCCTAGACAGAGCCGATCCATCAAGACAGGAGAATTGCAACAGAGGAAACATAATTCACGCAGAGCTGGCTGTCAAGGACGTGGGAGTTTTAATCTGACACCATCTCAGCTCACGGCAACCTCCGCCTCCCGGGTTCAAGCGATTCTCCTGCCTCAGCCTCCTGAGTAGCTGGGAGGACACGCACCTGCCACCTCGCCTGGCTAACTTTTGTATTTTCAGTAGAGACGGGGTTTCACCATGTTGGCCAGGTTCATACAAGATCCAATGAGCCAGTTTATCCATCTGGGTGGTGTCCACGGATCCCCCAAGCACACGGTCTCCAAAATATCTCCAGCACTAATCCCAGGAGGAGTTTACGGAGGGTCAGAATCTTGCAACCTCCATCTACATGACTCCGAAACCGTAATTTCTAATCTTCTGGGTAACTTTAGTCCTACAAAGGCAATCTACTCCCCAGGCAAGAAGGAGGTCAGCTTTGGGAAAGGGCTGTTATCTTTTCTTATCTTTTTTCTCTTTTCTTTTTCTTTTCTTTTTTTTTTTTTTTTTTTTGAGACAGGGTCTCGCTCTATCGCCCAGACTGGAGTGCAATGGCCGGATCTCAGCTCACTGCAACCTCCACCTCCTGAGTTCAAGCGATTCTCCTGCCTCAGCCTCCCGAGTAGCTGGGATTACAGGTGCCCATCACCACGCCTGGCTAATTTTTGTATTTTTAGTAGAGATGGATTTTCGCCACGTTGGCCAGGCTGGTCTCGAACTCCTGACCTCAAGTGATCCACCCACCTCAGCTTCTTAAAGCGCTAGGATGACAGGTGTGAGCCACCACGCATGACCAGTCAAACGTCATGATTCTATGAGAAGGACATTTTTTTGTTTTTTCAAGATGGATTTTGGGTCTTGTTGCCCAGGCTGGAGGGCAGTGGTGCAATCTGGGCTCACTGCAACCTCTGCCTCCCAGGTTCAAACGATTCTCCTGCCTCAGCCTCATGAGTAGCTGGGATGACAGGCACCTGCCACCACCACGTCCGGCCAACTATGTATTTTTAGTAGAGATGGAATTACGCCATGTTGACTAGGCTGGTCTCGAACTCCTGACCTCAGGTGATCCGCCTGCCTCGGCCTCCCAAAGTGCTGGGATGACAGGCGTGAGCCACCGCACCTGGCCAGTGAATGCTGTGATTCTCTGAGGAAGAGTTTTTCAAAGTTGAATGACCTTTGAGGAGCTGTTTCCTTAGGACCTCTCTCCAGAAAAAGTAACTTCAGGACAAAGCAGTGGGCAGCTGGTTTGGGGGCTGGGAAGGGGAAGGGGAAGGGGAAGGGGATGGCTTAGCAGCTTTCCAAGTGACTTGTTTACAAAACCGCGTCTTCCCTGTGGAAGAAACGCCGGGCGAATGGCAGCTTCGGGGTTTGTGCAAATTAAGGCGTCCGTAACTTTTGCTTATACAATTTGTTGAATAAATAGGGTTGAATCTGTTGAATAAATGAGTCAACAGAAGCTTTGAAAACAGTGTCTTAAGGCGTCCTGTTAGTGTCTATTTGCATAAGTGGTTAAGCTGTGAAAGGCAGTGGCGGCAAGTCTGAGGGAAGAAAAAAAAAAAAAACAGAAAATAAAATGAGAAGCAGCCAGGGAACCCCAGCTGTTTTCAAATCGTGCCCCCAAGGAGTCTCCAGAAAAACCTGTCGTTGGATTCGATCCGTGAAGACACAAGCTTCCGAGAAGTCCGTGCACGGTTCATAGGGACATTATGGATTGAGGGTCTAATCAGATTGTGTGTAACTGTGGATTTCTCCAGAAACAGCCAAGAGCACCCAGGTTTAGAGACCGCGGCTGAGCTCTTTGTTTTAGAGCCCAGAAAAGACGACACTTCCCCCAAATGTTTGAATTAAACACGGCCTGGCGTGGGGGCTCACACCTGTCATCTCAGCAGTTTGGGAGGCTGAGGCAGGTGGATCGCTTGAGGCCAGGAGTTTGAGACCAGCCTGGCCAACATGGTGAAACCCCGTCTCTACTAGTAATACGAAAATTAGCCGAGTGTGGTGGTGGGAACCTGTCATCCCAGCTACTCTGGAGGCTGAGGCAGGAGAATGGCGTGAACCCGGGAGGCGGAGGTTGCTGTGAGCCAAGACCTCACTACTGCACTCCAGCCTGGGTAACAAAGAAAGAAATCTGTCTCAAAAAAAAGAAAGGAAAGGGAAGGAAGGGAAGATGGAAGGGGGAAGAGGGAAGGGGGAAAGGGGGAAAGGGGACGGAAGGAAAGAAGGAAGGAAAAAGAAAGAA